>CM054137.1:2601242-2644043 GCA_028751875.1 Rapana venosa | reverse complement strand
ATTTCTGAGTTTCATTAAAATCATTCATCGGAAAATGAAATTCATTCTTTTTTTGTTCAGTATCTATTTTTTTTTGTCCTCTCTGGATATATTTGGTGCTCCCTTTTTCTATCATTAAATTGTGAGAGCTTGTGCGAAATTTAAAATTTACGTCTTCTTAGGGGTTTTTGTTTTCATAGTTTATTAAAAATTGGTTCCAGTCTGTATTTGTTGGTAGCATAATCATAAAATGTTAGTTTTGCAACTTTTCTGGTTAGATCCAAAATGTTTTATACATTTCCTCAAGCTTTCTTTGAACAGCATAACTCAAACCGATGAACATTAAGAGTACTTTGGTTCTTCCAGACAGTTTGAACCCAAATTTTTGTACAAAATTTTTTCACTGTTTTGGGATCCATTTATCAATGTATTCGTCTGTTTACATATAGTTCAACAGTGCACAGAGTGGCAAGACAACTGTATGTGAATTTTGTGGACTTCGAAAAGGCATTTGACAGCATACACGGGAGACAGCCTTTGGAGTACCTTCGACACTATGGCATCCCATCGAAATTGGTACACCTTATCAAAAGCTTCTATGACAACTTCAGATGCTCTGTGGGCCATAGCAACACTGTCTTCGAAGTAAAGACTGGAGTAAGACAAGGAGGTGATGTCGGCGTTCTCTTCAATCTGGCATCGATTGGGTGATGGGGAAGCGAGAAGCACCCCAAGGGATCGCTGGAGCCTTTTTCCCAACACTAGACGCCCTTTGACTTGCGGGACCGGGCGCTGCTGTCCCACACACACCAAAAATATCCGGAGAAGACCAGCAGCCTCCAAACTTGGACAGCAAGGGGGGGGCCTTCGTATTGCCCCAAAGAAAAAAGGACAATGTCGCTCAATGTGAACACACGAGCCCCTGTGAAGTGAATGGAACTGACCTGCGCCAGACAGACAAGTTCACATACCTTGGCAGCATCATCAAAAACCCGAGGGCGGCACAAAAGAAGCATCCAAACAGACTGGCAAGGCCAGGAATGTGTTTAGGGAGATGAACAATATCTGGAGATCAACTCAGTACAAAACACCAACACCAAGCTGAAGCTTTTACCAGAGCTGTGTGTGTCTACGCTCCTATACGGTTCTGAGTGCTGGAGGATGACGGAAGTGGATCTTACCAAACTTCGATCCTTCCACACCATATGCCTGCGAAGAATTCTCCGGATCTTTTGGCCAGAGAAGATCTCCAATGAAGACCTACTACGGAGATGCAGGCCCAAAAAGCATGGGAACCTTCATCACCAGAAGACGGTGGAAGTGGATTGGGCACATCCTCCGAAAGACCCACAGTAATTGCAAGAACAAATTGCATGGGACCCCAGAAGGAAGGAGAAAGAAAAGGGAAAACCAAAAGCAAAGTGGAGGAGAACTGTAGAAAGTGAGATGAAGGCCCCTGCAGCACCTCTGGGGATCAGTGACTAGGTTGGCCCCGAATAGGCAGGAGTGGAAGGGGCTTTGTTGCTGCCCTACACACCCCTGGGTGTAATGGTATGATGATGTGATGATGATTCTGATATAAGAGTCTGGTTTTGATTCTGTCAAATGAATCCAAAAGGATATTATTTTGGCATATGATTGTAAGGGTCAGTGGAAATCTTTCCTAAAATTCACCAAAGTAATGTATAATGTATTTTTATGAAGCCTAGTATTTGTTTACAAAATTTTACATGAAAATTCTCATACAAAAAACTGATTGGATAAGCATGCCTTGAACAGTTTATTAATATGAAATTCTGTCTCCCCATTAAAACAAAAGGAAACCAAACTTCTGCTCCATAGGGCCTGTGTGGAAGGAAAGGGGGGGGGCTGGGACTTCAGACTGGGGTCAGACAGAGAGACAGGTAGAGAGCAGCGAGCGTAGGTGGGGGGGGGGGGGGGGGCTGTCAGGGTATTGGGGTGACCGGAGCTAAGTCAGGGTGAAAGTGAAAAGACGGCACTACAGGATTGTGTGTTGAAACATGATTTTTGCTCTGTTGGGAGTGCAGCAAGAGTGGCAGTGTTTGGAGTGTGCAGAAATGTTCGCTTTGTGTGGAAGAGGGGGAAAGGGGGGTATGACCCTAGGGGAATTCTTACAGCTTTTTGTTTTGTTTCTGTAAATTTATTATGTCAATGAATTGTGTGTGTGTGTGTGTGTGTGTGTGTGTATTTGTGAGAAAAATGATGAACTGAAAATGGACTCATTCCTGTATAATGATATATATATCGTTTGTGTGTATAAGTTTTTTGTTGTTGGTTGGTTTTTTTACATGAGATAATTTCCATGTGACTGGGATCACCAGAGAAGTCATTGACTGTACAGAAAGTATCTGTTGTTTCTAACTCGGTGTGAGGCTCTGTAATTCCAGCAAGGAAGATGTTAAACGATATATGTGAGTATGATTGAGATATTTATTCCAACTGATGTACATGCTCCATTGGTATGTTCATTCATTCCACCTGATCCGTCATATGTACACTGTATGTCACCTCCTGCAGCTGTGAAAGACAGAGACAGAGAGAGAGAGAGCACCCTCACTAGTCAAGTCATGTAGGCTTTTGTCTCATTGGCACAGCTCACCACAAGTGTGTATAGGAATTTAATTTTTTTTGGGGGGGGTGGGGGGGGGGGGGGGGGGGGGAGGGGGGGGGGGTGTTTAAACAGGAGGGTTAATGGGAAAATGGGAAGGGAAAAGCCTAAAACAGGTGGGGAGGAGAAGACATTGAGTGGGGGGTGGGGGTCTTTCATGTAGATATCAAACACACCCCACCCACCACGGGTATCTAGCCTGAAAATTGCTCAGTCTCAGCAAAACCACTCAGTCTCACTCAAGCAGTGCTGAGCTCAGGGTTGAATGAGTTTAACAATTTTTAATCCTGAAGACTGAGATGACACAAGAAAGAAAAACCCCAAACCCCAAACCCAGCCTCATGCACAGTGGCGCAGTGTTTAGACACCCGCCCCAAAGCCAGAATGCAGCTACCTTCATGGGGGGCAGACAGGGGCATACATACACAACAGGTCACCAGGGGGGAACCTCGCAACTCTAGCCAAGGAACAGAAGAAGAAGAACAAGAGCTGGAATCTTCAGGAAAACGTTGAACAAACCGGGGCATCTTGTGCAATAGTTGTCCAGAAAAGAACAACGTTACCTTCAATCTGAAATGTGACACAGTGGATGTTTCTCATTCATGCTGATCAGATGTTGAAGGCTGACAGTGTTGAAGGTGTAACTATGTAAGGAGAGTTTGCTGCTGGTGACTATCGGTGTGTGTGTGGACACTGCTGTTTTGCTGCTGGTGACTATCGGTGTGTGTGTGGACACTGCTGTTTTGCTGCTGGTGACTATCGGTGTGTGTGTGGACACTGCTGTTTTGCTGCTGGTGACTATCGGTGTGTGTGGACACTGCTGTTTTGCTGCTGCTGCCCTAAACGTGGCTCTGGGCTCTGCTGTCAGCATCATCAGATACTGAGGGCATTCATTGATGTATTGTAAGCAATGATTTGTTCCTAGTTGATATCTTAAATTGCTATCACAAATTTCCTTTAATAGAGGACATTGAAATATTGAATTGAATTGAATTGGCCTTATTTGTCACTTGACAAGGAACTGCTCATAGTTGATGGTTTTGGGGATGGTTGAAGTGATGATAAAATTAAACATGGTGAAGTGTTTTCACAAAATGTTTCATTGTTGTCACAAAGTTGTAAAAAGTTGTATGTCATTGTAATGAAATTGACAGAACATATTGAATACAACTACTGTCTTCTTCACAATGTACTGTGGTCATTTTCATTAACTGTTCGCTCTATCTCAAAGTCTCGAATGTTTGAAATTTTTATTTATATCTTGGTTAGTTGGCAGTTAGGTTAGTCTACTAGCAGCCATGGTGCAGTGGCTAGCGCCTTAGGCTACAGACTGGAAGGTTGTAGGTTCAAATCCCAAAGGAGTCGTAGGGATTTTATTTACTCTGCCGGCTCCTCCCCAGAGTGAGTTTGCTGTGGGCTCATTGGGAAGACCTGGGCCACAAAGTCGAGCTTCATCCACTTTACAGATGCGAGTTTGAGAGTGTTGCTCAAACACTGCAGATGTCTGTGTCTCTCGGGCCCTGTTGACGCCAAGATATGATATAATGATAGTAAGTGTAGAAACGGCCCTGTCAAGTAGTCTCAGACCTGATGCACTTCCACAGCAGCACTATAACAATCATCATCCTCATCTTCATTGACCATCATGCCATTAACAGAAAATGGTCATTGATTCAGTGGCCAAGGTTGCTCTGATCTCATGGTGACCTCAGTTTTGGTTTCCCCATACACTTCTGTGACTGTGGTGAGTTTGTGTCAGTTGGAGGGTCATGTGAGGAGGTTGTTGGAGGGATGTTGTGGGTCGCAACCTCGGGTGTGTCTCACTCTGTCTGGCTCCGTGACTGAGCTAATTCCGTCGTCAGTAGGGAGTGTATATTAGCTCATGACAGCTGCCACTGAACACCACCAAAGTAACCCTGCAGCAGTGCAGCACCGTTATGGCTAGTGGCCCCATGGCAGCCTGACATTGATAAGCTCCCTGTAGACTTCTGACCCAGAGGATGCAACATGATGAATCTGGGTATGGCTGGGGCATGGAGATTGCAATGAGCAGTGTGGAGATTGCAATGAGCAGTGTGGAGATTGCAATGAGCAGTGTGGAGATTGCAATGAGCAGTGTGGAGATTGCAGTGAGCAGCATGGAGATTGCAATGAGCGGGGTGGAGATTGCGATGAGCGGGGTGGGAACAGGGCAGGATCGTCACAGAGCAGGAGACAGCAACAACAACAAAAAGTCTGGTCGTTTTGATTTCATGTTCTGTTTGCTGGATGTGTTATGAAATGTGCAGTACAGAGGAATCTTGAAATCCAGTATGAAATTGTGGTTATTGTGGAAATATGACATAAATCAATTGCTTGATTGCTAGGATTTGATCTCCTTTTCTGATGTAATTACTTTTGTCTTTGGGAGTTCCATTGCCAATAGTGGACAGATTTCGTTATGGACACATATTTGGTGATACTCAGTTGTGTATGTTATTACAGCAGTGATAAGTTGGTGTTGATTATGGGAGATTATTTTTTAATGCATGAAATATTTATGTGGGATGCTCATGGATATTTCAGTCATATAAAATATCAACAGACTCCAATATATATGAATATTGAGTGACTGAAGTATGTATAGCAGCAGAACAAAGAAAAAGAAGCCTAAAGGGAAAAGATATTTCTTTCAAACAAATAAAATTATTGCCTCCTAGCTTGGCACATGTATAACACATGACATCAGGACAAATGTTGATGTGCCAGACTGTCTGTACCAATGGAGCCAGTTTTAAAAACTTCACATCTGGTTTACTTGTTTCTATCATGTGCAATTTTCTTGCTGAAGGGAGTTGATTTTTTTGTGTGAATTTTTTTTTCTACGAGTTTGAAAGTGTTATGGGATAGTCTCCCTTGTTCCAGTCTTTTAAAAAAAGACAGAGCCAAAGAAGCAAGATGAGGTGGGGGGGGTGGGGGTTGTCATGAAAATGGAGTCAACATGTATGCTGTGATATAATGCTATACTCGTGTATGGGGCATGTTTGCCTCTGTTATCTCCCATGTTTTTCCATTTTTAAAATGTTGTATAAAGGAAAGGTAAAGGAGTCAAGTCAAGTCAAGTCAAGTCAAGTCAAAATTTTATTTCCAGATGGTACATTGAATAAGCAATGCATTTGCTTTTTTTCATCAAGCCATCTATCTAAGAACAAATTTCCTAAGATTATACTAAGACACTACATTATTGCATCGTTTACCTTTAAAATTTAAAACCATAAAAAAAAAAAAAAAAAAAAAAAAAGAAAAAATCGATAAGGAAATGCATTGAAAAATACAAATTACCACATATACATATACACGCACACACATACTCATGCCAAAACCTGAGCGCGGTGTCCCGTCCGTCCACACACACTTTTAAATAAAAATGTTTTAAGAATTAAAAAGAAAATCATAGAACGTCAGGACACACAAATACTTCACTTACTGTTTCATCCATTTTTTCCACGTTTTAACTTTAGAAAATAAAAAAGATCAGGAATAAAACGTTAGAAAATACTAGGCATTCGTCATACTGAAATATTACCTTCAATGACCTCCCTCCTCTCCTCCTCCCCCCAGCAAACGTGTGCTTTTTATGCCTCAAAACTTTTAAAATAGCGCTTTTTTTAAAAAAATGACTATTCACACAATAACTTTTCCAAGCAAGCGAAGTCAAAAAAGATACAATAATGATTATTATAATAGCGATACAATTATACAACAATCACCCATCACATGAGACAACAATATAACAAATGATCCCCATCACCATGAGACAATAACATAACGATGATAACAGAAAAGCATTGGAAAGGATAGGGTGGGGGAGGAGTACAAGGGGGAAAGGGGGAAAATAAAACCTTTCAATCAATAGAGAAAAAATAATTTTAAAACAAACAAACAATTATTCAAACAAATAATCTCATCTCTAACTGCAATAAAAAACACATCCACGATAAAATCATTGGATTTAGACAAGACAAGGCATGAGGAGAGGAAAATGAGGGGAGAGGAGAGGAGAGGAAAGGAGAGAGAGAGAGAGAGAGAGAAAAGAGAGAGAAGGACACACTATCACTATCGGGTCTACCATAAAAAGATTTTTTTTTAATTTCCTCCTTTCCACTGTTTCAACATTGGCGATTATTTACTAGCTTGCAATAGATTCTCTTATTCTTTGCATAATTAGTGTGCCTCTTTCCTGCCTCCCCCTCCCTCCCACTTTATACAGTGCGTGACTGTAGAATTTCTAGTCACAGTAAGATACTTGAATTTTTGTTGTTGTAGGGAATACCATTAGTGTTTGTAAATGTAAGTATGGTTTATTTTGCCGTATTAATCATGGTTGATTTGCATTATTAGTCAATTCCTAGGCATCATGCATTAAATGGCTTTTTAGCTGTGCCTTGAACTGATTTTTGTTTTTGATACATTTTAAGCGTTTTGGGAGCTTGTTCCATAAGTCACTACCTGAGTAAAAGAAGCTTGTTTGTAAAGATTATTTCTTGGCCCTCGGAAATGTTAGTAGATGATTTGTCTGTGTTCATTGTTTTTGAAGCTATTGGTGATCTTTGGAGGGAAATTTCCATTGATAATTTTCTGGACAAATAGCTTTATTTAGATAAAGTCGGGTTTTTGAAGGTTAGGATATTTGTTTTCTTATAATCGTTGATGGTTAGGGAGCTTGATTGTAGTAGAACAATTTTCAGTGCTCTTTTATATAATCTATGAATAAATTTTTAAATTTGTATCACTGCACTGTCCAAAGAGATGAAGCATAGTAAAACTTAGGCAAAATATGGCCGCAAAAAAAGAGTTTGCGAGAGTGGTTATTCAGAAAATGTTTTATTTTTGATAACTGAAGTAACTTGTAAAAAGACGTTTTCCTAGCGCCATCGCATGGTGGGTCAAGTAAGATTTTTTGTCAATAATTACCCAGAATTCTGGGGAGCCCAAAATTTCTTCAATTACTCTTTTATTATCAACAGAGGTTGGAATTTATCTTCTTTTTTTGGGTCTCTTTTGTCTTGCTAGTACAACATAACTTTGTTTTTCGCGTATTTAAGGACATATGGTTTAGCTTAGTCCAAGTAACCAATCTGTCAATATTGTGTTGAAGTTTGATTGAAAGTCGTGGGGTCAGAATCTACAATAGAGGGATGTGTCATCAGCAAACATTTCACAGCTACATTCAGAAAATTGGGGTAAGTCATTTACATAGATTGAAAAAAGAAGTGGACCCAATATTGCCCCTTGTGGTACTCCATGTTTAATAGGTACTAGTTCGATGTTTGATTATTTGCAGTTACTAGCTGCTGCCTATTCGACAAAAAGCTTTTCAAAAGATTTATCATTTCTGGTGTTAGTTTATACAAGTGAAGTTTACGCAATAATAGGGAATGATTGATTACATCAAATGCTTTTTTCAAAGTCAACAAAAGAAGGCCTGTATATTTATTTTCATTGATGTTTTGTAGGAGATTGTCTGTATTTGTGTAAGAGCTGTGTGACAGGAATAGTTTTTACGAAAACCTGACGATCTTCATTTAATAGATTGTTATTTACAAAGTAGGGAAAATACGGATTTTTGATATGTTTTTCAAAGGGTTTAGATAAGACAGACAGAATTGAAATTGGTCTGTAATTTGAAGGACAAGCAGTATCACCTGATTTGTGGACTGGTATGTTTTCTATTTTAAATATGGCAGGAAGGTGGTTTTCTCTATGCACAAGTTATACAAGTATGTCAGTGTCCCAGCTATAACTTGACCCCAAAGCTTAATTATTTTTCCATCTAGATTGTCTAAACCACGTGTTTCTGGAACTTTTTTGAAGAGACGGCTTTCCAAGACGTCTGTGATTGTCATTGGCAGTAGTTTAAATGGGAATTTTATTTTCTTTTGATTCGATATATTGTTCTAAGTAATGGAGATCATTTTCATTTGACTTGTCATTTGATATTACTTTGTCAGCAATGTTTGAGAAGTGGTTGTTCAATTCATCAGCTGATATATCTTTAACTGTCTGTTGACTTTTTGATATAGGTTTATTACATAAAAGTATTGATGGCTTTCCATACTTGTCGAGAGTCGGTTGTTGTAATTAACAACTTTTGGGAAAGTAATCACGTTTTGATTTGCGTTTTAGTGAAGTTACTTTGTTTCTTTGTGCTCTGAACTGCTCATTTGAACCATGTGTTTTCAAATAGTCTCTTAGGGGTATTTTGGGTTCTATGTCTTTTGTTATCCAAGGTGGTTTTATTTTTTCTTGAACTCTTTTTTTTTTTGAAAGGGGGATGTTTGTCGTATACTGAAGTAAATGTCCTAATCCAAAATTCAACAGCTTCATCAGGGGCTCGGATTTGGTATATGGCATGTAATGGCGAGTTTTGTCAAGTCTGAAAGGAAAACTTTTCTTTTCGTTAAAGTTTTTAAATTTCCTGTAAAAAATAGTTTTTATGCCCTACTTTAGGTATTTTTATACGATTTTTAAACCAAGTAAAGCACACTGGATTATGATCACTGCATCCACATGAGGGAGCACATACTTCTATTATGTGTTGTTTTGTAGTAGTGTAGATATGATCTATTAATGTTCTAGAGTTATTTGTTATCCGAGTTGGTCTATCCTATTAGTTTTCTAGGCCCTACATAGTAATGTTGTGCTCCATTTTGGTTTAGGTTTTAAATAAGTCTATATTAAAATCCCCAAGAATAATTGTTTCATTGTTTAAAAGTATTACCTCGTCCATAAGGGAGTTGAATTTTTCTAGCCAGTCTCTGGTTTTTGAGGATTTCTGTAATATAATCCTATTAATATTGGTTATTGTGTTTTTAATTTTATTTCAAATCCACATGGATTCAATGTTTAAAAACCTCAAGGTTATATTTCTTTTACAACTGAGCGAGGAGGCTATATATGTAAGTAGCCCGGTGTACTTGGGTTTGTGAGGATCTTCAAAGGAAGATTTGATACCCCGGAATATTTATGTGTGCATCTGTAACATTTTGGGGGAGTCGGATTCAGCTAGGCAAAAAACAATGAAACTGATTTCCACTGTTGTATAGTATGGTTGCAATGTCATCTTTTTTTTTGTTGCCCTTGTTGATATTCAGGTAGCCTACTCGGAGGGCCCTGTTTTTGTTGGCCACTTGTCTGAAGTTAGAGACATAATAAAATGTCCCGGATTGATTGGCTAATTTATGTATATATTTTCTTGTTCTGTACGTTATAAGTAAAACTATCAAAATAGAAGACCCGTTTAGTAGGTTTTCTATTCAATAATCAAAGAGGAGAATATAATATGAAATGAAGGAACACCCAATAAAAACAAAACAATACTAAAGTAATTTCAAAAACTGCTTGGATCTGCAAAAAATCGATCTGTTATATCAACACAGTATATAAATCCAGTCCCCCTTTTTTATTTCATACACTAAATGGAGACAAAGTATACCCCACGTACCCTTAAAGTGTGAATATTTTGATAAAGAAATACTACAAAACTTTTTCTTTTTTTCTAATCAATAACTATCCCCTTACACAATACACGTATTCATATAAAGCTCTAAAACAAGGAAGATACAGTCACAGGCAGTAGATACAATAGTAAAGTATAGAATTTCTTGGAAAATCAATAGCAAAATTTGTCCTAAAACAACTGTTCAGAGCTAGAGTCTCTGGTGTAGCAATATAGCTGCTAATCACAACAGTCAATTGTTTCAATCAAGCAGACTGCTTGAATAAACCCAGCAATATAGTGCTAGTCGCAAAATCAATTGTTCAGTCAAGCAATCTTTATTACCGCAATATACTGTTAGTCACAAAAGTCAAATTCTTCATCAGGCGAAAAGATTTATAAAACCCCACGCAGCACGACTTGATAACTATTAATTTTTGGGGAAAAAAAAAAAAGAAAAAAGAAAAAGGAAAAAAAGGGGAAAGGGAAGAAAGTTGTGAGAGGGGAGGGGGAAAAGTTGGGGAAGAAAAGAACATATTTTTAATTCAAATGCTGGCCCTGGAAGTGGTCCCATAAAACCATAAAAGGGCGTAGGGGGGCGGGCGTCGAGACTCACTTCTTAGGGCCAGCATATTGAGGGCGGCGCCCTTCCTCTCCCCCGTGCTTTACCTTCCCGACCCAAAAAGGGGGGGTACCCTTTGTCTCCCAAATCTTCTGACAGATCGCTGTAACATGATTGATGACTGTTTCGCCACCATGCTTGAGCACTCTGCTGGTATATTGGTCTGCCCTGGGACTTTCCTACTTAAGCTGTCGGAGCTTCTTCACTTCTTCCCTCAGGATAGTAATGGCGAGGTGCTCTTGATGTTGCTGCTTTCTCTTCTATATGCTCTTGTCAGGTTGTATATGGGTTAGTGTACAGTTCTTGACAATATTCAGACCACCTTTCAACGCAGCTGAGCTTCCTGAGAAGGTTTCCGGAGCTGTCTTCAATGACTGATGATTTGTATGAAGTGTTTTATTTGAGTTTCTTCAGGTCGTATGCCTATTTACGGTTGCCCACTTCATGCTTTTTTCGATCTCATCACATTGATCATGATCCACTTCCGCTGCCTTTAACATTGACGTCTTCACGAGAGTGTGGCCTCCCGTATTCTTTAAGGGTTGGGAAGACCTGGTTGGATTCTGTGCTCTTCTTGTATCGCAGAGTCCAAATTCATTGGTAGTTCATGTCTTTGTTTATTCCTCGGACGACCTGATACCTCCCTCTGCTGTTTCTCTCGGACAGCCTCATTAACGTTGTTGTGAGTCATTGATCATTGTCCAAGGTTTAATGCCGCAAAGCGTCCGCCAACTTAGCTTGGAAATCTCCTCGACATCTGGATCTTTCAGTTTGTCCACTCAAATTTGATACGTGGGTTTGCAGCTGTTTTGTTTTTTCTCAGCTTCATTTTTGAATACCACCCTCAAGTCGTGTCCGCCTTATGTCACTACCAGGTAGTTATGTTCTGGCTCTGTTGATGCTGATTAGAAGCGCCGTGGTGTAAAGATGAAATCTATTTGGTTATGATCTTGCCGTTTGGTGCATGCCCAGGTTGTCCTTGACTGCTTGTGGGGATTGAGGGTATTGTAATGGTATGTCTGTGGTGCAGGCAAACCCAGCCAGACTAGTCCCCTGTCGTATGGTCTCACCAGTTCCAATCAGACCAACTGTTTCTGGCCCCTTGTTGTAAGGTCAGACCAACTTTGGGCGGTAAAATCCCTTGCTATGATGAGTCCTTCTTGGTCACAATAAACTTACATTAAAAGAATCATTACGAAAACATTTGAATTAAAAAAAAGTTTTAACACTATTTCCCCTTCACGCCATCACAGCACACACTTATTCTTTGCCTGGTACGTTATATACAACTGTATATAAAACTCATGCAACACACACACACACACACACACACACACAAACAACACACACAAACACCACTTACACGAAATTGTGAGACGTACACAACCTCTGCCCGACAAACAAAAAACGACACCCCCACCCCACCTTGTGACTCAACCAACACAACATTATTCCCATACCACACACTTTTCCCCCTCACAGCCCAGAACCCACCAATGTTCAGAAGTCGCCATGTGATAGGGAGACATCAGCACTCCCCTCTCCAACACACACCACTATCAATGAGCTTGCAGAGCTACATAGCATATTTGACAAAATAATTTAGCGTGGCATGTGTCTGTGATTGCAAGTGCGTGTACATTGTGCGATGAATGTGTGTGTGAATGAACATGTGGTGGTTTTGTTTATCTTTATTTAATTTATTTATTCTTTTGTATCGAGGATAATGGAATAATCACTCATTGGTTTGTGTATTAAATTACATCCATTGCCCGTGTGTAGCGGTTTGTAAAATTTTCCATATGTTTCAAATTCTCCATTAACAACATATCCTCAACGCGGCACACCATGACCTACTCTTTCGAAAGGCGGTAACGGGATTAACATAAGCCCAAGGATTTTCTAGACTGCTTGGCACACAGGGGCCTCATTTATAGTATCATCCGAAGGACTTGGTAGGTATATGAGATGAATGAAAGAAGTGTTTATGTGAGTGAGTGGCGCCTGCCGTGCGTGCCACATGTTCGTTCTGCAAGTGTGTGTAATGTGTTGTGTGTATGCCTCATCCAAAACAGAAGGTATATGATCACAAGAATTATAACTGATTGCTTCAATCTTCCCCACAATTTACCCCCCCCCACTCTTTACTTTTTTCATCTCGAACACCCTTCCCCCCCTTTTTTTTCCCCAGTAAATAAAAAATGATGTGATCATGTCGTGCAGCTGTGTGGTTTAGATAGCCGATTCTGCCTTACTGAAGCAATTGACTTTTGTGACAAGCAGCTATATTGCTGGATTATAAAGCAAGCTGCTTGACGAACAATTGACTTTTGTGACTAGCAGCATATGCTTGATTATAAAGCTATCTGCTTGACCTGAAAACAATTGACCTTTTTTGACTAGCAGCTATACTGCCAGTTTATATAAGCAGTCTGCTTGACTGAAGAAATTGATATATATGTGACATGCCACTATATTAGCTACATCCAAGAACCTAGCATCATAAACAGTTGTTTTAGCGACAATTTTTTAATATTGATTTTTCCATGAAATTCTACACTTTTATTATTGTATCACTGCTTGTGACTGTATCCTTCCTTGTTTTGAGCTTTAAATGAATATGTGTATTGGTAAGTGGATAGTTAATGGTTATAGAAAAAAAAAGATTGTATGTACTCTTATCATAAATAATTCTACACTTTAATTGTACGTGTGGTATAACTTTGATCTCCATTAGTGTAGAAATATAAAGGGACTGGATTCAAACACTGTATTGATATAACAGATCATTTTTTGCAGAACCCAGAGCAGCGCTTGAAATTGACTTTTAGTATTGTATCGTTTTATTGTATTCCTTCATTTCATATATATCTCCTGTTTGATTATTGAATTGAAAACCTACTAAACGGGTCCCCTTTCTATTTTGATAGATTACTTAAACGGACAGAAACAAGAACAACTATATATATATAAATTAGCAAATAAATCCAAACATATAATTATGTCTCTAATTCAGACAAGTGGCCAACAAAACAGGCCATCCGTGTATGTTACCTGAATAACAAACAGTGGCATCAAACAAAAAAAGATGACATTGCAACCATAACTATATACAACAGTGGGAATCATTCATTTGTTTTGCCTAGCAGAATCCCGAATTCTCCAAATGTAACAGATGCACACATGAATATTCCAGGTATCAAAATCTTCCGTAAGATCCACACAAACCCAAGTCCACCGTTACTTACATATAATAGCCTCCTTGCCTCAGTTGTAAAAAGAATATATAACCTTTGCGGTTTATAACATTGAATCCTGGGGATAGAAATAAGACATTAAAACACAATAGACCAATATTAATAAGGATTTATAACAAAATCCTTCTAACCCAGAGACTGGTTTAGAAAAAGTAAACACCCTATGGACGAGGTAATACTTTTAAACAATGAAACAATTATTCTTGGATTTTAACATAAGAAAAGAAAAGAAGACGAAGAAGAAGAAGAAGAAGAAAAGAAGAAGAGAAAGAAGATGATAAAAGAAGAAGAAAAGAAGAAGAAGAAGAAGAAGAAGAAGAATGTATGGAATTTATATAGCGCTGAATAGACTTATTAAAACCTAAACCAAAATGGAGCCACAACATTAGTATGTTTGGCCTAGAACAACTAATAGATAGACCAACTCGGATAAAAAAATAACTCTAGAACATAATAGATCATAATCTAACACTACTACAAAACAACACATAACAGAAATATGTGCTCCCTCATGTGGATGCAGTGATCATAATCCATTGTGCTTTACTTGGTTAACAATCGTGTCAAAATACCTAAAGTAGGGCAAACAACTTTTTATAGGAAATTTAAAAACTTTAAGAGCAAGATTTTCCTTCAGACCTTGAAAACTTCGCCATTACTACATACACCAAATTCAGAGACCCTGATAAAGCAGCTGAGTTTTGGATTAGGAACATTTACTTCAGTATTCGCCAAACATGCCCCTTTCATAAAAAAAAGAGTTAAAGAAAAATTCAAACCACCTTGGATAATCAATAGTCAAAAATCTCGGAAATACACCGACGAGACTTTGAAAAAACACATGGTTCAAAAGAGCAGTTCAGAGCACAAAGAAACAAATAAACTTCCTAAAACGCAAATCAAAACGTGATTACTTTCAATTTGAATTACAACTACCGACCTCGCCAAGTATGGAAAGCCATCAATATATTATGTAATAAACCTATTTCAAAAAGTCGACAGACAGTTAAAAGAATATCAGCTGAGGAATTGAACAACCACTTCTCAAACATTGCACCGAATTAATATCAAATGACAAGTAAAAATGAAAAAGATCTCCATTACTTAGAACAATATATCGAATCAAAAGAATAAAATTCCCATATAAACTACTGCCAATGACAATCCACAGAACGCTTGAAAGCCTGTCTCTTCAAAAAAGTTTCCAGAACAACGTGGTTTAGACATCCTAATGGATAGAATAAGTAAACTTTGTGGTCAAGTGATAGCTGAAAACTGACATACGTGTATACTTGTGGCATAGCGAAAAACAACTTTCCTGTCATATATTAACAGCAAAATCATAACCAGTCCACAAATCAGTTGATTCCTGCATGTCCTTCAAAGACAGACCAATTTCATTTCTGTCTGTCTTATCTAAACCCATCGAAAAACATTATTCAAAAATCCTATATTCCTACTTTGTAAACAAACAATCAAATAAAGGAAATCAGTCAGGTTTTTGTAAAAACTATTCCTGTCACAAAAGCAACTTTTACATAAATTACGGACAGTCTCCTACACAACATCATGAAATAATAACAGGCCTTCTTGTGCTGACTTTGTAAAAGATTGAATGTAATCAATCATTCCCTATGATGTCGTAATTTCAATTGTATAAAACTAACATACCAGAAATGAAAAATCTTTTGAAAAGCTTTTTGTCGAATAGCATAGCTTAGTAACGTGCAAATACCAAACATCGAGCTAGTAACCTAATATACACGGATACCACAAGGTCAATATTGGGTCCCACTTCTATTTTCAATCGATTAAATACGTACCCCAATTTCTAGAAAGTACTGTGAAATGGTTTTGCAAACCATTGAACCCTTCTGGACCCATGCAACCTTGTAACGATCGTGAAAAAGCGTAAACTTAAATGGTATGGGCTGTCACAAGATCCAAAGGACTGCAAAGACATTTTACAAGGCACTGCCCAAGGAAAGAAGCAAGGCAACCAAGGATAGCTGGGAGATAACTTCAGCGAATGTACAGCCTATAACGCAACAAAACCCGGAGAAAGGCATACCAGAGAAGAATGAGGGAACTTGTTGTTGAGTCTTTAAGGGCCCCCACGTCGTCAGACTACGGGAAGATAAGATAGATAGATAGATAGATAGATAGATAGATTAGAAAGATAGAAAATAGATAGATAATAGATAGATAGATAGAATAGATAAGATAGATATATAGATAGAATAGATAGCCTGAGAAATGTTTGCTGATGACACATCCCTCTAATGTAGTGATCTGACCCCCACAGACTTTACAATCAAACATTCAAAACCGCATTGACCGATTGATTTACTTGGACTCAGCAAACCCATATGTCCCTAAATAACACGAAAAACTAAGTGTATGCATGTACTTAGCACGACAAAAAAGACATAAAATGGACAGATAATCCAACCTCATGTGACAGTAAAAGAGTAATTGAAAGAAGTGACTCCCACATAGTTCTAGTAGTGTAATATTGAACAATAATCTTACATAGGACGGACCATGTGATGGCGCTAGGAAAACTTTTGCTACCAGCAACTGCAGTTATCAAAATAAAACATTTTCTGAATACCACTCTCGCAAACTCATTTGGCGCCATATTTGCCTATAGTTGACCTATCTTCGTCTCTTTGGGACAGCTGCATGATACAAATTGCACAATTGATTCATCGATTATATAAACGAGCACTGAAACTTGTTCTAACACAATCATGCTCCTCACCACAACGATTATAAGCAAATAAATATCCTAACCTTAAAAAACAGACTTTATCTACATAAAGCTCTATTTGTCCACGAAAGTTGTCAAATGAAATGCCCCTCTTAAGATCACCAATAGCTCAAAAATCATTGAACACAGACATAATCATCTACTAACATTTCCGAGACCCAGAAATAAACTTAACAAAACAGCTCTTTTACTCAGTATTGATTATCGGAACAAGCTCCCAAAAACGCCTTAAAATGTATCAAAAACAAAAAATCAGTCAAACACAGCCTAAAAAGGCATTCTAATGCATAATGCCTAGGAATTGACTAATCAGGCAAACAACCTGACTAATACGGCAAAAATCAACACATACTTTACATTTATACAGCACATACGCATTCCTTTTTTTTTAAAAAATACAAACCAAGGATGTCTTACTGTGGCATAGAAAATCTAACAGTCCACCACGCCCGCATATGTGTGGGAGGGGGGGGGGGGGAAAGAGGGCAGAAAGAGGCACACGAATTATGCAAAGAATTAAGAGTAATCTATACAGGCTAGAAAATACTCTACAAATGTAAAACAACGTGGAAAGAAGGAAATATTTTATGGTTTTTTATGGGGGGTAAGACCTATAAGCGTGATAGTGTGTCCTCCTCTCTCTCTCTCTCACTCTCTTCTCTCTCTCTCTCTCAGATTTATCGTGATGTTTTTAATTGCAGTTAGAGATAGATAATTAGACTATTTATAAAGCCAAACTGTTGTGTAGTTTGATATTGTTTTCGTTGGATAGTCCAGTTGATTATGGCTTTTGATTTTGTATGGTAAAGGGGTTTACTTGTTTAAATAATTATTTTTTTATTATTTTTTTCTGTTTGATTTGAATGTGTTTTTTCCCCGACCCCCTTGATACTCCACCCAAACCCCTCTCCTTTCCAATGCTTTTCTGTTATCATCGTTATCTTGTTGATGTCTCATGATGATGGGTGATTGTTGTTATTATTGTATCTCTATTATAATATCATTATTATTGTCTTATTTGACTTATTTTCTTGTTTGATAGTTATAGTTGAAATATATTATTTTTAAAAGGCGCTATTTGAAGATTATTGAGCGCATAAAAACACACGTTTTGCTGTGGAGGAGGAAGAAGTAGGAGGTCATTGAAGGCAATATTGTCAGTAATGACGCAACGAATGCATAATATTTTTTCTAAGGTTATGTCCTGTACCTTTTTATTATCTAAAGTATAAACGTGAAAGAAGGATGATACATAGGTGAAGTAACTTTGTTGTCCTGACGTTTTATATTACTTTTTTAATTCTTAAAACCATTCTTATTGAAAAGTGTTGTGGACGTGAGCGCGCATCGCGCGCAGGTGTTAATGAGTAGTGTATGCGTGTAATATGTATATGGGTAATTTTTATTACCAATGTATTACCTTATCGATTTTTCCTTTTTTAATGGTTTAATTTATTGGTAGAAGGAATGAAATAATGTAATATTTCAGTATAATCATTAAGAAAATGTGTTCTTAGATTAGATGGCTTGATGAAAAAACAAATGCATAATCTTATTCAATGTACCATCTGTGAAATAAAGTTTTGACTTGACTAACTAATCTAATTTCAGAAGTCAGGTTTTCGTCAAACATTCTCAAACATTATCAGATATTTATTGTGTATAATAATAATAATACAATCATAATAATAATAATAATAATAAAATAATAATAATAATAATAAAAAATGTAATATATATAGCTCCTGTATCTTCACAGACAAATCAAAGCGCTTGCACTCAACTCATTCTTTCGCCCATCGATGCAACCAAAAGCAATAATAGTTCTAAAACATGTCCAAATCAACACACACTACACACACACACACACACACACACAAACACACACACACACACACACAAGGCACACACACACACGTTTATAAAATGAAATAATAATAATAATAAGAAAAATTAATAATAATAATAATAATAATAAGAATAATAATAAAATGAAATTTTCTTGCGCTATTATCATGCAAAAGACAAATCCGAGCTCTGCATTCAACATATCTTTAAGTGTAGCATGCAGCCATAACCAATCAAAAGCTTAAACAAAATCAAATGCACACACACACAC
Source organism: Rapana venosa (assembly GCA_028751875.1). Lineage (NCBI taxonomy): Eukaryota > Metazoa > Mollusca > Gastropoda > Neogastropoda > Muricidae > Rapana > Rapana venosa. The sequence continues at coordinate 2,625,187 of CM054137.1, read as the reverse complement.
ACAACCACACCACACACACTACCACACACACACACCACACAGGTTGTAGGCTTTGCAGGAAAATGGGATTGGCTGTTTGAGGCAGGGCAGGTTTAAGATGAAAGAGCGGAAAATGTTAGGTTTTGAAACAAATAATACTAGAGGCTGGATTTGTATGTTCATATGAGGCCTCTGTGAAGAGAGAGAGGAAGGTTGTTCCAGCTGGATGGACCAGAAATAGAGAAAGAGAGCGACGACCAACGGTTGGGCTGGTTGAATCTAGGTATTCGTATGCGTACGTGTTTGTATGCACTAAGGAATCTGCAGTAGAGCCGAAGGGAACTATAACTGTAGCTTGTTTTTGCATCATCCCGTTTTTTGGATAACTGGAAAGCAGTAGGCCAATCTTTTGTCAAGAGAGAAGGCAGATTTTCAGGTGTATACACTACTTTTGAATAAAGATTTCAAGAGTCAAGAATTTATTCAAGAAAAAACCCCAAGGGTACATGATATATAACAACATCACAACTTGCGGAGGTGGGCGTGTTGAAAGAATACTCACACACAATTTCGCCGTTTCCAAAATGAAAAGAGAACAAACCAAGGACATGAAAATTGAAAAAGCTTTCACAACACAGGAAATGCAATAGCAACCTAACATGCCTAGATTGATACTTTTCCCATATCCAACTGCACTCTCTGTCTCTCTCACTCTCCTCTCTCTCTCTCTCTTATTCTCTCTCTCTCCCTCTCTCTCACCTCTCTGAATCTCCCCAAGTAATATGGCCTAAGCTGAGATACAGTAAATTTGTGATTCGGTTCCTCCGCTTCTCTCTCTCTCTCTCTCTCTCCTCTCACACTCTCTCTCCCACACACCACGCCCAAAGACGCAAAGGCATCTAACAAGCACAAGCACACACACACACATACACACACGCAGGCGTGGAACATCAAAAGGCCAAGAAACCCGCCAAGAAAGTCATCTGCATAAAAGTGATATTTGATATGATGACGGTTTATTATATGTGATAGTGGAGCAGTATGGAGAGTGAAAAGAACAGGGCGGAGAACTGATCCCTGCGGGACACCACATTCCAGTTTGGCAGGTATTGACTGTACTTGTTTACTGCGACTGTCTGGAACGGTCAGTGAGGTATGAACTGAACCAGGAGAGAGCTGTGGCCAGTAACACCGAATGGGTTTTTTTTTTTGAAGACGGAGAGAAGAATTGAATGTCAATAGTGGGGAAGGCGGCAGATAAGTCGAGTATATGAGAAGGATATTTTTCCCCGAGTCAAAGCAAGTAGAAAGGTATTAGGGTATAGGAATAGGTAGTTTCAGTGGCAAGGTGATGGAATATTTGCTGATGAATAGGCAGGGATAGCAAAAGAAATGATACAGGAGAGGAAATTATTTAGTTTGAAACAAAATATTCTCGAGGCCAGATTTAAAAGAGCCACAAGAAGGCCTATGGCGAAGAGAGATTAGGGAGGACCATTCCAAATCGATGGACCAGAAACAGAGAAAGAGCGACCGCCAACAGTGGACTGGTTGAATCTAGGTGTTTGTAAGCACAGAGGAATCTGCAGTAGCAGCGAAGGGAACGAGTAGGGTGGACAGGTGGAGACATTCAAGAGGTAGGAGGGTGCTGTTTTGTGAGACATTAGTAACAGAGAGTACTGTCTTATAGTTAATTCATTGTGGCACAGGCAGCCAGTGGAGAGATCGCAAGATGGTAATGTGCTCAGATTTTTTCTTTCTGAGGACTAGTCGAGCTGCAAGTTTTTGAATACTTTGAAGGGAGTGGATAGATATGCTGGCAACCAGCCAAAAGAGAATTGCAAATAGTCCCGACATGAAAGACTGAGAGATGCCACGATTTTTTATGTTGCTCTGGGCCTGTCGTTCGAATTGCACTAATAACCCCATAATGATAGATGCAGACCTGTGGCAGTCTGGGTGATGAATTTTGCATGGAGAGTGTGTGTCTAAAAATGACCCCTAGATACTTTACAGCAGTGGATAGAGGGACTGAATGCATTGCTGAAATTCTATGGAGCTGTTTTAAATGTTAGCGAGTTTGTGTTTGGTCCCTACAGAGCATGGCTTTCAATTTTATCAGCGTTTAGTTGTAACTTGTTCTCTATCATCCAGTTTGGGATAGCTTGAAAGAGCAGTAGGCCAATATTCAACAAAAGGAAGGCAGGATTTTCAGAGTTTAACTGCTTAGAATCTGAGGGTCACTGCATAAATAAAAGTGAAGGGGACCAACCCGCAGTCTAAGGAAGGCACCCTGACAGAAAACCAAAGGCCCCAAGTAATGGTTGGCAGAGGCCAACTACCTCTACCCCCCCCCGGAAAAACCCAAAGTTACGAAACTATAATCATCCATCAAATCAAGCCTGGGGGAGAGCAGGACTCGCCCGGCACTAGCATCATGACGACGATTGGTGAAAGCCTGCGGAGCACCACCGTCCGACAAGGTCCTTTGCGAGCGAGCCCAAAACTTCCCTTACATCGCATTGAACGTAGGCACAATGTACAGCGGAGGTTCAACGCAGCACAGATCGCGAGAGAGATTAACAGAATACCAATGCACATTCTCGGATCAGCGAGTGCAGATGAACAGAGCTGGAAAAATTAAGCGGGCATCAGGACAGCCCCACAGTGAATACATGGAGGACAACAACTACACGAGGGAGGAGTCGCCATCAGGATAGCCATGACGCAGTAATTCGCTCATGGAAGGACCACCAGTCAACAAGAGAACATTACAGCAAGCTACTACTCCAATACAGAACTGATGAACAGTCAATACAATTGACGCAACCGCACATCGAGAGGGAAACCAGGAAAAAGGAGCAGTTCTACTACTAACAACTCCAGAACATAGGACGGGTGCAACAAGAACGACATCATCATGGAGACTTCAATGCAAAAGTGGGAAATGACAACACTGGATACGAAAAGACAATGGGTACTCATGACTGGGAGACAGAACGACCCAATGGAGAGAACAATGCGAGTTGAGCACTGAAGGTACTAGTTATCACAGAACCTCTATTCCACACAAAAGACATTCACAAAGCAACATGACATCAGCGTACGGAAGAGTGAAAAACAAACTGACCACCTTGATCAGTGGACAGTGGGATATCATCATACAAGACTGCTGAGTACAGAGGGAGCAGATGCAACCGCCGCACACTACCTGGTGAAACGAGGATCAAGGTACAACCTCAGCTCACGCAGAAACACAAAACCAAGACTAACGAACGTTGAACGACTGAAGGACAAAGATATAAGGAAGAAGTTTACAACGCGTGAAGACCAAGCTCGAAAGAAGAACAGACCGAAACTGAAGATTGTAGAAGAGGTGGAGGGAACAATCAGAAGAACGCCTACATCAATCAGCAGAATAGGTGCTTGGCTACAGAAAGGGGAAGAGCAAGACATGGAGCACAGATGAGAACAGCTGAAGCTGATCGATGAGTAGGAAGCGCATCAAGAGCAGAATCACAGTACGCACACTCGGAGAGGATACAGAACAGAATGAAGAAGCAGTACAAGGAAAAATACAAGGAGGTTAAAAGAAGCGTACGAGAGGACAAAGAGATGGATTCAAAAAAACAGAGAGAGCGCAGAACGCAGCAGAGAATGGAGAACAGCAAGAACTGTACAAGCATGTGAAACAGCTCACCACCACCAAGGCATCTAGACCATTAGCAGCAGTGAAGAATAAGAACGGGAGCAGCTAAAGAATCAAGAGGCCAGACTGAAGAGATGAGAGAACACCTTCCAGGAAGTTCTCAACAGGGATGCACCGAATGAACCACCACACAGATGACCGGGGGACGGTGGATAGAACTAGACATCTCACAGAGACAACCAACCATCCTGAAATCAAGAAAGCACTGAAACCACAGAAACGGTAAAGCACCAGGCCAGACCAATCACAGCAGAGATGCTAAAAGCACAATGAACAGATCGGCAAGGAAAGAAACGGACCTTAGACCTCGTCTGGAAAAGGAGACATTACCACACAGTGGGACGAAAGGACTCATATGCATGATTCCAAAGAAAGGAAATCTCAGAGTGTGAAACTGCATGGGATTGACTTCAACCTTGGCCAGTAAAGGTGCTCAACAACAGAATACAAAGGGAAGAACCATCTCTCAGAAAGGAAAAGCTGGATTTCGAAAGGGATGGGAACTGTCGGCCAAATATTTATACTCAGGAACATCGTGGAACAAGTCCACAATGAACCAACACGTACATACACTCATTGACTTTGGAAAAGGCCTTTGACTCCATACACCGAGACAGTCTCTGGATCGTCAATCGTCAGTATGGGAATCCCACAGAAACTCATCCAGAGGTTTAAGACAATGTACAAGGACTTTCAGTGCTCCGTCATTGGGGACAACGAACAACAGATTGGTTCCCAGTGAGTACCCGGGTGAAACAGGAACTGCATGTCAGATTCCTCTTCCTTCTCGTGATAGACTGGGTGATTGAGAAATCCGTGGAAGGCGAGAAGATCTGGGATAAAATGGGACTTCATAACATATTAGAAGACCTTGACTTGCAGACGACATCGCCCTCCTTTCATCAACCATGAACCCTTCTGACAACACAACCCTACCAGACTGTGAAGACAACGCAGCAAAGGCTGGACACAACTGATGGACAGAAGTGCAAAGAAGCCATGAAAGAAACAGCAGGAACATCGACGGGGGGTTCCCCCCCCCCCTGAAAAAAAGGTTGGAGACAGGATGTTGAAGAGTGGAGAACTTCACCTATCTGGAGCAAAACGTCACAAAGACCGAGGAGGAACAGCAGAATGACCAAGAAGAGAGTAGCGCAGGCAGTTGCGCAGATAAACGATTAACCAACAACTGGCAAATGGGAGACAAAACGTCAGAAAAACCAAAGCTCCCTTTCAAGATCCTTTGTTTTGTCAGTTCTTCCTCTACGGCTGTGAGACCTGGAAATTAACGAAATCAAAGAAGAGAAACTAGACATTTATCCAAACCAAAGTCTGAGGAGGATCTTCAAGATCCATGGCAAGAACACATTTCCAACAAGACAGCCTTGGAAAATAGCAGAAGCAGAAAAAATCAGCCATGAGATTAGAAGACGAGATGGAACTAGATCGGCATGTCCTAAAGAAAGGACAGAATGACGACTGTGCTGTTGCCCTCGGATGGACCCCTGAAGGGAGAAGGAAAAGGGAAAACGCCCAAAAACCACCATGGCGACGAATGTAGAAGTAGAGCGGAACGACGCAGGCTGGATCACGTGGAAGCCGCACTACCACAGCTGCAACCGGAACCAGTGGAGGGAATGAGTTCAAGCCTTGTGTGCATCCTGGCATCAGAGAGAATTAAAGTTCAGGTAAGGTGAGCATAGTGTAAAGAGTGAAAAGAACATCCCAGAACTGATCCCTCGGAACTCCACATTCCAGTCGGCAGGTACTATTCAAAACTATATGACCTTTTAAAAACAAGGAGAAAATTGTATGTTGCTGGTGTAGATTTAAAAGGGCCATTGATACCTTGAACATGCACAGGTATCACGTAAAGCAAAAGACCAAGTGTAAAGGGTAATTTTTTGCATAACTTATGGCTGATGTCATAATCATTATCTGCATTCGACCACGAGTTCTGATTAACCAATGATTTTTCAAACCCCCTGGGAGTAAGGTAAGGGATGTGTGCTAAGCCCCACGGTTGTTTTCTATGTTATCATTCCAGTTGGCAAACATTAGGAAAGAAAAACGAATGCACGGTGCTCAATGTTCCCAGTATATAATAGATGTTTATCCTATTATTTGCTGATGATAGAGCATTAATATTAAAGTTCACCCCCGCGAATTTTACAAAATCAATAAAGGGCATAAAAAACATTTGATAATATGCAATAATTCAACATAGACAAAACTGAGAATATGCTCTTCAAAAGGGGGATACTTAGGACAACGTGGAAAAATGGTACTTGATAATAAGAGATTGAGAAGGTAACAGTTCATTACTATTAGGGAATCAATTTACACCTGATGATTATGCAAAGAAAATGTACATTACATTGAGTACTAAAGGTAGATAACATTACACATCTTAATTAAGTTTTCAGAAGATGCAAAGAAATGATAGTAACACATTCTTCTGTCAACACTCATAGTACTTAGACATATGTCTGATGTCTGCACACATCCCTGAGGACGTACTAGTCCTCAAAAATCTTGTCACGTGTCTGCCTTGCTCCAGTCTGACAACACGGGAGTGGTGATGTCTCAGCGCATCACAGTGACCGGAGGTCCCTTAGGAAACACAGACCTGACTGGAGAACACCAGTGACCCACTGGAATGGCCTCAAGAACTCCTTGCTGGTACTGAAATAGAGATGTCCCCAGATCTTGGCCGTAAAAAAGTGGCATTACTCGTTGCCAAATCATCTGCCCCTTGCAAGCCTGAATCCCCGTCACTGCATCCCAGCCAACTTCTTCACAGGTCACTTGCCCCACCCAGCCCAAAAGTAGTTGGGATAAAGGCTTGACTTTTGATCAGCCTGATCCTAGCTTTTGTGACTCCAAGATTTTTGTGGAGCAGCGTAACACAGTACTACTTGTGATAGAACATCTACTTCCCAGGCTGAGTTTGCAATAGAACGTCTACAACAGGCGCCCTCCCATCACAGCCACATCAAAACAACCCCTGATAACTGGAGACTGCAAGTCAACCTTGGCGGATAGGCCAGTCACAGAAGACACTTTGAGCTCATGCTAGGACTACCCCACTGATGCTCCATTGAATGACTGTGAGAAACCAACCTACAACAACCACAATCATGTGAGCTCCGCGTCTCCGCAACCCTCGACAAACCTACCATCAACCATGGCTTCACATCCGAGGAAGTGTACACTTAGAAGCGCATTATGCACAAGGTGGTGGAGACCCTGAAGGTTGTTCCCCAGGACACTTTTCCTGCCCTGAATACTACAGAGACTACTTGGATTGCCTGCATTCTCTAGCAAGAGACCACCCCCTTGCAACACATGTTGCTGATGGGTTTCCCTCTGCTAGCTTCCCTTTGGAACTTCAAACAGGCCCCGACCCCTGCTGAGGAGGACGTGACAAACATGGCCTGGCTCTGCTCAGAACTATCCTGCCCTAGCAGAACTCTGGTTTCCAGATCAGACTGCGACTTCCCATTCCTTCTCTCTGAAACCTCTTGGAGCCTGAGCTCTCCTCGGCAAAACGACCTGCCCTCTCTGCATTTACGAATTTTGTAGCGAAACGGGCAACATCTCAGCTTCTGAGGTTCTTCCTTCTGGACATCAGAGACCAGTTCACATTATTTCGAGTAAAGCTGCTCTTGCAGAACAAGTCCTTTAAGACCTATACCCTTTTCTCATCTTGACCACTTGCTAGGCCCAGTGAGAGAGGCATGTCATCAGGCGAGACAGAAACTCGAATGTTTTCTTTGACGGCCTTCCACATAGACCTACACTTTTTCCGGTAGACTGAATCATGGCACACACTGCAGAGGGAAGCCTTCAGACGTCATTACTCCCCTTCCTTTGTGAGTGTAAGCGCCAATGTATTAAAAGCGTCCTACCTCCTCGAGTGCTGGCCGTTCATGTAAATTTTACAGTGCGATGCGTCGTCGGATCACAAAGTACTTTACCTTTCTCCGAAGCCCTCACCTCCATCCCCATATGCTTCCTCTCTGTTCTCAATCTGGTCGTAATATCTTGCACTCTGTGTTACTACTTCCGCCCATGAGTCAATGTCATCGCTAACCGAAGTTGTTGAGGATCTCCCCAATGGAGATTCGCGTGTAAGTCATAGAGGTCCTCTTTCATAATGTTTATCCAGAACAAGTAAACAGGCTGGAGATACCAGGCATCCTTGACGGACCCCAACTGTGATTTGAAGTATCTCCGACCTGAGTGTCAGAAGGACTGCACTGCTGCGTGTTGTATATCTTGAATGGTTTTGCACTAGTCCTTCTCAATGCCAAACATTCTGAGGAACTCCACAGGCCTCGTGCCATACCCTCGAAAGCCTTCTTGAATCATTAATTGTGAACAGTCTCTCTGAGTTGAAGATGCTTTCCATCAGATGCAGTTAAACATCTGTTCAAATTGTGCTCCTGCCTGCCCGAACCCACTTGTTCCTCTGCAAGTGTTCTTCTGTCTCCTCTTGATTCGATTCAAAATAACTTGAGCATGATCTTGCTGGAGGCTGATAGCTGATTGTTTCTATAGTTTTAGCTTTGCGTAAATTCCCTTCTTGGCAGGTATGATGAGTGATTGTGTCCATTCTGTTTGCCAGTGTTTGTCTCCCAAATCTTCTGACAGATCGCTGTAACATGATTGATGACTGTTTCGCCACCATGCTTGAGCACTCTGCTGGTATATTGGTCTGCCCTGGGACTTTCCTACTTAAGCTGTCGGAGCTTCTTCACTTCTTCCCTCAGGATAGTAATGGCGAGGTGCTCTTGATGTTGCTGCTTTCTCTTCTATATGCTCTTGTCAGGTTGTATATGGGTTAGTGTACAGTTCTTGACAATATTCAGACCACCTTTCAACGCAGCTGAGCTTCCTGAGAAGGTTTCCGGAGCTGTCTTCAATGACTGATGATTTGTATGAAGTGTTTTATTTGAGTTTCTTCAGGTCGTATGCCTATTTACGGTTGCCCACTTCATGCTTTTTTCGATCTCATCACATTGATCATGATCCACTTCCGCTGCCTTTAACATTGACGTCTTCACGAGAGTGTGGCCTCCCGTATTCTTTAAGGGTTGGGAAGACCTGGTTGGATTCTGTGCTCTTCTTGTATCGCAGAGTCCAAATTCATTGGTAGTTCATGTCTTTGTTTATTCCTCGGACGACCTGATACCTCCCTCTGCTGTTTCTCTCGGACAGCCTCATTAACGTTGTTGTGAGTCATTGATCATTGTCCAAGGTTTAATGCCGCAAAGCGTCCGCCAACTTAGCTTGGAAATCTCCTCGACATCTGGATCTTTCAGTTTGTCCACTCAAATTTGATACGTGGGTTTGCAGCTGTTTTGTTTTTTCTCAGCTTCATTTTTGAATACCACCCTCAAGTCGTGTCCGCCTTATGTCACTACCAGGTAGTTATGTTCTGGCTCTGTTGATGCTGATTAGAAGCGCCGTGGTGTAAAGATGAAATCTATTTGGTTATGATCTTGCCGTTTGGTGCATGCCCAGGTTGTCCTTGACTGCTTGTGGGGATTGAGGGTATTGTAATGGTATGTCTGTGGTGCAGGCAAACCCAGCCAGACTAGTCCCCTGTCGTATGGTCTCACCAGTTCCAATCAGACCAACTGTTTCTGGCCCCTTGTTGTAAGGTCAGACCAACTTTGGGCGGTAAAATCCCTTGCTATGATGAGTCCTTCTTGGTCACAATAAACTTACATTAAAAGAATCATTACGAAAACATTTGAATTAAAAAAAAGTTTTAACACTATTTCCCCTTCACGCCATCACAGCACACACTTATTCTTTGCCTGGTACGTTATATACAACTGTATATAAAACTCATGCAACACACACACACACACACACACACACACAAACAACACACACAAACACCACTTACACGAAATTGTGAGACGTACACAACCTCTGCCCGACAAACAAAAAACGACACCCCCACCCCACCTTGTGACTCAACCAACACAACATTATTCCCATACCACACACTTTTCCCCCTCACAGCCCAGAACCCACCAATGTTCAGAAGTCGCCATGTGATAGGGAGACATCAGCACTCCCCTCTCCAACACACACCACTATCAATGAGCTTGCAGAGCTACATAGCATATTTGACAAAATAATTTAGCGTGGCATGTGTCTGTGATTGCAAGTGCGTGTACATTGTGCGATGAATGTGTGTGTGAATGAACATGTGGTGGTTTTGTTTATCTTTATTTAATTTATTTATTCTTTTGTATCGAGGATAATGGAATAATCACTCATTGGTTTGTGTATTAAATTACATCCATTGCCCGTGTGTAGCGGTTTGTAAAATTTTCCATATGTTTCAAATTCTCCATTAACAACATATCCTCAACGCGGCACACCATGACCTACTCTTTCGAAAGGCGGTAACGGGATTAACATAAGCCCAAGGATTTTCTAGACTGCTTGGCACACAGGGGCCTCATTTATAGTATCATCCGAAGGACTTGGTAGGTATATGAGATGAATGAAAGAAGTGTTTATGTGAGTGAGTGGCGCCTGCCGTGCGTGCCACATGTTCGTTCTGCAAGTGTGTGTAATGTGTTGTGTGTATGCCTCATCCAAAACAGAAGGTATATGATCACAAGAATTATAACTGATTGCTTCAATCTTCCCCACAATTTACCCCCCCCCACTCTTTACTTTTTTCATCTCGAACACCCTTCCCCCCCTTTTTTTTCCCCAGTAAATAAAAAATGATGTGATCATGTCGTGCAGCTGTGTGGTTTAGATAGCCGATTCTGCCTTACTGAAGCAATTGACTTTTGTGACAAGCAGCTATATTGCTGGATTATAAAGCAAGCTGCTTGACGAACAATTGACTTTTGTGACTAGCAGCATATGCTTGATTATAAAGCTATCTGCTTGACCTGAAAACAATTGACCTTTTTTGACTAGCAGCTATACTGCCAGTTTATATAAGCAGTCTGCTTGACTGAAGAAATTGATATATATGTGACATGCCACTATATTAGCTACATCCAAGAACCTAGCATCATAAACAGTTGTTTTAGCGACAATTTTTTAATATTGATTTTTCCATGAAATTCTACACTTTTATTATTGTATCACTGCTTGTGACTGTATCCTTCCTTGTTTTGAGCTTTAAATGAATATGTGTATTGGTAAGTGGATAGTTAATGGTTATAGAAAAAAAAAGATTGTATGTACTCTTATCATAAATAATTCTACACTTTAATTGTACGTGTGGTATAACTTTGATCTCCATTAGTGTAGAAATATAAAGGGACTGGATTCAAACACTGTATTGATATAACAGATCATTTTTTGCAGAACCCAGAGCAGCGCTTGAAATTGACTTTTAGTATTGTATCGTTTTATTGTATTCCTTCATTTCATATATATCTCCTGTTTGATTATTGAATTGAAAACCTACTAAACGGGTCCCCTTTCTATTTTGATAGATTACTTAAACGGACAGAAACAAGAACAACTATATATATATAAATTAGCAAATAAATCCAAACATATAATTATGTCTCTAATTCAGACAAGTGGCCAACAAAACAGGCCATCCGTGTATGTTACCTGAATAACAAACAGTGGCATCAAACAAAAAAAGATGACATTGCAACCATAACTATATACAACAGTGGGAATCATTCATTTGTTTTGCCTAGCAGAATCCCGAATTCTCCAAATGTAACAGATGCACACATGAATATTCCAGGTATCAAAATCTTCCGTAAGATCCACACAAACCCAAGTCCACCGTTACTTACATATAATAGCCTCCTTGCCTCAGTTGTAAAAAGAATATATAACCTTTGCGGTTTATAACATTGAATCCTGGGGATAGAAATAAGACATTAAAACACAATAGACCAATATTAATAAGGATTTATAACAAAATCCTTCTAACCCAGAGACTGGTTTAGAAAAAGTAAACACCCTATGGACGAGGTAATACTTTTAAACAATGAAACAATTATTCTTGGATTTTAACATAAGAAAAGAAAAGAAGACGAAGAAGAAGAAGAAGAAGAAAAGAAGAAGAGAAAGAAGATGATAAAAGAAGAAGAAAAGAAGAAGAAGAAGAAGAAGAAGAAGAATGTATGGAATTTATATAGCGCTGAATAGACTTATTAAAACCTAAACCAAAATGGAGCCACAACATTAGTATGTTTGGCCTAGAACAACTAATAGATAGACCAACTCGGATAAAAAAATAACTCTAGAACATTAATAGATCATATCTACACTACTACAAAACAACACATAACAGAAATATGTGCTCCCTCATGTGGATGCAGTGATCATAATCCAGTGTGCTTTACTTGGTTTAAAAATCGTGTCAAAATACCTAAAGTAGGGCATACAACTTTTTTATAGGAAATTTAAAAACTTTAAGAGCAAGATTTTCCTTCAGACCTTGAAAACTTCGCCATTACTACATACACCAAATTCAGAGACCCTGATAAAGCAGCTGAGTTTTGGATTAGGAACATTTACTTCAGTATTCGCCAAACATGCCCCTTTCATAAAAAAAAGAGTTAAAGAAAAATTCAAACCACCTTGGATAATCAATAGTCAAAAATCTCGGAAATACACCGACGAGACTTTGAAAAAACACATGGTTCAAAAGAGCAGTTCAGAGCACAAAGAAACAAATAAACTTCCTAAAACGCAAATCAAAACGTGATTACTTTCAATTTGAATTACAACTACCGACCTCGCCAAGTATGGAAAGCCATCAATATATTATGTAATAAACCTATTTCAAAAAGTCGACAGACAGTTAAAAGAATATCAGCTGAGGAATTGAACAACCACTTCTCAAACATTGCACCGAATTAATATCAAATGACAAGTAAAAATGAAAAAGATCTCCATTACTTAGAACAATATATCGAATCAAAAGAATAAAATTCCCATATAAACTACTGCCAATGACAATCCACAGAACGCTTGAAAGCCTGTCTCTTCAAAAAAGTTTCCAGAACAACGTGGTTTAGACATCCTAATGGATAGAATAAGTAAACTTTGTGGTCAAGTGATAGCTGAAAACTGACATACGTGTATACTTGTGGCATAGCGAAAAACAACTTTCCTGTCATATATTAACAGCAAAATCATAACCAGTCCACAAATCAGTTGATTCCTGCATGTCCTTCAAAGACAGACCAATTTCATTTCTGTCTGTCTTATCTAAACCCATCGAAAAACATTATTCAAAAATCCTATATTCCTACTTTGTAAACAAACAATCAAATAAAGGAAATCAGTCAGGTTTTTGTAAAAACTATTCCTGTCACAAAAGCAACTTTTACATAAATTACGGACAGTCTCCTACACAACATCATGAAATAATAACAGGCCTTCTTGTGCTGACTTTGTAAAAGATTGAATGTAATCAATCATTCCCTATGATGTCGTAATTTCAATTGTATAAAACTAACATACCAGAAATGAAAAATCTTTTGAAAAGCTTTTTGTCGAATAGCATAGCTTAGTAACGTGCAAATACCAAACATCGAGCTAGTAACCTAATATACACGGATACCACAAGGTCAATATTGGGTCCCACTTCTATTTTCAATCGATTAAATACGTACCCCAATTTCTAGAAAGTACTGTGAAATGGTTTTGCAAACCATTGAACCCTTCTGGACCCATGCAACCTTGTAACGATCGTGAAAAAGCGTAAACTTAAATGGTATGGGCTGTCACAAGATCCAAAGGACTGCAAAGACATTTTACAAGGCACTGCCCAAGGAAAGAAGCAAGGCAACCAAGGATAGCTGGGAGATAACTTCAGCGAATGTACAGCCTATAACGCAACAAAACCCGGAGAAAGGCATACCAGAGAAGAATGAGGGAACTTGTTGTTGAGTCTTTAAGGGCCCCCACGTCGTCAGACTACGGGAAGATAAGATAGATAGATAGATAGATAGATAGATAGATTAGAAAGATAGAAAATAGATAGATAATAGATAGATAGATAGAATAGATAAGATAGATATATAGATAGAATAGATAGCCTGAGAAATGTTTGCTGATGACACATCCCTCTAATGTAGTGATCTGACCCCCACAGACTTTACAATCAAACATTCAAAACCGCATTGACCGATTGATTTACTTGGACTCAGCAAACCCATATGTCCCTAAATAACACGAAAAACTAAGTGTATGCATGTACTTAGCACGACAAAAAAGACATAAAATGGACAGATAATCCAACCTCATGTGACAGTAAAAGAGTAATTGAAAGAAGTGACTCCCACATAGTTCTAGTAGTGTAATATTGAACAATAATCTTACATAGGACGGACCATGTGATGGCGCTAGGAAAACTTTTGCTACCAGCAACTGCAGTTATCAAAATAAAACATTTTCTGAATACCACTCTCGCAAACTCATTTGGCGCCATATTTGCCTATAGTTGACCTATCTTCGTCTCTTTGGGACAGCTGCATGATACAAATTGCACAATTGATTCATCGATTATATAAACGAGCACTGAAACTTGTTCTAACACAATCATGCTCCTCACCACAACGATTATAAGCAAATAAATATCCTAACCTTAAAAAACAGACTTTATCTACATAAAGCTCTATTTGTCCACGAAAGTTGTCAAATGAAATGCCCCTCTTAAGATCACCAATAGCTCAAAAATCATTGAACACAGACATAATCATCTACTAACATTTCCGAGACCCAGAAATAAACTTAACAAAACAGCTCTTTTACTCAGTATTGATTATCGGAACAAGCTCCCAAAAACGCCTTAAAATGTATCAAAAACAAAAAATCAGTCAAACACAGCCTAAAAAGGCATTCTAATGCATAATGCCTAGGAATTGACTAATCAGGCAAACAACCTGACTAATACGGCAAAAATCAACACATACTTTACATTTATACAGCACATACGCATTCCTTTTTTTTTAAAAAATACAAACCAAGGATGTCTTACTGTGGCATAGAAAATCTAACAGTCCACCACGCCCGCATATGTGTGGGAGGGGGGGGGGGGGAAAGAGGGCAGAAAGAGGCACACGAATTATGCAAAGAATTAAGAGTAATCTATACAGGCTAGAAAATACTCTACAAATGTAAAACAACGTGGAAAGAAGGAAATATTTTATGGTTTTTTATGGGGGGTAAGACCTATAAGCGTGATAGTGTGTCCTCCTCTCTCTCTCTCTCACTCTCTTCTCTCTCTCTCTCTCAGATTTATCGTGATGTTTTTAATTGCAGTTAGAGATAGATAATTAGACTATTTATAAAGCCAAACTGTTGTGTAGTTTGATATTGTTTTCGTTGGATAGTCCAGTTGATTATGGCTTTTGATTTTGTATGGTAAAGGGGTTTACTTGTTTAAATAATTATTTTTTTATTATTTTTTTCTGTTTGATTTGAATGTGTTTTTTCCCCGACCCCCTTGATACTCCACCCAAACCCCTCTCCTTTCCAATGCTTTTCTGTTATCATCGTTATCTTGTTGATGTCTCATGATGATGGGTGATTGTTGTTATTATTGTATCTCTATTATAATATCATTATTATTGTCTTATTTGACTTATTTTCTTGTTTGATAGTTATAGTTGAAATATATTATTTTTAAAAGGCGCTATTTGAAGATTATTGAGCGCATAAAAACACACGTTTTGCTGTGGAGGAGGAAGAAGTAGGAGGTCATTGAAGGCAATATTGTCAGTAATGACGCAACGAATGCATAATATTTTTTCTAAGGTTATGTCCTGTACCTTTTTATTATCTAAAGTATAAACGTGAAAGAAGGATGATACATAGGTGAAGTAACTTTGTTGTCCTGACGTTTTATATTACTTTTTTAATTCTTAAAACCATTCTTATTGAAAAGTGTTGTGGACGTGAGCGCGCATCGCGCGCAGGTGTTAATGAGTAGTGTATGCGTGTAATATGTATATGGGTAATTTTTATTACCAATGTATTACCTTATCGATTTTTCCTTTTTTAATGGTTTAATTTATTGGTAGAAGGAATGAAATAATGTAATATTTCAGTATAATCATTAAGAAAATGTGTTCTTAGATTAGATGGCTTGATGAAAAAACAAATGCATAATCTTATTCAATGTACCATCTGTGAAATAAAGTTTTGACTTGACTAACTAATCTAATTTCAGAAGTCAGGTTTTCGTCAAACATTCTCAAACATTATCAGATATTTATTGTGTATAATAATAATAATACAATCATAATAATAATAATAATAATAAAATAATAATAATAATAATAAAAAATGTAATATATATAGCTCCTGTATCTTCACAGACAAATCAAAGCGCTTGCACTCAACTCATTCTTTCGCCCATCGATGCAACCAAAAGCAATAATAGTTCTAAAACATGTCCAAATCAACACACACTACACACACACACACACACACACACAAACACACACACACACACACACAAGGCACACACACACACGTTTATAAAATGAAATAATAATAATAATAAGAAAAATTAATAATAATAATAATAATAATAAGAATAATAATAAAATGAAATTTTCTTGCGCTATTATCATGCAAAAGACAAATCCGAGCTCTGCATTCAACATATCTTTAAGTGTAGCATGCAGCCATAACCAATCAAAAGCTTAAACAAAATCAAATGCACACACACACACACAACCACACCACACACACTACCACACACACACACCACACAGGTTGTAGGCTTTGCAGGAAAATGGGATTGGCTGTTTGAGGCAGGGCAGGTTTAAGATGAAAGAGCGGAAAATGTTAGGTTTTGAAACAAATAATACTAGAGGCTGGATTTGTATGTTCATATGAGGCCTCTGTGAAGAGAGAGAGGAAGGTTGTTCCAGCTGGATGGACCAGAAATAGAGAAAGAGAGCGACGACCAACGGTTGGGCTGGTTGAATCTAGGTATTCGTATGCGTACGTGTTTGTATGCACTAAGGAATCTGCAGTAGAGCCGAAGGGAACTATAACTGTAGCTTGTTTTTGCATCATCCCGTTTTTTGGATAACTGGAAAGCAGTAGGCCAATCTTTTGTCAAGAGAGAAGGCAGATTTTCAGGTGTATACACTACTTTTGAATAAAGATTTCAAGAGTCAAGAATTTATTCAAGAAAAAACCCCAAGGGTACATGATATATAACAACATCACAACTTGCGGAGGTGGGCGTGTTGAAAGAATACTCACACACAATTTCGCCGTTTCCAAAATGAAAAGAGAACAAACCAAGGACATGAAAATTGAAAAAGCTTTCACAACACAGGAAATGCAATAGCAACCTAACATGCCTAGATTGATACTTTTCCCATATCCAACTGCACTCTCTGTCTCTCTCACTCTCCTCTCTCTCTCTCTCTTATTCTCTCTCTCTCCCTCTCTCTCACCTCTCTGAATCTCCCCAAGTAATATGGCCTAAGCTGAGATACAGTAAATTTGTGATTCGGTTCCTCCGCTTCTCTCTCTCTCTCTCTCTCTCCTCTCACACTCTCTCTCCCACACACCACGCCCAAAGACGCAAAGGCATCTAACAAGCACAAGCACACACACACACATACACACACGCAGGCGTGGAACATCAAAAGGCCAAGAAACCCGCCAAGAAAGTCATCTGCATAAAAGTGATATTTGATATGATGACGGTTTATTATATGTGATAGTGGAGCAGTATGGAGAGTGAAAAGAACAGGGCGGAGAACTGATCCCTGCGGGACACACATTCCAGTGTGGCAGGTATGACTGTACTTGTTTACTGCGACTGTCTGGAACGGTCAGTGAGGTATGAACTGAACCAGGAGAGAGCTGTGGCCAGTAACACCGAATGGGTTTTTTTTTTTGAAGACGGAGAGAAGAATTGAATGTCAATAGTGGGGAAGGCGGCAGATAAGTCGAGTATATGAGAAGGATATTTTTCCCCGAGTCAAAGCAAGTAGAAAGGTATTAGGGTATAGGAATAGGTAGTTTCAGTGGCAAGGTGATGGAATATTTGCTGATGAATAGGCAGGGATAGCAAAAGAAATGATACAGGAGAGGAAATTATTTAGTTTGAAACAAAATATTCTCGAGGCCAGATTTAAAAGAGCCACAAGAAGGCCTATGGCGAAGAGAGATTAGGGAGGACCATTCCAAATCGATGGACCAGAAACAGAGAAAGAGCGACCGCCAACAGTGGACTGGTTGAATCTAGGTGTTTGTAAGCACAGAGGAATCTGCAGTAGCAGCGAAGGGAACGAGTAGGGTGGACAGGTGGAGACATTCAAGAGGTAGGAGGGTGCTGTTTTGTGAGACATTAGTAACAGAGAGTACTGTCTTATAGTTAATTCATTGTGGCACAGGCAGCCAGTGGAGAGATCGCAAGATGGTAATGTGCTCAGATTTTTTCTTTCTGAGGACTAGTCGAGCTGCAAGTTTTTGAATACTTTGAAGGGAGTGGATAGATATGCTGGCAACCAGCCAAAAGAGAATTGCAAATAGTCCCGACATGAAAGACTGAGAGATGCCACGATTTTTTATGTTGCTCTGGGCCTGTCGTTCGAATTGCACTAATAACCCCATAATGATAGATGCAGACCTGTGGCAGTCTGGGTGATGAATTTTGCATGGAGAGTGTGTGTCTAAAAATGACCCCTAGATACTTTACAGCAGTGGATAGAGGGACTGAATGCATTGCTGAAATTCTATGGAGCTGTTTTAAATGTTAGCGAGTTTGTGTTTGGTCCCTACAGAGCATGGCTTTCAATTTTATCAGCGTTTAGTTGTAACTTGTTCTCTATCATCCAGTTTGGGATAGCTTGAAAGAGCAGTAGGCCAATATTCAACAAAAGGAAGGCAGGATTTTCAGAGTTTAACTGCTTAGAATCTGAGGGTCACTGCATAAATAAAAGTGAAGGGGACCAACCCGCAGTCTAAGGAAGGCACCCTGACAGAAAACCAAAGGCCCCAAGTAATGGTTGGCAGAGGCCAACTACCTCTACCCCCCCCCGGAAAAACCCAAAGTTACGAAACTATAATCATCCATCAAATCAAGCCTGGGGGAGAGCAGGACTCGCCCGGCACTAGCATCATGACGACGATTGGTGAAAGCCTGCGGAGCACCACCGTCCGACAAGGTCCTTTGCGAGCGAGCCCAAAACTTCCCTTACATCGCATTGAACGTAGGCACAATGTACAGCGGAGGTTCAACGCAGCACAGATCGCGAGAGAGATTAACAGAATACCAATGCACATTCTCGGATCAGCGAGTGCAGATGAACAGAGCTGGAAAAATTAAGCGGGCATCAGGACAGCCCCACAGTGAATACATGGAGGACAACAACTACACGAGGGAGGAGTCGCCATCAGGATAGCCATGACGCAGTAATTCGCTCATGGAAGGACCACCAGTCAACAAGAGAACATTACAGCAAGCTACTACTCCAATACAGAACTGATGAACAGTCAATACAATTGACGCAACCGCACATCGAGAGGGAAACCAGGAAAAAGGAGCAGTTCTACTACTAACAACTCCAGAACATAGGACGGGTGCAACAAGAACGACATCATCATGGAGACTTCAATGCAAAAGTGGGAAATGACAACACTGGATACGAAAAGACAATGGGTACTCATGACTGGGAGACAGAACGACCCAATGGAGAGAACAATGCGAGTTGAGCACTGAAGGTACTAGTTATCACAGAACCTCTATTCCACACAAAAGACATTCACAAAGCAACATGACATCAGCGTACGGAAGAGTGAAAAACAAACTGACCACCTTGATCAGTGGACAGTGGGATATCATCATACAAGACTGCTGAGTACAGAGGGAGCAGATGCAACCGCCGCACACTACCTGGTGAAACGAGGATCAAGGTACAACCTCAGCTCACGCAGAAACACAAAACCAAGACTAACGAACGTTGAACGACTGAAGGACAAAGATATAAGGAAGAAGTTTACAACGCGTGAAGACCAAGCTCGAAAGAAGAACAGACCGAAACTGAAGATTGTAGAAGAGGTGGAGGGAACAATCAGAAGAACGCCTACATCAATCAGCAGAATAGGTGCTTGGCTACAGA
Organism: Rapana venosa; assembly: GCA_028751875.1. Taxonomy (NCBI): domain Eukaryota; kingdom Metazoa; phylum Mollusca; class Gastropoda; order Neogastropoda; family Muricidae; genus Rapana; species Rapana venosa. The sequence goes on along the minus strand of CM054137.1, from coordinate 2,605,378 downwards.
AAGGGGAAGAGCAAGACATGGAGCACAGATGAGAACAGCTGAAGCTGATCGATGAGTAGGAAGCGCATCAAGAGCAGAATCACAGTACGCACACTCGGAGAGGATACAGAACAGAATGAAGAAGCAGTACAAGGAAAAATACAAGGAGGTTAAAAGAAGCGTACGAGAGGACAAAGAGATGGATTCAAAAAAACAGAGAGAGCGCAGAACGCAGCAGAGAATGGAGAACAGCAAGAACTGTACAAGCATGTGAAACAGCTCACCACCACCAAGGCATCTAGACCATTAGCAGCAGTGAAGAATAAGAACGGGAGCAGCTAAAGAATCAAGAGGCCAGACTGAAGAGATGAGAGAACACCTTCCAGGAAGTTCTCAACAGGGATGCACCGAATGAACCACCACACAGATGACCGGGGGACGGTGGATAGAACTAGACATCTCACAGAGACAACCAACCATCCTGAAATCAAGAAAGCACTGAAACCACAGAAACGGTAAAGCACCAGGCCAGACCAATCACAGCAGAGATGCTAAAAGCACAATGAACAGATCGGCAAGGAAAGAAACGGACCTTAGACCTCGTCTGGAAAAGGAGACATTACCACACAGTGGGACGAAAGGACTCATATGCATGATTCCAAAGAAAGGAAATCTCAGAGTGTGAAACTGCATGGGATTGACTTCAACCTTGGCCAGTAAAGGTGCTCAACAACAGAATACAAAGGGAAGAACCATCTCTCAGAAAGGAAAAGCTGGATTTCGAAAGGGATGGGAACTGTCGGCCAAATATTTATACTCAGGAACATCGTGGAACAAGTCCACAATGAACCAACACGTACATACACTCATTGACTTTGGAAAAGGCCTTTGACTCCATACACCGAGACAGTCTCTGGATCGTCAATCGTCAGTATGGGAATCCCACAGAAACTCATCCAGAGGTTTAAGACAATGTACAAGGACTTTCAGTGCTCCGTCATTGGGGACAACGAACAACAGATTGGTTCCCAGTGAGTACCCGGGTGAAACAGGAACTGCATGTCAGATTCCTCTTCCTTCTCGTGATAGACTGGGTGATTGAGAAATCCGTGGAAGGCGAGAAGATCTGGGATAAAATGGGACTTCATAACATATTAGAAGACCTTGACTTGCAGACGACATCGCCCTCCTTTCATCAACCATGAACCCTTCTGACAACACAACCCTACCAGACTGTGAAGACAACGCAGCAAAGGCTGGACACAACTGATGGACAGAAGTGCAAAGAAGCCATGAAAGAAACAGCAGGAACATCGACGGGGGGTTCCCCCCCCCCCTGAAAAAAAGGTTGGAGACAGGATGTTGAAGAGTGGAGAACTTCACCTATCTGGAGCAAAACGTCACAAAGACCGAGGAGGAACAGCAGAATGACCAAGAAGAGAGTAGCGCAGGCAGTTGCGCAGATAAACGATTAACCAACAACTGGCAAATGGGAGACAAAACGTCAGAAAAACCAAAGCTCCCTTTCAAGATCCTTTGTTTTGTCAGTTCTTCCTCTACGGCTGTGAGACCTGGAAATTAACGAAATCAAAGAAGAGAAACTAGACATTTATCCAAACCAAAGTCTGAGGAGGATCTTCAAGATCCATGGCAAGAACACATTTCCAACAAGACAGCCTTGGAAAATAGCAGAAGCAGAAAAAATCAGCCATGAGATTAGAAGACGAGATGGAACTAGATCGGCATGTCCTAAAGAAAGGACAGAATGACGACTGTGCTGTTGCCCTCGGATGGACCCCTGAAGGGAGAAGGAAAAGGGAAAACGCCCAAAAACCACCATGGCGACGAATGTAGAAGTAGAGCGGAACGACGCAGGCTGGATCACGTGGAAGCCGCACTACCACAGCTGCAACCGGAACCAGTGGAGGGAATGAGTTCAAGCCTTGTGTGCATCCTGGCATCAGAGAGAATTAAAGTTCAGGTAAGGTGAGCATAGTGTAAAGAGTGAAAAGAACATCCCAGAACTGATCCCTCGGAACTCCACATTCCAGTCGGCAGGTACTATTCAAAACTATATGACCTTTTAAAAACAAGGAGAAAATTGTATGTTGCTGGTGTAGATTTAAAAGGGCCATTGATACCTTGAACATGCACAGGTATCACGTAAAGCAAAAGACCAAGTGTAAAGGGTAATTTTTTGCATAACTTATGGCTGATGTCATAATCATTATCTGCATTCGACCACGAGTTCTGATTAACCAATGATTTTTCAAACCCCCTGGGAGTAAGGTAAGGGATGTGTGCTAAGCCCCACGGTTGTTTTCTATGTTATCATTCCAGTTGGCAAACATTAGGAAAGAAAAACGAATGCACGGTGCTCAATGTTCCCAGTATATAATAGATGTTTATCCTATTATTTGCTGATGATAGAGCATTAATATTAAAGTTCACCCCCGCGAATTTTACAAAATCAATAAAGGGCATAAAAAACATTTGATAATATGCAATAATTCAACATAGACAAAACTGAGAATATGCTCTTCAAAAGGGGGATACTTAGGACAACGTGGAAAAATGGTACTTGATAATAAGAGATTGAGAAGGTAACAGTTCATTACTATTAGGGAATCAATTTACACCTGATGATTATGCAAAGAAAATGTACATTACATTGAGTACTAAAGGTAGATAACATTACACATCTTAATTAAGTTTTCAGAAGATGCAAAGAAATGATAGTAACACATTCTTCTGTCAACACTCATAGTACTTAGACATATGTCTGATGTCTGCACACATCCCTGAGGACGTACTAGTCCTCAAAAATCTTGTCACGTGTCTGCCTTGCTCCAGTCTGACAACACGGGAGTGGTGATGTCTCAGCGCATCACAGTGACCGGAGGTCCCTTAGGAAACACAGACCTGACTGGAGAACACCAGTGACCCACTGGAATGGCCTCAAGAACTCCTTGCTGGTACTGAAATAGAGATGTCCCCAGATCTTGGCCGTAAAAAAGTGGCATTACTCGTTGCCAAATCATCTGCCCCTTGCAAGCCTGAATCCCCGTCACTGCATCCCAGCCAACTTCTTCACAGGTCACTTGCCCCACCCAGCCCAAAAGTAGTTGGGATAAAGGCTTGACTTTTGATCAGCCTGATCCTAGCTTTTGTGACTCCAAGATTTTTGTGGAGCAGCGTAACACAGTACTACTTGTGATAGAACATCTACTTCCCAGGCTGAGTTTGCAATAGAACGTCTACAACAGGCGCCCTCCCATCACAGCCACATCAAAACAACCCCTGATAACTGGAGACTGCAAGTCAACCTTGGCGGATAGGCCAGTCACAGAAGACACTTTGAGCTCATGCTAGGACTACCCCACTGATGCTCCATTGAATGACTGTGAGAAACCAACCTACAACAACCACAATCATGTGAGCTCCGCGTCTCCGCAACCCTCGACAAACCTACCATCAACCATGGCTTCACATCCGAGGAAGTGTACACTTAGAAGCGCATTATGCACAAGGTGGTGGAGACCCTGAAGGTTGTTCCCCAGGACACTTTTCCTGCCCTGAATACTACAGAGACTACTTGGATTGCCTGCATTCTCTAGCAAGAGACCACCCCCTTGCAACACATGTTGCTGATGGGTTTCCCTCTGCTAGCTTCCCTTTGGAACTTCAAACAGGCCCCGACCCCTGCTGAGGAGGACGTGACAAACATGGCCTGGCTCTGCTCAGAACTATCCTGCCCTAGCAGAACTCTGGTTTCCAGATCAGACTGCGACTTCCCATTCCTTCTCTCTGAAACCTCTTGGAGCCTGAGCTCTCCTCGGCAAAACGACCTGCCCTCTCTGCATTTACGAATTTTGTAGCGAAACGGGCAACATCTCAGCTTCTGAGGTTCTTCCTTCTGGACATCAGAGACCAGTTCACATTATTTCGAGTAAAGCTGCTCTTGCAGAACAAGTCCTTTAAGACCTATACCCTTTTCTCATCTTGACCACTTGCTAGGCCCAGTGAGAGAGGCATGTCATCAGGCGAGACAGAAACTCGAATGTTTTCTTTGACGGCCTTCCACATAGACCTACACTTTTTCCGGTAGACTGAATCATGGCACACACTGCAGAGGGAAGCCTTCAGACGTCATTACT
>CM054137.1:2528475-2600742 GCA_028751875.1 Rapana venosa | reverse complement strand
AAAAGGGGTAATTGTCACCGGGTGGAGTGAGAAAATAGGTTTAAATGTCTTTCCCAAGGAACAACAGAGGAGCGGGGATGAACCCGGGGCGACCTTGGACCGGGAATTTCCCCCAAAACCCATGACCACTGCCTCCATGACTATGGGCCGGGCAGCTGGTTCCCCCCCCCGGCCCTTGATACATTCTGGAAGCAAATTTTTTTAAATGTGATGTACACACATGTGCGTACGTTGAAAATTTGTTAGCCCCGTACACATTATTCTTTCAATGCGCGAAAAAAAAATTTGTCGTGAAGATGGCTATCAGCGTAAAAAAAAAAAAGTAGGGGGGGAAGGGGGGGGGGGGGGGGGGCAAAGAGGGGATAAAAGGGGGAGGGGGGGTAAGGGGGTGGGAACAGATGTGGTGTTCTAAGGGCCCCGGGTCGGAGATTTTCGGGGAGGGAGTTGAAGCATCTTCCTGGTTGAAAGCTCTTTGTCAAAACCCTTTGGACTGACAGGAGTGACGTTTTCCTAAGTTCCCGTAAAAACAGCCGTTTGCATGGGTTAATATTTGAAAACATGAAGACTCTCTCTCTCTCTCCTCTCCTTCCTCTCTCTCTCTCTCTCTCTCTCTCTCTGCATTTCTTTACTTTTTAGGGGAAAATCATCATCCTTGTTACCCCCTCTTTTTTGTGGGATTTCTATTTTTTTCAATCCTTTTGGCAATTTATATTGATTGTGGTTGACACTGGCAACGACGATGATTGGATAAAAAGGTGATGCTATAAAACAGGTCTAAAGGGGTGGATGACTGATGACGATGAGCCCCAAAAACGAAACGATGAGGGAGAAAAGACCAAAGCCTAAAAGCGGCTCCTTGAGACTCACTCAAACTGGGGATGCCAAGTTGTGCTTTGAAAGAAAACGGCGACTAGGGAAACTACCGTTTTGAAGTTGTTGAAATGTGCTTGTAAACCAAAAAACTGGCCCCTGGGGAAAGGTGCAGTCTGTTTTTAGGGTTGTGGGGGGGGGGGGGGGGGGGGGGGGGGGGGGGGGGGTTTTGGGGGTGGAGGGGGGGGGGGGGGGGGGGGCTTCGCCTCCTTTTAGGTGCTGCTTTAGCCCTGATCGTTTCTGTTTTAGTGTGACTCTGGTGACACGTGCAGTCAGTGTGTCTGTGGCTGGGAGAGTGACTTGGGCACTCACATTTTTCCTGTATAGGATGTGGGGACACTCAAATCCCAGGGGGTTGTGGTGGTTGTGTGAATGCCGGTAAGTGGTAGTGTGTCTGGGTGTGTAGTGTGGGTGCCCCTTTTCCCGTTCTAAGGTTGTGGGTTCCCCGTCCCCCGGGTTTGGTGTGTTTGTGTGTGTGGTTTTGGGTTTTGGGGGGGGGGTTTTTTTGGGTTTGGGTTTGTGTGTGTGGTGTGTGTGGTGTTGTTCGGGGGCTAGAGCTCCGAGGTTGACCAATGGTGAGTTTGAGATTCATGGCGACCGTTTTTGCCACATGAAGTTAACCCATTTCCGACTTCGCGAAGCATTGCGGGGTATGTTTTGTGTAACCCACAGAATGCTGACATGAATTAAGGATTTTTGGGACGTTCACATTTGATCTTTGCCTGTGCATATTCATGGGGGAATTAAGGCACTGGCAGGTCTGTACATGAAGTTGACCGGGTAGTTTCGTAACAACCCCAACCCTTATCTCACCAGAGGCCGCTAAGGTTAAACCACGATTCATGGACCACAGGCTGAAGACAAAGGGTTTTTAAAACCATTTCGGCTGTACGTCCCTCACCACAAGTTTCAAACCTCAAGGAGCTGGCTGCATCAAGGAAGGGCAATGGCCTGTCTGCCTTGTCTTCAATGAGGCCCAGCCACACAAAGGATGCCTGAGAACTTGAGCACCCACCGTCACTGCCCGTGTTGTGTTATACCAAATGGCAGTGTACAAGACTGGGGAAAAGGAAACACAAAGTAAAACTGTTTTGTGGACTACACGCACACTCCTCTTCTCTGCCTCTGCAGGATGCCTGCCTGACATACAGTTTAGGATCAGATGACAGATGGTACCAACAGGGACTTGAAACATCCGACTGGAAGGAAAGGTAGGCCAGAGGCTGAACAGTGTCCTCGTGTTGTTTGTTTGTTTTGGCGTTCGTCAGAGAGCTAGTTCAGTCTCTGTGGGGCAGGCAGCTGTACTCTGCATGCAGGTCCCCCTCCCGTCTCCACAGAGCTTCTTGGCACTGGGGTGGGTTGGGGCAGTCAGGCCAGGTCCTCTTTCTGGGGAGTGGCCTCTGTAGCGGGAGGACTGCAGAGCATGTTCTGTTGTGTGGCTGCTGCCCGTTTTGGCAATACAAGGGCACTGCTCTGTGTGGTCTCTTTCAAGTTTTGGGGGTACAGAAAATGTGGCGGTTCAGGCAGCTGGGCCTGTCCTGCCCCTGAACACACGTGTAGCTGCTCTGGTGTCCGCAGGTGTGGGGGTCTGTCTGTCTGTCTGTCTGTCTGTCTGTCTGTTTTGTCTGTCTGTCTGTCTGTCTGCTGTTGTGTATTTTCTTTGGGTCAGCTGTTGTGTGGCCAGCAGCATTTTTCCTCTGCCCCTGTCCCCTGACTGCACACAAAAGGAGCGGGGTGCCACCGTCGTTTATGGGGGGAGGTGGCCCTTTGGAGGCACAGGGTTCGGCACCTACCAGCACAAATTAAAGGGACCATCGCTCGAATCGTTTATTTTTATGCACCCATCATCGCAAATGCGTTGTACTGCAGTTTGCGTCAGGGGCCCAGTAGGCTACATCCGTCTTCGGCAAAGAGGTGGATGAGAATAAGACGGGGAAGAGTGGGTGATGAAGATGCGAATAAGAAAATGGTAATAGTTAAAAAGACTTTCCGGAAAAAGGCAGGAGGATGGGCTAAGTAGACAGAAATAGACAAGTGGGAGGTGACAGGAAGAAAAAGAACAATGCAGAAACAAAGAGAGGGATAGAAAATAAGGAATTCCTAAACACAATGTTCATGACGGTGTGGATGCTGTTTTTACTGACATACCCCCGCATGCTGGGGGGGCGGGGAAAGAGCTGGCCTAAAGAATGGTGTTACAACCATGTCGGTGTTCAGGTTGATGCCCGTGCCCCTTCTATGCTTCCAGAACCTGGTGCCGAGGAGATAGAGAAAGCAAAACAAACTTGACTTGTCTAGCTCTTAGTCATTTGGTGTATAATTTTTTTAAATAACAAATAACGCCCCCCCCCCCCCCCCCCAAGTAATAAAGGCTGTAAACTATAACGCTATCATTGACAAAAGCCTTTTTTCTTCAAACGAGCATTGCACACAGTAACCTCCCTAGCGCTGGAAAACCCAGCAGAGCAAGCATAGATGAGAGACAGACAGTGTATCATAAGAGAAGACAGACAGTGTTAGCATAAGGAGAGGACAGACAGTTTAGCATAAGGAGAGACTGTGACAGTTTTTTACATAGAGTAAGAACAACAGTGTTTAGCATAGAGGAGAGACAGCCAGTGTTAGCATAGAGGAGAGACAGACAGTTTAGCATAGAGGAGAGACAGACATGTTAGCATAGAGGAGAGAACTGACAGTGTAAGCATAGAGGAGAGACAGACAGTTGTTAGCATAGAGGAAGAACAGATCAGTGATTTCGCATAGAGGAGAGACAGACAGTGTTAGCAAGAGGAGAGACAGACAGTGCTAGCATAGAGGATAGACAGACATTTTTAGCATAGAGGAGAGACAGAAGTGATTAGCATAGAGGATAGACAAACAGTGTTATGCATAGAGGATAGACAGACAGTGTTAGTCATTAGGAGAGACAGACAGTGTTAGCATATAGAGAGACAGGACAGTGTTAGCATAGAGTAGAGAACAGACAGTGTTTAGCATAAGAGGAGAGACAGAGCAGTGTTAAGCATAAGAGGAAAGACAGACAGTGGGGTTTTATGGTAGAAACACAATAATTCATGGAAACAGCAGGAGAGTGAGCACAGAAGAGAGAGAGAGGAGAGAGAGAGAGAGATGAGAGAGAAGAGAGAGAGAGAGAGAGAGAGAGAGAGAGAGAGAGAAGAAGAGTAGAGAGAGAGGGAGAGATAGAGGCCAGTGGAGATGCAGGGTACAAAACCGGTCTGGAAAACGGCAGCAAAGCTGTGTCTACGTCAGTGGTGACCGCCACTGCCTCCATCAGTTGCAAGGTCAGCCAGGCAGGCAGCCTGTTATTTCCCTTTGCTGGAGGGCCGGTACGGTTTTCATTTAGGCGTGGAAAGTCAAAAATATTCGGAGAAGCTTATCCACCCTGCAGTAAAAACGTGGCCTGCGCCATTGGCGTTCTTCCTGCAGGCCCTTCAAGGGAGAACTACCTCATAACGGGCAGATAAGCATCGCTGCGAGTGACTAGCAATCTGAGAAATGAGGCGGCTGGCCCCCGACTGCGAAGCGGGAGTCCTGCTGTGGAAGAAACGTGATGGTAGGTAAGTAAGGCAGAGCCGGTGCCTGGGCCACTTCAGAACAAGACATAATTAGTGACGAGTATTCGCGATGTGTGATGTTGGTAAACTGCTAGTGAGATATCTGAAGTTATGGGGCTAGTCCTTTTTGCTAAACAGGGACTGCCGAGTATGATGAGGTCTGAGGATGTGAGACGGGAGAGTGGAATGGCGGCTAGGGATCCATGCGTAGCCGATGCATGCGTGGTTCCACTCCCCGACGCTGCATGAACATGTCAACCCTTCTGTTCATCTTGGAGTGGTCTGAGGCGGCGTGGGGGGTAACACCCCCCCCCCCCCCCCACGCACCGTCTAACACCCAAACACCTCCCCAACCCAACCACCCCGTTCCCCTCTCATTCTCGAATCCTTCTCAGCCCAGTGAATTGTTCTTTGGTTAAAATATGATTATGGTGACAGAAGGAGCCTAGTGGAGCCTCGTGTGTCTGTTTGTTATTCTGCTGCTGGAAAGTTTAGCATCCATCAGCAGAGCCTGCAATGTCCATCGTTGCCATGTTTCAGATGGGAAACTAAAGGTGTCTGGGCCGGGGAGGGAGGGGGGGGGTGTCGGTGCTAATCCACACCCTACTTGTCAAACCAGAAATGGAACTGTTTGCTAGTGCATGCCCTGCAAGCGAGCAGTAATCTAGACGGCGAGCTTGTTGTGGCCGTCAGGCAGATTCCTTCAGAGCGGGGCCCCACACACGCCCAGAAACGCCAGTCAGCGACGTCAGCTCGTGCCAGGTCCACGTTTGAGGAGAGGTGGATGAAGCAACCTGTAACGTGCTGTAAGAGCTAGCTATGCTATACACTCGCCACACTGTAAGTTTCCACGACAAAAAACGCTCTTTATCAAAATGAACATCTCAAGTCGGAGTATGGCTGCCTTATATGGCGAGGTATTTGAAGAGTCTTGCACGCAAACATTTTCATCCAGTCACACATGTCGGATATTGAGGCAACCTGCATAATATATTCTGGGTAAACCCACCAGGGTGTTAAACTGGGAAAACGCTCAAAACGTCAAATCATATCATCAACATCATCATCATCATCATCATCATCATCATCATCATCATCAACAACAACAACAACAAAACAACAACAAACAAACAACAAACAACAACATTCCGAAGTGAAGGACATGGATTTCCTCAATCGTCCATTCCACTCCCTTTGCCTGGCTCTTCAATCCGCGTTAAAACCTAGACGTTCAATGAAACGACGTTTTTTCGGCTCCAGGTAAGGAGTTGTTGTCCACGCAGCGATGATTGAATGGCGGGGCAGTCTGTGTGTGAGTCAGTGTCACCAGGCCTGGGACCCTCTGTGGCACAGCATCATTGCTGACCAGCGGTCAGACTCTTCTGTCCCGTTCGTTCGCCAGTCCGTGTACGGTCATCAGACGGGGATACCACTATGGACACCGTGTTCAGGACACAATTTTTTAAGACAGCATCCCCAGGTGTGAAGGTTTTCCCCCCATATCCCAAAAAAAAAAAGAGACGTTTGACTTCTCAATTATTTATTCTCCATATTCTATCCATTTAGAGAGGATCACGGCGGTCTGAAGACCCAACCATACAAATGACCTTACTTCCTTCACATGAACAATCATCTTTGCAAACACTTTGTCAGTCTTCTAGGATGTCCTATCAATTAAACGAATTTATTTGCCCCCTCCCCTCCTCCCTCCACTAAAAAATCGTTTCTTAAGTAGGTGTAGGTTTTTGTATTGTTTTTTTTCAGTGCAAGGGGCAAGGCAAGCCGGTGCGTGATCAGTGTGATGAATTGCTGTGTGTGTTCTGGCAGCATCACCCAGACCAGACTTCTTGGAAGTTCCCCAAGATACTACTACATCTTTTAGAGCCCTTCTTTATTTTATTAAGTTTACCGCATCTTCCTTATCTTGATTTCTTTGCTTCCATCGTAAAAAAAAAAAGCAACAAACAAAGAAACAAAATAAAAAAAACCGCAACAAAATCTGTGCCGTCGCTAGAGCTCCAAGTTGACCATGGTCCTACTTATGGCCTATGCAGTACGTATCCACACACTTCAGCTGCTGTACTCCTCGACTTCAGGGTCAGGTCATTTTCTGAGTGTTACCCGTGCTTCTGTACTCTGTCATGACGCAATGCTGTCAGTGGTCCACCAGGAGATCGTTTTATCACAGCACACACTGTTCCCAACCCCCTTTCTGCACTCTGACAGAGATAACTCACCTCCATCCCTACTATCTGTCTGTCTGTCTCTTTCTGTCTCACTGTCTGTGTCTGTCTCTTGTCTACTTGGTCCTGTCTGTCTGTGTGTCCTCTGTCTGTGTCCTGTCCATGCTTTCTGTCTGGCTGTGTGCTCTCTGTCTGTCCTCTCTGTCTGCATCAGTCTGCTTGTCTGTAGTGTCCTGTCGTCTGTCTGTGTCTGCTTGCCCTGTTCTGTCTGTGTGTCGTCCAGTCTGTCTCTCTGTATGTTCCTGTCTGCTTGTCTGCTTGTCATATCTGTCTGTCTGTCTGTGTGCCTGTGTCTGTCTGCTTGTCTGTCTGTCTGTCTGTGAGTCTGTGTGTCTCCTGTGTATGTCTGCTTATCCTGATCTGTCTGTTCTGTCTGTCTGTGGCTGTCTCTCCCCAAAACTTCTACACACACCAAAACATTGGTACCAAAGTCAGGTAAGGGTGAGACTGTAGCCCCTAATTTTATGGTAGACAAATGCAGCGGACATATCAAAGGGTTCAAAAGTAGGAATCGGAAGAGCAGCGGGGAAACTAAAACGCTGGGCCCCGCCAGTCTGGCTTCTTGGCGAAAAAAGGTGGAGAAGACAGCGGAGAGTGGGCAGAGAATGGGGGGAGAGAGATGAGAGGGGAAGGCATCTCTACAAACATTCCCACACTCCGCTGACTTGGAATCCATAAAAAAGTTTGGGGTACTTTCTGTTCCTAACAGGTTTTTGACGGACGACATCCAGTATCCATAGCCGCTTGTTACAACATTTACAACTCCTTTGCATCCATGATTGATAAAGAACATAGACTTCTTTTTGCTTTAATGTTTTGGGTTGATGGATGGTGAGATGATGATGATTGACGATTTATGACGTAGGATGATGATGATTTAACGTTTGGGTGATGATAGAATGTGAAGATGATTGTAATGATGACGTGATGTGATGAATTAAAACGTTTGGGTGATGATGAGTTAAATGGTGATGAAGACATGATGAATAAGATTAACGTATTGGTGTGAATACTTAAGATTTAATGTTTTGGTGAATGACGTGAAGATGAATATTTAATGTTTGGGGTTTCATAGCAATTACATATCCACATTCTCAATCTGAAATTCTGCAAAACAAATGATTTTGAGTAGATCTCCTTAGATCTGTATCCAGAACAGAAGTATGGGCTAAGTCTAGTGTGAGTAGATCTCCATAGATTTTTCAGCCAGACAGCAGTATGTGCTATAAGTCTATTGTGAGTAGATCTCCTTAGATGTGTAAGCCAGACAGAAGTATGGCAAAGTCCTATAGTGTGGTAGATCTCTAGATCTGAGACAGACAGCAGTATGGCTAAGTCTATTGGTAAAGATCTCCTTAGATCTGTAGAACAGACAAGAATTATGGCTAGACTTAGTGTCGATTAGAAATCCTCAGATGTTGTAGTCCAGACAGAAGTATGGGCTAAGTCAATTGTGAGTAATCACCTTAGATGTGTAGCCAGACAGAAGTATGGCTAAGACTATTTTGGAGATATAGAAAATGGTCAACAAAGTGAAAAATTATTCTTCGTGCAAAAACGAAATAAGTATAATTGATTGTAGTGTCAATTTGAATATGGGAATGAAATAATGAAAGAAAGAAGAATGAAAGAATGATGGAAAGAATAAATTGAATGAATTAATTAAACCATCAACGAAACCCTGTTAACTAATGATCATGAACTAACTAACTATTTAACTAGCTAGCTAACTAGTTAGCTAACAAACTTACTAACTATTAGCCAGACAAACAGCCAACCAACCAAGCGGACGTGAAATAGCCTAGTGGTATGAACATTTGCGCTCGCAATATGAATACGAACCCGGGTTCGATTCCCGTTCGAGGGGAATATTTTCCCCGCTGGAGTTAAAGATCAGTGCTGACTCAACTCCCCCCCCCCCACCCCCCCAAAGTCCTTCCGATGAGACTAAAAACCGGGCCCCGATGTTCGAAAGCACGCAGAACATCTGCCACATGTTAAATCCTGTTTCCGCTTTTCGATGAGTAGGCCATTGTGTGGCGGTGGGAACAGATGACAAAATTACAAAACCGCATACACACTGGTACTGAGGTTAAAAAAAAAAACACTTAAGTGCTTATTTCCATTAATTTCGCAATAAAAAGAATTGCAAATAGAATATATATATATATATATATAATTATATATATATAGTATATAAATTATAAATATATATATATATTATTATAGATAGATATATAGTAAAACCAAAGCATACAGGGGCTTGATGGAAGAACTACCTCGCGAGGTGAGGGAGTGAAGTACCAAACGCCACCAGCCAGCAAAAGGACTAACGGCCATCACAAAAAACCATCTCTCTGCCAACCTGCTTCTCCGCTTTGGGCATAACACACATAGCGCCGTCTAGCGTGGCAGGGGCGTGAATTCCTTGATGCCCACGCCTCAAACGCTGAAAGTGGGAGAGAAAAAGAAGGAGAAGAAGCCTCCGACCTGTAGGGCCAAATACAAGCAGGCATTAGAGAGTGACCGGACCTGCAACAGGGCCCTGACACTGCACACGAGTCCTGTCAGTCCTTCACAGGGGCTGCTGCTGCTGCAGCTGCTGTTGCTGTTGTTGCTGCTGCTGTTGCTGTTGCTCTTTGCTGCTTGTTGCTGGCTGTTCTGTTGTTGCTGTGCTGCTGCTGCTGCTAGCGTTTCTGTTGTTGCTGCTGCTGTTGCTGCTGCTGCTGCTCGCCTGCTGTTTTTGCTCCTGCTGTTGCTGCTGCTGCTCCTGCAGCTGCTGTTGCTGCTATTCTGTTGCTGGCTGCTGTTTGCTGCTAGCTGTTGTTGCTGGCTGCAGCTAGTTGCTGCTGCTGCTGTTGCTGCTGCTGCTTGTTGCTGCTAGTTGCCTGCTGCTGTTGCTGCTGCTCGCTGCAGACACACACCACTGTGCCACGGTGCAGACACACACTCACTGCAGACACACCACTTCACTGTGGCCACTTGCAGACCACACACTTACACAGTGCCTACGTGCATGACACAGACACACTTCACTGTGTCACGTGCAGAAACACTCTCACAGAGCCACGTGCAGACACACACTTCACTGTGCCACGTGCTGACACACACTTCACTGTGCCACGTGCAGAACTCACACTTCACTGCAGACACACTTCACTGTGGCCCACGTGCAGACACACTCCATTCACTGTGCCACGTGCAGACACAACTTCATGTTGTCCACATGCAGACGACAGAAGGAAAGCAAAAAACAACCCAAATCCAAAACCCTTTATCACCAGAAACAGAGAAAATCCCGGTGGGTCACACGAGCCATACATACAAGTAAACATACATTAAAAAAAACATCCAACACACAAACACAAACAACAACACACAAGACACTACCACAAACACAACGAAAAAACTTGACGCCCTCGCGGCCCATGACATCATTCACAGATAAAAAACAGCAAACAATGGATAAAGATAAATGAGATAAGAAAGAATCAATATGACACAAACACCTTCGCGCGCGCACACTACACCCACACACAACACACACACACACACACACCCTGTGTAGCGTCATACAGAAGCTGGAGGTGGAAATCACTGGACAGCCACATAGACCCTCAAACTGTCATAAGACACTTTTCAAGCATGCATCTCTCTCTCTCTCACTCTCTCTCTCAATCTCTCTCGTCTCTCTCACTCGGCGCAACGTGCATTTTTTGATTGCATATGGGTGTATTTATTTTCAGCAGGCGTCGCGCGCGCGCGTGTTGTGTGTGTGTGTGTGTGTGTGTGTGAACAGACAATGACTCTGTGGGATGTTGAAATGAACTGATTAAGATTAATAAAGACAGCAAGATAATTTACCTCTTTATAAAATTTATGAGTAGTTGTTTATACTAGGCATATTCAAGGTTACTTATGATTGAATCCAGAGTTTGGAAGTTGTTTCACAATGGCTTTGAAGTTGTGTTTGCATTCGCTTTCCTTGCTTACTTAATTTTGTATTCGACTGGTATTTTCATTCCAAATTTTGACTTTCTGCTCTTTTTCTTTTTGTGTTGTTGAGGTGAAAATGTTGTAGATATATAATTTTGCATTAAATATAAATTCTACTTTTGAAACTTTATTTGTATTGTGGTTGCTAAAATTGTGCGAGTTCAGGATATAGATAGTTAGAGTGAATAATTTTTTTTTGTAGTAATTGCCAATTGTATACAATAAAATGGGGGGCAAAGACTGTCCAATTCAATGGTTGCTAACTAGATATGGATTCAAAGTAGGCTTTTAAAATGTTTGACAATCTAAATAAAGTTTCAGACTTGGCCCTCCATTTTATCAAATGTAAATAGTTTCCCTTTCATATTTTTGCTTTTCTAGTCAAGGTTTGTCACAGATGAAGCAGATGAAATAATATCAGTTCCGAGCTATAATTCTTATCAGACGAGATGCCAAAACCAACATTAGAAACATGGTAAATAACCTATATACCTCATTCATCAGTAAATATAAGCAGATACATTATATGATAACTATGGCATTGAATGTATATGGCTAGAAAATACGCCTGAAAGAGCCACAACCAATACTAGTTGGATTTTTGTATCGAAAAACCCAGATTGAACGCATTAGTTTGTTTGATAATTTTGAACAAATGATGGATGATGTTTGTAGCTACTTCAACTGACTTAATCTTCTAACATGTTGATTTCAATATTGATTACATAAGCTATGATAAATGAAAAGAATCCTTCTTGAGGTGTATATCTGTCACATTAGTAACTAACTTCCTACAAGGAAAAACTCTACGTTTCTGAAACACGATTGAACCAAATATATACACAACCACTCCATCTAACATTGTAGAACTGTCTGTACCTGTATATGTTTTAGTGATCACATCCTGTATGCTTTACTTGGACAAAAAAAGGTGCTAAAATACCCAGAAGCCAAACACAAATACATTTCTTTCCGCAGCTATAGAACGTTTAAATGAAAAAAATTATTTGTCCGAACTTATGTAAAAGCAACTTCTCCGATGTCTATCAGTTTACTGAAAGAAGCGAAACTGAAAAATGACCTGGGTGCACAGATGAAAGCCCTTGAAATTTGGTATAATATTTTTTTTCATCATCTTTGATAGTCACGCCCCTCTTAGAATCAAACGTGTAAAAGCTAAAGATAAACCACCCTGGTTAACTGATGAAATCACTGAAGCCATAACCGTCCAATAATTTACTAAATCAACATGAAGAGATGAAAAAATTTAAGGAACAACGTAACAGAGTGAACATTCTAAGAAACGAATAGCAAAAAAAGGTGGTAAATATTTCATTGAGTTAATATCATCTAAGGAACCCAAAGTCTCATCTGGAAAGCAATTAATAAGTTTCGTCCGGTAAATCATCTTCATCAATTGCTTCATCATGTACAGGCTATCTGCAGAAAAATTAAATCACCACATTTGGTTCTATTTGCTGAAAAAATTTAAATATTGACCGCTCAAATTCAATTACTTACAAATTTTTACAGAAATTGTAGCTCTAAGTCAACAAAGTCCCTAAAACTGTCTGTCAAAATATTGGTGTGCATGAAGGCATAAGAGTTTATTTCATAACACAAACAAAATCCCGTGGCTAGATAATTAGACGCAAAATTTTGAAGATTTACGCTCAAGTAATATCTGAACATCTTACATATATCAATATTACTCTGCATTGAAAAAGTTCCTATCCTTCAAATGTTTAAAGTTGACAAGTTGTACCTATTCTTAAATCTGAGATCCAAATGACCCTTCCAAAACTATCGACCTATTTCGATTCTATCTATTTTAACTAAACCTTTAAGAAAAGCATTTAAAGCAACATCTTCTGATCAAAACTTTTACTAATCATGAAACTTTATTTTCAATCCAAAACAAAGCGGCTTTAGAGAAAATTATTCATGCATACTGCACTCAGTAATCACATAGAGCAATGGCATTTTAAATATCAACAATAACATCTTAACTGGAGCATATTTTTTTGTAGACTTTGCAAGTGCATTTTGACTGTATAGACCACAAACTCTTAGTAAAGAAACTGGCTATGTAAGGTATATTCGCGACTCACTAAAACGATTCCTCGTATCTTGATAAAAAGGCACAAGCAGTTTAACAGATTCAATTATGTCGACCCTTTTGCCTGTGAAGTATGGTATTTTCCTCAAGGTTCCGTGCTAGTGCTATCCTCATTCTATAGTATATTCCCAACGATCTTCCTCTCCAGTTTTTTTTCATCCACTTGTGAACTCTTTGCTGACGATACAACCATACATACAGCAGACCATGATGGTAAACTCTGAAGCTACTATATTGCAAGTAGACTTAAACAATCTAGCAGCCTGTCAGAGTGTAATCACGATTGGCTCTACCATCCATTGAAATCAAAATTCATGGTGATTGCCACAAGACAAAAAGCGCCAAAACTTTAAGAATCAAACTAAAAAATGAAATAAAATTTACGATAAAATACAAGAAGATGTCAGTTCATATAAACAACTTACTTGGACTAAATATCGATAATAATTTTGTCATGGTCAGATCATGTTTTTAGTGTTTCTAAAGAAATAACTAATGAAGCAATTCCACAACTTAATCGAATAAAACATTTCCTGGATCAACATACTCGAAAACTATTCATCTATGCTTACATAAAACCTGATCTTGACTATGCATCTCCATGCGGATTGGCAAGTAAAAAACTGTATACGACAACTTGAGAGAGAAAATAAACTGACTCTCCAATTAATTCTCCTTAGAACTACTTCCTTAGAAACTAATAGCTACAAAGAGTTAAAAAACATTCTTCTTTTATTTACATTGTCACTTTAAATAAGGTTATTTATGTTTAAGGATCCAATAATAAACTACTCCACCTTATCTTGTCAGAGGTCCCTGTTACAACTGTCGTAACAAAATAGTGTTGTTACTCCTCTCCCAAGAACCGATCTCTTCATGTCATCTCTTGTTATTCTGGCAAGCAAATTATGGAACGAAATCCCAGTTCTTTATAAAAGAGAAAAGTAGCATATCATCTTTTAAAAAAAAAAGCGTACCACACACACTTTTTAACTTCCTGTAATAAACAATGGGTGAGCATGCTTTTGTTGAACCTGTGTGGGTGTGTGTGTTGTTGTGTGTGTGTGTGTTTGTGTGGTAAGTGAGTGTGTGTTGTGCGATGCTCTACTGCTTGTTGTTAGGGTTTGTGTGTTGTTGTGGGTTTTTTGTGTTTTTTTTTGGGGGGTGGGGGGGTTTGTTTTTTTTTGGTTTTGTTTGTTGATTTGTTGTTGTTGTAGATGTTGTTGTTGTTTTGGGGGATGTTTTGTTTTTTCCATGCTTCAACTAATGCTCATGATTGATGCCTGTGCCAATGCTGTGGCAATGGATACTTTGATGATGTAATGACCGTAAAGGCAAATATCAACATTTAATGTAGAGTGTTAAAATATGAGAGATGTGTGTTGTGTGTGTGTGGCGTGTCCTGTGCATATGACAACGCAATGTTGTGGTGTGTGTGTGTTGTTGTTGTGTGAGGTGTGTGTGTGTTGAAGTGTGTTCGCCGCGCGTAAGAACGTTGTGTGTGAGTAAGTGTGTGTGGTGAGTGTGCTTGCGCGCGTTGCGTGTGTGTGGAGGGAGTTTGCGCGCGCGCGCGTGTGTGTGGTGGGTATGTGTGAGTTTGTG
Source organism: Rapana venosa (assembly GCA_028751875.1). Taxonomy (NCBI): domain Eukaryota; kingdom Metazoa; phylum Mollusca; class Gastropoda; order Neogastropoda; family Muricidae; genus Rapana; species Rapana venosa. Next base: position 2,586,337 of record CM054137.1, on the reverse strand, counting down.
TGGGTGGTGGTGTGTATTTCAGTGTGTGTATCTGTTTGTGCGTGTATGTGAGTGTTGATTTTGGGGGAGGGTTTCTGTTTAAGTGGAGTGGGGGTTCGGTGAGGGGAGTTTGTCAGTGTTTTAATTGGTCTTGGTGATATTCAATCTATGGTTATTTTTGTGGTCTTTCAATGATTTCTTGATTACCAATAATTGAATGGAAAATTGTGTTGATACATTTCAGTTGCCTTTTCGACACTATTTTTATTTGTTTTGATTCATTGATTATTCATTTTGTATCACTTTTTGCCCATGAAGGGCCTGGTGTAAATAAGCCTCTGCATTATCCAATAACCCTCATAAAAATATTCGAGTTCGAAATATTCGAGTTCTCTTAAAAATTTCACTTCCACACTTGCACGCACAGAGGGAAAAAACTGACACACATACATAGAGTCGAAGCAAAACAGACTCAAACACACAGACCAGACACACAAACGAACGCATGCCTAAAAGAGAAGGGAATAGAAAGAAAAGAAAGAGAAAGTGAGAGAGAGAGAGAGAGAGAGATAGAGATAGAGAGATAGAGAGAGAGAGAGAGAGAGAGAGAGAGAGAGAGAGGAGAATCCTTGATTTATTTTTTATTTTGAAGAAAATGAAATGAGCACCTCATGTGCTTTTCTTTCTACATCCAGTCCTTTGTGCAATTCATTTTGACATTATTCATTCTTTTCCCACCGACCACAAATGGCCTACTCTTCTGAAAGGTGGAACAGGTTTTTTATTAACGTGTGCACAAGGATTCTGTGTGCGCTTGCACACGGAACTCGGTTTATAGTCTTCTTTCACGGAACGCTCAGAGAGGAGTGATTGTTGTCACAGCCAGCAAGTGCGTTGCGCTCCGTGAAGCACCTCAGTCAGTGCCCAGGGCACCCGATCATCGTCAGGAGAGAGTTTAATTCTTAAGTCTGTAACAAAAGCCAGAAAAATGACTATAAAAAGCAAGAAAGTAGGTGACAGAGAGAAAGGTAACATGGCAGAAACAAAAGAGGGGATAGGAAGATGGAACTTCTACAACCAGAATTTCCTGAAGGTAGGGTATGCTATACTGACAGGTTCCCAGCATTGGAACGGGGAAGAACTTTCATGAAATTAAGTTGTCGTAAGTTATCAGCAAAGCAACGTGATGAGAGTGCAAGTGGAGCTCGTCTAGACTTCAGATACAGAAACGCATCAGAGCTGATCAGAAGACGGCAGTCCTACAGGGGTTGTTCAATGTATCATTGTATCAATTCAAGAAGCCAGCTGCCCCATTTAGACGTCTCCTGCCCGTCTCCGCATCCAGTCATGCTCAATGACGATCAGCCCGCGTAGAGATGGCACTTGCCTTCAGCTCTGTAGTGTGGTGAAGTTTAGACCACCGCTGTGCTCTTCCTTTCCTGTTTTTTTCACTTATCTATTCATCGATTTCTTCGTAGGATAATGGAATAAGCACTTAAGAGCTTTTCACAACCAGTCCCCGCGTGCATGTGCCGTTTGTAAATTTGTAATCCCCACGGGCGCATTTGGCTAATTCTTCCGAAAGGCATGAGCAGGTTTTAATGTGTCGCAGAATATGATTTCTGCGTGCATTCGCACAGGGGACCTCTGTTTATAGTCTCACGCGAATGACTTTCGACCTTGAGAGAGTGACACGTACTTCTGTAACACGAGTCCTGTCTGCCTGTATAATTTCTAGTTCCATATCAGTCACCGTCAGAGTCAAGCAGCTAGTGACATTCCTGACAGATAATTGTGAATTCATCTGGTAACACTTTGGAACTGTCTCCTTTACTGATCACATCTTTCCAGAATCGTGATTTTCTTCTGTCTGTCTGTCTGTCTGTCCTGTCTGTTCTGTCTGTCTGTCTGATCTGGTTCCTGTCTCTTTAGCCATGCTGCACTCACGCTGCTGTCATAGCAGAGACTTGGTCTTTCCCCCACCTGTGAAGGCAGGTACCTGCAGGGGCCCCTCTCTGTTGAAGCAGTGTACACGAGGGCCTCCCTCTGTGATGAAGGCAGGGTACACTGCAGGGCCTCTCTCTTGGTTTTAAGGGAGTGTAAAACTGCAGGGCCCCCCTCTGTGATGAAGGCAGGGTACATGCAGGGCCTCCTTGTGATGAAGGCAGTGTAACTGCAGGGCCCCCGTGATGAAGGCAGGGGGACCTGCGGGGCCCTCTCTGGATGAAAGGCGTGTACACGCAGGCCCCTCCTGGTGAAGGCAGTTACAATGCGGGGGCCTCCTCTTTTTGAAGGCGTGTACCTGCAGGGCCTCCCTCTTGAGAAGGCAGTGTACACTGCGGCCCCTCTGTGATAAGGCAGGACACTGCAGGGCCCCTCTCTGTGTGAAGGCAGGTACACTGCAGGGCCTCCATCCGTGATGAAGGCGTGTACACTGCAGGGCCTCCCTTTTTGTGAGAAGGCAGGGTACACTGCAGGGGCCTCTCTCTGTGATGAAGGCAGTGAAAACTGCAGGGCCCCCTCTCTGTGATGAAGGGAATGTACACTGAGGGCCCCTCTCTGTGATGAAGGCAGTGTACATGAGGGCTCCCTCTCTGTGGGTGAAGGCAGTGTAACTGAGGGGCCCCCTTCCTGTGATGAAAGGCAGTGTACACTGCAGGGCCTTCGTCTGTGATAAAAGGGAAATGTACACTGCAGGGCCCTCTCTCTGTGATGAAGGCAGTGTACACTGCAGGGCCTCCTCTCTGTGATGAAGGCAGTGTACACTGCAGGGCCTCTCTCTGTGATGAAGGCAGTGTACACTGCAGGGCCTCCCTCTGTGATGAAGGCAGGGTACACTGCAGGGCCTCTCAGTCTCTGTGATGAAGGCAGTGTACACTGCAGGGCCTCCCTCTGTGATGAAGGCAGTGTACACTGCAGGGCCTCTCTCTGTGATGAAGGCAGTGTACACTGCATGGCCTCCTCTGTGATGAAGGCAGGTACACTGCTGGCCTCTCTCTTGAGAAGGCAGGTACCCCTGCAGGCCTCCCCTCTGTATGAAGGGAGTGTACAATGCAGGGCCTCTCTCTGTGATGAAGGCAGTGTACACTGCAGGGCCTCCCTCTGTGATGAAGGCAGTGTACACTGCAGGGCCTCTCTTGTGATGAAGGCAGTGAACACTGCAGGGCCTCCTCTGTGATGAAGGCAGTGTACACTGCAGGGCCTCCCAGTCTCTGTGAATGAAGGCAGTGTACACTGCAGGGCCTCCCATTTCTGTGATGAAGGGAGGTACACTGCAGGGCCTCCAGTCTCTGTGATGAAGGCAGTGAACACTGCAGGGCCCTCTCTGTGATGAAGGCATGTACACTGTAGGGCCTCCCAGTCTCTGTGATGAAGGCAGGTACACTGTAGGGCCTCCCAGTCTCTGTGATGAAGGCAGTTACACTGAGGGCCTCCCGTCTCGTGATGAGGCAGTGTTCAGCAGGGCCCCTCAGTCTCTGTGATGAAGGCATGTACACTGCAGGGGCCCCTCTCTGTTTGAAAGGGGGTAACTGAGGGCCTCCCTTTGAGAAGGCAGTGTACACTGCAGGGCCTCTCTCTGTAAAGGCAGTGTCATTCAGGGCCCCTCTGTGATGAAGGCAGTTACCGCAGGGCCTCTCTCTTGATGAAGGCATGTACCTGCAGGGCCCCCCTCTTGAGAAGGCGGTCACTCAGGGCCTCCTCTGTGATGAAGGCAGGTACAAGCAGGGCCTCCCTCGGAGAAGGGATGTACATGCAGGGGCCCTCTCTATGAGAAGGCAGTGTACATCAGGCCCCCCTCTGTGTGAAGGCAGGGTACACGCAGGGCCCCTCCTGTATGAAGGGAGTGTAAATGAGGGCCCCTAGTCCGTGTGAAGGGAGTGTACACTGCAGGGCCTCTCTCTGTGATGAAGGCAGTGTACACTGCAGGGCCTCCCTCTCTGATGAAGGCAGTGTACACTGCAGGGCCTCTCAGATCTCTGTGTTTTGAAGGCAGTGTACACTGCAGGGCCTCTCTCTGTGATGAAGGCAGTGTACACTGCAGGGCCTCTCTCTGTGATGAAGGCAGTGTACACTGCAGGGCCCTCCCCTGTGATGAAGGCAGTGTACACTGCAGGGCCTCCCTCTGTGATGAAGGCAGGGTACACTGCAGGGCCTCCCTCCTCCCAGTCTCTGTAGACCTTGACCACAGGAAGGTGTGGGTCGGGGCCAGGTCCTCTCGGGACAGCCGGCATACTAGATAAGTATACCTACAAAAATACTAGATAAGTAAAACCTACACATACTAGATAAGTATACCTACACATACTAGATAACCATACTTACACATACTAGATAACCATACCTACACATACTAGATAATTCCAAGTATGGGGGTTGGGCAGAAGGCAACTACCTCACTCACTCACTCACTCACTCATCCCTTGGTCGGGACGACCGTTGGGGTACCCGCACGGACGCTGCAAGTGGACCGCCAAAAGGTTCTGTCTTGGGTGTTTCAGGAGGTTTGGTACAGTGAGGTCGGTCCACTCCTTGATGTTGGATATCCAGCTTTGCGTGGTCGTCCCTGCCTCCTTGCTCCTTCCACCATTCCCTGCAGGACTGTCTTTGACAGGCTGTTATGCCTTGTTGTGTGGCCAAACCACTTCAGTTTCCTCCGTTTGACTGTATCTAGCAATGGTTCTTGTTTGCCAGCCAGTGCCTCGATCTGCTGCCAGACGTAAGTCATTGGTTTTGCGGTCTCTGTAGGTGATGTTCAGGATCCGCCTGAGGCGCTTCATCTCAAAGGCTTGAATGCGACGTTCTAAATCGGCAGTAAGTGTCCATGCTTCACAGCTGTACAAAGGCAATGGATGTGACGAGTGCCTTGTAGAGTCTTACCTTAGTGTGGGTTCTGATGTTGTGGTTTCTCCACACTTTCGCCAGCTTAGTCATGGAGGAGAGTGCCACAGCAAGTCTGATCTTCACCTCTTGTGTGCTCGTGCCTTCTTTGGTGATGACTGCTCCAAGGTACTTGAAAGTTTCCACCTCCTCTAGTGTTTCGCCACTCATCTTGATGCTGGTGGGAGTGGTCGGTGTGGTACTGTTCACTAGGATCTTGCTCTTTTCCGTGCTGATCTCCATACCGTGGCATTGGCTGATGTTTCCAGTCTGGTGGTGAGATCCTGGAGTTCTTCTCACTGCGGCCCATGAGATCAATATCGTCTGCGAATCGAAGATTGCAGACTGGCCTTCCTCCTATTGTGATTGTGGTCTTGAAGTCAAGGAGGGCCTCCTGCATGATGTTCTCCAGAAACACAGTTGAAAAGAACGGGGGATAGCGGGCAGCCTTGTCGAACTCCAACTGAAGTCCGGAAGAACTCCCCGATTTCTCTCCACCCATGAGGACTGCACTGTGGGAGCTGTCATACAGCGCCTGGATGACTTGAATCAGGTCCTCGTCGAAGCTATAGTCTCTCATGACTTGCCACAGAGCTTCTTGCCACACTCGGTCGAAGGCCTTCTTGAAGTCAATGAAGTTGTTGTAGAGCTGTAGCTGATGTTGGAGATGCTTCTCTATGAGCATTCTGATGTTGAAGATCTGCTCGACAGTGCTTCGACCTGGTCTGAATCCTGCCTGTTCTTCTGATAGGATTTCTTCTGCTTGTGGTTTCAGTCTGTTCAAGGCAATGCGTAGCATAACTTTGCTTGGATGGCTTATCAGACTGATTGTTCTGTAATTTTGGCACTTCTTCAGGTCTCCCTTCTTTGGAAGTGGAACTATGATGGATTGGGTCCACTGTTCAGGCCACTCTTTGCTGGTCCAGATGCGTTGGCAGATGATTGTTAATGCCTTGATCATCTCTGAGCCTCCGTTCTTGATGAGCTCAGCCGGGATGTTGTCAATCCCTGGTGACTTGCCTCCTTTCAGGGATCTTACTGCTTCTTCTACCTCTTCCTCCAGCACCTGTGTGCTTTCAGGATCTGACGGTCTGGGATCTTGCTCGTGAAGTTTGTTCGGATCAGCCTTCAGCTTGTAGTTGTACTTGTCTCTGCAATATTCTGTCCATCTCTTCATGATAGTGACGCTTTCTGTAAGGACTGACCCTCTTTGTCTTCAATAACGGAGGTCTTTGGCTGCTGGGACTTGGTTAGTACCTTGATGGTACCTACAACTACCTACTCCCGGAAAAAAACCCAAAGTTACAGAAACTTTAAAAACACCTTATGAAGCCCTGTGGGGGGGGGGGGGGGATCACCGGGCACTGGATCATGACACGAGGGGTGAAAGCCACGGGAAGCTCACCGCCAAAAGGGCCCTTTTAAAGCCCCAAAATAACCTTAACACAACACGGGAATTTTAGAAAAAAGCCAGAGGAGGGCAGCGCACAAACTGAAGAAAAAAAAAACCCAAAACTGCCATTCTCGGAACCGATCAGATAAACAGAGCTAAAAAAAATTAAGCTAGAAATGGGGCAACATGATAACATTAACAAAACTACACGGGGGGAGTCGCCATCATATGAGCCAGGACCATGAAGTCCCCAAGGGAAGGGACCCTAAAACAAGAGGATCATATGCAAAGTCAAACCCCCCCAAATACGAGGGATGACATCATACAATTGACCACCGCACATCGAGGGGGAAGCCCAGAAAAAGGACAGTTCTACAACAACTCCGGGAAACGACGGGTGCAAAAAGAAAACATCATCATCATCATGGAGACTTAAACCAAAAGTGGGAAATGACAACACGGTCAAAAGGGACAATGGGTACCATGGACTTGGGAGACGAATGAAAATGGAGAGAGACTATGCGATTTTAAAACCAGGGGAAAGGACTTTTTATCACAGGAACCATCCCAAAAAAAGACTTTTCAAAAAAGAAACATGACTCAGGGGAGGGAAGAGTGAAAAAAAAAACCAAAATTGACCACCAATTGATCAGCGACAGTGGAGACACAGTACAAGATTTCCCCGAGTACGAGGGGAGCAGATCCAACACCGACCACTACCGGTGAAACGAGAAAAAGTTACACTCGCCACGCAAAAAAACAACAACACCAAGACAAGACGGGGACTTTAAAACGACAAGAAAAATAATAAGGAAGAATTTTTTGCAACGCGTAAGACCAAGCCGAAGAGAACAAAACCAAAAACTAAAGATTGAAAGGTGTGGGAACATCAAAGAACCCTACATAAAATCACAAAAGGGTGTTTGGCAAAGAAAGGGGGAAGACAAGAATGGATCAGGGAAACACTGAAGCTGATCGATGAGAGAAAAGCATCAAGATCAAACAAAACAAAACTCGGAGAGGAACAAAACAAATAAGGAAGCATACAAGGAAAAAACAAGGAGGTGAAAAGAACGTATGAGAGGAAAAAGGGGGAAAGGGGGGTTGAAAAACAAAGAGCGCAGAACGCAGAAGAAATGGAGACAAAGAACTTACAGCATTGTGAAAAAGCTCACCAACCAAGGCACAGACACAGCACATGAAAATAAGAACGGGACTGCAAAAGAATCAAGGGGCCAGGCGAGGGATGGAGAGAACACTTCCAGAATTTCTCAACGGGGATGCCCCGAAAACCACCACAAGATGCCCCCGGGGGGAGGGGGAGAACAGACATCTCAGCAGAAGAACCAACCACCTGAAAACAAGAAACACTAAACCCTAAGAACGGAAAAAGCACCAAGCAAACCAGATCACGAAAATCAAAAGCAGACATTGAACAACCGGCCCAAAGGAAATGAAACGATCTTTTACCTCGTTGAAAAAGGGAACAGTACCAAAAAGGGAAAGAAAGACCATAACAAGATTCCAAAAAAAGAAATCTTCAGGGTGTGGAAACTGGGGTGGATTAAACTACTCCCTTGCCGTAAGGTCTCAGCAAAACCTCATCAACAGAATACAAGAGGGAGTAGGCTCCTCAAAAGAACAAGCTGGTTTTAAAAGGGGGGGGAACGTCGGCCAAATTTACACAGGAAAAACTGGAACAAGCAAGAATGGGAAAGACCTGTACATACACTTTTATTGACTTTTAAAAGGCCTTTGACCCATCACCGAACGTCTCTGGATCAACTGCTCATATGGGAAACCCACAGAAAATCATCCAGAGGTCAAACAATGTCGAGGGCCTTTTCAGTGCTCCTCTTGTTACAAAAGAAACAACAGCTGGTTCCAGTATTACCCGGGGGAAAAGGGGGCCATGCAGGATTTCCCCTTTTCCCTTCTCGTATAGACTGGGGGATCAAAAAAAAAGTGGAAGGGGAAGAACTGGGAAAGAAGGGACTTTAAACAAATTAAAGACCTTTACTTTTCAACGACATCGCCCTCCATTCATCAACCATGAACCATCTACAACACAAAAAAAATACAAACTGGAAAACAACGCAGCAAAGGGGTCCCCAAAGCTGAATGGGCAAATCAAACCATGAAAATAAACACAGGAAAATCGACGGGCTGAGGTGGAGATCAGGAAGTTTAAAAAGGTGGAACTTCACCATCTCGGGGCAAAAAAGTCCCAAAGACGGGAGGAACAGCGGGGTCAAAAAGAAATAGCACTGCCAGGCGCAATGAAAACGAAAATCCAACACGGCAAATGGGGACATCGGCAGAAAAAACCCCAAAACAACCCCTTTTAAAGAGCCTTGCTTTTTCAGTCTTTTAAAAGGGGTGAACCTGGAAATTAACGAAAGTAGAAGGAAAAATAGACATTTTCCAAACCAAATGTCTGAGGAGGTTTCAAGACTGATGGCAAGAACACATTTCCAAAAAACAGTCTTGGAAATACAGGAGAAAAAAAATCAGCCAGAGATTGAATAGGAATGGGGAACTGATGGACATTCCAAAAGGACAGGAGTGACGACTGTCGTTGCCCCGGATGGACACCTAAGGGAGAAAAAAGGGACGCCCCCAAAACAACATGGCACGAATGGAAAAAAAGCGGAACAAACGCAGGCTGGAGCACGTGGAAAAGCCGCAGACGCCCCCAGCTGCAGACCGGAAACCCTTTGGGGGAATGAGTTTAAAACCTTGTTTCCTCCGGTACAGAAGGGGAAAATTTAAAAAATATAATAATCATCCCTACACATACAAAATAACTATACCACACATACTAAAAACCATACCCACCCAAACTAAAAAAAATTATACCTCCCCATACTAGATTTCCATACCCACACAACTAGATAATTATAAACCCCACATACTTTATAATTAAACCTCCCCTACTAATAATTAACCTACACAACTAAAAATAACCATACCTACACATACTAGATAATTTTAAACCCACACATACTTGATTTTAATTTTTTAACCTACACATCATAAAATTTTAACCTCCACATACTGAGATTTTAAACCACACAACTTGATAATTATACCTACACATGCTGGGAAAAAATACCCAGAAGCTGAGACTTTTGATTCTCATTAAGCTTTTCATCCACCTTTGAAAGTTTCCTGGAAACATAAAACCCCCACCCTCCCCAAGTTGTACGTGCTACTGAGTGGGCCGGAAACAGAGGGAAAAACAAAACAGAAACTCCACACGGGGAACGGGAGCTTAGCCGGAAACACAAGAAACAAAAGAAAAGAGCTTTTTGTCAGTCAGAGAGAGAGAGGAGGGGAGAGGTTTGGGGAAAGGGGGGGAAAAGAGAGGGAAGAGGGGGAGAGAGAGGGAAAGAAAAGGGAGGGGGAAGAGGGGAGAGAGAGAGAGCGAGGGGAGAGGGGGAGAGAGAGGGGGGAGAGAGGAGGGAGAGAGAGGGGGGAAAAGAAAAGGGGGGGAAAGGGGAAAAAAATTTTATTTTTTTTAGAGGGGATGATTAATAAATTACGTTGCTTTTTTACCTAAAACCCGAGAGATAGGGGAGAGAGGAGAGAGGGAGAGGGGGAGAGAGAGAGGGAGGTGTTATGAGTTTCCCCTCCAAAGGGTTCATTCCCACAGCTGCGCCCCTTTCCGTCGTAAGACCGGTCCCTTTCAAAAAACAACAAAAAAAAGACTGAAGGAATAGACAATCTATGAAAAAAAAAAACAAGGTAGAAATCACTTTTCATGCGGAGGGGGGGGAGGCTTTTCAGCGTTGCCAAGACCCTTTTGCCAGTCGGAAAAAACACTTCTCTTCCTGACCTTAACTGGATTTCACAGACGGGTTTTTCCCCCGGGAAAAAATTTTTACTGCAATTTTTTTGCCATTGGCATTTCTTTCAACCTTTCCTTTTTTTCTACGTTTTCGGGTTTCAGATTGGGGCAGCATTATGGAAAAAGTACACGCGGGGACTCTTTCCCAAATTTTTTTCTCTCTCTTTCTCTCTCCCCTCTCTCTCCCCCTCTCTCCCCCCCCCCCCCCCCCCCCCCCCCCCCCCCCCTCTCTCTCTCTCTCCTCTCCCTCTTTTTAGACAAAAAAAAAAACTCTCCCTTTCCAGAAAAGGGTAAGTCCTCAACCTGACTGGGGAAAGAGATGGAGAGAGGAGTTTGGGGGGGTGGGGGGGGGGGGGGGGTAATGAGGGGCCTGGAAATTCACACGTGGGAACAAAAAGGGAAAAGAGGGGGAGGGAGAGGGGGGTGGGGGGGGGTCAAGGCCCGGAGGGGGGCAGTGAAGCGGAGCATGGCATCCTGCAGGGGGCCCGTTCACCTCCCCCGACGCAGGCAGGCGACACTGAAACCCTTCCTCCACACACACACAAAACACACAACACACACCCACACACCCACACCCACACACACACACACACAACAAAACCCCAAGCACGCACGCAAACACCCCACGCACGCACCCCACACACACACACACCACGCACACACACACACAAAACGCCAGCACATACACCTCACACAAACCCCGCACGCACACACCACAAACACACAACACACACACACACACACATCACACACACACACACACACACACACACACACAACACACACACCACACACACACACACACACACACACGCACGCACGCACACACACACGCACGCCCCACGCACACACACACACACACACGCACCCACGCACAAAACACACACAAAACGCACGCACATAACCTCTCACACACACACGCACGCACACACACACACACACACACACACACACACACTCACACAAAACCACACACACACACACACACACACACTCACACAACACACACACACACACACACCACACACACAACAACACACACGCACACAAACCACACATAACACCTACACACACAAAACGCACGCACAAAAACACGCACGCACGCACACACACACGCACCCCACACACACCACACACGCACACACACACACACACACACACACACAAACACACCACACACACACCACGCACGCACACCCCACTCTCACACACACATGCACCCAAACAACGCACGCATGCACGCGCGAAACCCCCACAACACCACACACACATACACCAAAAACACACCTGTGTATTCCAATGTTTTACCTTATCGATTTTTTTTTTTTTTTTTACTGGTTTGATTTAATGGTAAAGGATGCAATAATGTAGTATTTCAGTATAATCATTAAGAAATTTGTTCTTAGATAGATGGTTTGATGAAAAAAAGCAAATGCATTGCTTATTCAATGTACCATCTGGAAATAAAATTGTGACTTGACTTGACTTGAACGAGGAAAGCAGCAGCAGCAGCAGGCAGAGACAGTGGTCACAGCAACGTCCACACCCCAACAGGTCAGACCTCCACTGCCAGCTGACGCCACGGGGGCAGGTCTGTACATCCAGACTTAGGACAGGCCACACCTGCCTACACGATGTATGTATGTACCCCAAACTCCACACAGGCCACACAGACACACAGAGCAGCAGCGCCCTTGTAGTGCCAGACTGGCAGCAGCCAGACCACACCAGACAGACCAGGTGCTGTCTGCAGTCCTGCTGCCCACTACAGGAGGCAGCACTCTGAAAGAGGACCTGGCCTGACTGACCCACACCACCCCAGTGGCCAAGAAGCTCTGTGGTGAACCGGAGGACCTGCAGTGTACACCTGCCTTTGTTACAGAGACTGGGTAGTCCATCTGAGGATCGCAAAAGAATTTTTAAAAAAGGAAGAGTGAGGAAATTCATCTTGGTACTGCCATGCATGTTTGCAGAGTGAGCTGACACCATTCCTCTTGGGTTGCTGATCAAGAACAACATTGCACATAGCGGAACACTACAGACTGGAACCAAAGACCTATCCTGTTCCTGGAGCCACAGAAGCTGTTGTGGGCAGTGTTTCTGTAGTTATTCCTGCAGGCTGTCGCCTGAAACCAGACAGGAGGAAGCCTTCATCTACACAACTGAGACCTCTGCCAGTCTTGCCTGGAGCTTGAAGGGATCTGGCTTCTAGTCAACGCTGTCACTGCTGGAGCCTAAGCCAGAGGAGAGGGTGTGCAGGGGACTCTGTCTATGAGCTCCTGATAACAGCTCTCCACGTCTGGGAGGAAGAGGACCACAGCCCTGAAGCAATGACAGAGCCAGCTGTAAAGTCCTGCAGTTGGAAGTACTGGAGGAGGAGGGGGAATAAAGGAGGCAGGTGTTGGGCTTCATTCTTTTTTGAACTGGCCCCAGGCTGGAAAGGGGAGCAGCAGAGGGGCATTCCGAGCTCGGGAAAGGGATGCGGCCCAGGCTCCTACAGTGTCAGAAGTCATGATGTGGATGTGGTCCACCCCTCAGCCCCGTACAGTGTCAGACATTGCATACTGAAGCACATGCTAGAAGGGCACATCTCCTCTGAAGACTTCTGTCCTCCACTTCTCCCTGCAGCCTTCTTCTTCTCTGGGGGCTGCTGAAGATGCTCCAGGTTCTAAGTGTGGGTTGCCTCCCTGTTATCAGAACTCTGGGCCACTATGCCTCTCCCCTTAGTCTCAGTGCCTGCCTCTATCTGGGACAGATAAAACCAGCTCTGAAATCTGCCAGAGATAAGCTGATCTCCTGGACACTGGAAGGGCTGAGGTAATCGACCTAAACCAATCTGGTGTCTATCACTACGTCTATCAGCAGCTTGCAATTATTTTTTAAATGTATACCCCCTACCCTGCCCCCAATCTTCCACTTTTCTGTTCTGTTTTATGAGCTAGGTAGATTTAGTGTACCATATCATACCAATTTCTCGAGCGTAATATCACCTGGGTGAGAAACTCAAACTGGAACAGTATCATAACTGAAGCTGTCATAACTGGAACAGTATCATATCTGAAACAGTATTATAACTGAAGCTGTCATAACTGGAACAGTATCATAACTGAAACATAATCATGCTGAAACCCTATCATAACTGAAACACCATCACAACTGAAACACTAGAATAACTTAAACAAACCCAGCCTCAAAACACACATATTTCCTACCTGAGACTTTCCCCTCATATCTGTCGCTAATTTTCAACAGCATCCTTCACCTCCTAAGTGTGTTCGCGAGTGGGCGTGTGTGTGCGTTCGTGTGCGCGCGTGCGTGCATACGTGCGTGCGCGCGCGCATAAATTTGAAATCTGTTATTCATTATATTTAAGAAAAGTTGCATGCGTGTAAATGATTTGAGTACAAGCGCTTCGATTTGTTTGTTTTACAAGATTCAGTGCTATATAAATTCCATATATTATTATTATGAGTAGTAGTTTAGTTAGTATATAAGTTGAGTAATATACGTAAAATCAACACAACATCATCATAATGAAACATGTCATAAACTGAAACAGTATCATACTAAACAGTCATAACAACTGTCATAACTAAAACACTAACATAACTGAAACCTTCATAACTGAAACAGTCCATAACTGAAACACTAGTAACTTAACTGAAACACATATCATACCTAGAAACAACTGTCGTTTTCAACGAACACACTAGTCATAACTGAGGCACTGTCATAACTAAAACACTGTCCATAAACTTAACTCTTTACAGTCATAACAGAAACACTGTCATAACTGTAAACACTGATTTGATACTGAACACTTCGATAACTAAAACACTGTCGTAACTGAAACACTGTCATAATAAAACACTAGTCAGTACTAAAACACTGCCATAGCTAAAACACTGTCATAACTGAAACACTGTCATAACTGAAACACTGTCATAACTGAAACACTGTCATAACTGAAACACTGTCATAACTGAAACACTGTCATAACTGAAACACTGTCACAACACAAAGCCGCCCATACCAGCAGAGAGGCTGTGTTTGCTTTTAAAGACACATGCTTGGGATCCGCCATTAAAAAAAACCCCACACCGTGTTTGTGGATATAAGTAAGTACAGTTAAGAGTAATGATTGATCGTTCATCCTTCGGATGAGACTATAAACCGAGGCCCCGTGTGCGAACGCATGCAGAACATCTTGCGCACACGTTAAATCCTGTTCCGCTTTTCGAAAGAGTAGGTCATTGTGTGCCGATGGGAACAGATGACAAAATTTACAAAACCGCATACACACAGGGACTGAATGTAAAAAAAAGCACATGAGTGCTTATTCCATTATCCTCGGAAATCCCCCCCCCCCCTAAAAAAAAAACACCCAATAATTGAGCCCTTTGATTTGTTGCTTTACAAGATTCAGTGCTATATAAATTCCATACATTATTATCATTATTATAGACAGTCTAGATTGTGTATGTATGTCACTCACACACACATTCATAGACACACACACACGCACACACGCACACACCACACACACACACACACACACACACCACACGCACTGCACGCACGCACACCACACACACACACACCTGGACAGCAAGCACCAAAGATCTCCTCGCTTCTCTCCCCACTTCAAACAACTAAACAGACACACATCAGACTTCCGGTCGCCCACTGTGCATGCCTGACTGATGTGGCATGTTGCAGGAAGTGACGTAGCGAGAAGCGTGACGTGTTTCCTGTCAAAGATGGTCATCAAACAAAATGGCTGAGGCAGAAGAAAGAAGGGGGGGGGGGGGGGGGGGGGGGGGGGGGGGCATTTTGACAACACTGGACATAGTTTTACCCTGTACCTGAGGGCATGGCTGACTGACAGACAGGAATGAACTACCTCAGGGTACATCGTTTAGCAGCAGATGAAGGGAAAAAATGATAGTAGCATTCGACATACATAATGCTTGTACAGTCCAGTCCCTCGTTCTGGGCTCATTGAGGGCAGGGTGGTATGACAGCATGCGTGTTCTGGGCTCATTGAGGGCAGTGTGGTATGACAGCATGCGTGTTCTGGGCTCATTGAGGGCGCGTGTTCTGGGCTCATGGAGGGCAGTGTGCTATGAGAGCATGCGTGTTCTGGGCTCATTGAGGGCAGTGTGCTATGAGAGCATGCGTGTTCTGGGCTCATTGAGGGCGCGTGTTCTGGGCTCATTGAGGGCAGTGTGGTATGACAGCATGCGTGTTCTGGGCTCATTGAGGGCGCGTGTTCTGGGCTCATTGAGGGCAATGTGCTATGAGAGCATGCGTGTTCTGGGCTCATTGAGGGCAGTGTGGTATGACAGCATGCGTGTTCTGGGCCCATGGAGGGCAGTGTTCTGGGCTCATGGAGGGCAGTGTTCTGGGCTCATGGAGGGCAGTGTTCTGGGCTCATGGAGGGCAGTGTTCTGGGCTCATGGAGGGCAGTGTTCTGGGCTCATGGAGGGCAGTGTTCTGGGCTCATGGAGGGCAATGTTCGGGGCTCATGGATGGCAGTGTTCTGGATCATGGAGGCAGTGTTCTGGGCCCATGGAGGGCAGTGTTTCTGGCTCATTGAGGGCATGTGCTGGGCTCATTGAGGCAGTGTGCTGGCTCATGGAGGGCAGTGTGGTATGACAGCATGCGTGTTCTGGGCCCATGGAGGGCAGTGTTATGGGCTCATTGAGGGCAGTGTTCTGGGCTCATGGAGGGCAGTGTTCTGGGCTCATGGAGGGCAGTGTTCTGGGCTCATGGAGGGCAGTGTTCTGGGCTCATGGAGGGCAGTGTTCTGGGCTCATGGAGGGCAGTGTTCTGGGCTCATGGAGGGCAATGTTCGGGGCTCATGGATGGCAGTGTTCTGGGATCATGGAGGGCAGTGTTCTGGGCCCATGGAGGGCAGTGTTCTGGGCTCATTGAGGGCAGTGTGCTGGGCTCATTGAGGGCAGTGTGCTGGGCTCATGGAGGGCAGTGTGGTATGACAGCATGCGTGTTCTGGGCCCATGGAGGGCAGTGTTATGGGCTCATTGAGGGCAGTGTTCTGGGCTCATGGAGGGCAGTGTTCTGGGCTCATGGAGGGCAGTGTTCTGGGCTCATGGAGGGCAGTGTTCTGGGCTCATGGAGGGCAGTGTTCTGGGCTCATGGAGGGCAGTGTCTGCCATTCGGCGTCAGCTGGACAGGGCAGCCTGTCAGGCACCGACAGTCACTGTGTGGAGCAAGGTGGGTCGGTGCTCTAGAGGCAACGCGCCTGTCTAGAAAGCGAAAAGTCCGGGTCGGAAATGTGCGTGGTTCGAATCCCGTTTGGACCCGAAACTTTTCTCCCATCCTTTAGACCATGAGTAGTGGTCTGGGCGCTAGTCTTTTGGATGAGACGATAAACCAAGCTCCCGTGTGTTACACACATAATTGTTTAGCGCACGTGAAAAACCCCAACGGCAGCAAGAGAGTTGTCCCTGGCAAAACTCTGTAGAAAAAAGTCACTCTGATATGGAAACAGATACATTTGCAGATAGGGAAAAAAAAGAACAGAAATGGGTGGTGCTGCTCTTGTGGCGACGCGCTCTCCTCGGGGAGAGAACCCCGAATTTCACGCAGACAAATATGCCATGACTTAAAGTGGTATAAATAAATAAAGGTTGTCATGTGTAAGTAGTCCTGCATGTTTACCTGTCTGTTTGCATCAAGGACAGAATTGGACAGAACTGATGTACGATTCTGTCATTGTTACAGTATTAGAGAGGGCAGCAATGGATCCCCGCATACTCGCTTGATTCTGCGCACACGTTAAAATCCTGTTCCGCTTTTCGAAGGAGTAGGCCATTGTGTGCCAGCAGGAACAGATGACAATTTACAAAACCGCATACACACGGGGACTGGATGTAAAAAAGCACGTAAGTGCTTATTCCATTATCCTCGATATAAAAGAATAAAATTTAAAAAATACAAGATTGGATAAGGTAAGGTAAAGGAGTCCCATAACCTATAAGGTCGTAGGGGAGCGAGGCGTCAGAGACCTCACTTCTCTAGGGCCAGCATATTGAGGGCGGCGCCCATCTCCTCTCCCTCGCTGCTTTACCTTCCCTGACCCTAAAGAGGGCAGGTACCCATTTACAGCTGGGGGAACTGTACTGAAGCCAAGGCGCGCAAACGGTCACCCATCCAACTGGTAACCACGCTCGACGCTGCTTAACTTGGCTGGGGGAAAGCGAGTGCTCCGACCACTGAGCTATCCCGTCCCCAAGATTGGATACGAAGAAGAAAAACTTGTCAAAGTAGCATTTGCATGTTTAGCATCAAATCTACTTATTTGAATACCGGAACAATTCTAGCACACAGAGCAGCCCAAAACTACAGAAATAATGCCCCCTGCAAAATTCCCCAGAAAAACAATCGCTTTCTAGACAGGCGCGTTGCCTCCATAATTTTGAATATGTTAAGTTTTCAACATGTAGGGTCGTCAATATTGTGAACAAAAGATAGACTTAGCTTTTGTATAATTGCAATAACGAGGACAAATATTTTGGGAAGGAAACAATAACAAAGAGAGAAAAGGAAAGGAAAGAAAGGAAAGAGGGAAAGAAAGGAAAGACAGGGGGGGGAAGGAAAGACAGGAAAGAGCGAAAGAGGGAAAAAAAGGAAAGACAGGAAAGACGGGAAAGAAAGGAAAGACAGGGGGGAGGAAAGACAGGAAAGAAGGAAAGACAGGAAAGAGCGAAAGAAAGGAAAGAAGAAGACAGGAAAGACAGGAAAGAAAGGAAAGACAGGAAAGACAGGAAAGAAAGGAAAGACGGAAAGAGCGGAAAGAAAGGAAAGACAGGAAAGAAAGGAAAGACAGAAAGAGCGGAAAGAAAGGAAAGACGGGAAAGAAAGGAAAGACAGGAAAGACAGGAAAGACAAGAAAGACAGGAAAGAGGGGAAAGACAGGAAAGAAAAGGAAAGACAGGAAAGAAGGAAAGACAGGAAAGAAGGAAAGACAGGAAAAAAGCGGAAAGAAAGGAAAGACAGGAAAGACAGGAAAGACAGGAAAGAGGGGAATAAAGGAAAGACAGGAAAGACAGGAAAGAAAGGAAAGAAAGGAAAGAACGGAAAGACAGGAAAGACAGGAAAGACAGGAAAGAAAGGAAAGAACGGAAAGACACTGCAGTGTTCTCAGGAACCAGAATAGACAGCAGAGTTCTATAGACACAAGAGGCTGAACAAAGGTAGAATTCAAACCTTGTCCACGTCTAGGCCATATACACTCTTGTGAGGCGATAGTTTTTCTTCCGTTATAGTAATTTATTCCACTGTTGAACGTTACGACCATTTTAAAGTCAAAGTTTGTTTTTATCTCTTGTGTGAATATGCAAGCAAGCAGCCATGCTTATAGATATATACGTGTTTGTGTGTGCAGGGGGGAGGGGGGATATGTGTGTGGGGGGGAGGGGGGGGGGGGGCGGGTGCACTGGTTCTATGTTCAGCGAAGTGTAACGAGCTATGAAGGCAGTGTCTGGGCAGAGGATAGCAGGCCAGAGGAAGGAATGTGAAACAACCTGACATGGCTTGACCATCCTGAGCACCACACACCAACTGTGGCATCTGGGGCATACCGGAAAGGAAAGGAAGCGAGAGGAAGTGACATCATAGGACGTGCTTCTAACCAATGACTGCGGCAGTTATGTCGAAGCTTGTCTGCTCCAATCAAAACCTGTCACACTCACCCTCTTGTCTGCTCCAATCAAAACCTGTCACACTCACCCTCTCGGCTAGGCAGGTAAAGGAGTTGGCCTCTTCCGTGACTCCTAAAGAAGTCATTAGGGCGCTGCACTCCATTTTCCTGGCTGTCTGTCATGGGCAAGTTAAATCTGGCGGAGCTCATACCTTTCCTGGAAGCAGGGCGCATGCTGGGTATGCTGTTTTCATTCCTGTCACCAGCCACAGTTGGCATGTTCTACCCAAAAAGGGAGGGAGGGAGGGGGATCACTATGTGCTCCAGATGTTGTGCGTGTTTGGCACAGGGAGCCTCGGTGTACAAACTGGTCTGGAGGTCAGTGGGGAAGTTCCGGGGCACTGCTCTACTCAAGCAGAAACCTTGCCGGGGACTGAACCCCCTGTCCTCAGAGACAGCCACGCCAGGAGAGAGACTCTGACCACTGGACATTCCCCCATCACCACTCCCCGCCTACCATAAATAAACTACCCTCCCATCCATCACCAACGAAGGAAGGTAGGTAGGTATGTAGGTAGGTAGGTAAGTAGGTAGGTAGTAGTAAGGTAGGTAAGTAGGTAGGTAAGTAGATAGGTAGGTAAGTAGGTAGGTAGGTAGGTAAGTAGGTAGGTAGGTAAGTAGGTAGGTAGGCAGGCAGGCAGAAAGGTAGGTTGGAAGGAAGGTAGGCAGGTAGTTACGCAGTTAGGTAAATAGATAGGTAGGTAGATAAGTAGATAGATAGGCAGATAGGTGGATATTTTGGTATGGTGCAGGGAAGGAAGGAGATGAATAGAAGTGGATGGGTGTGTATGTGGGTAGGCAGATAGGTGGGTTGGTAGACAGGTCCTTTCGTGGATCATCAGGTAGGCCATTACGTACAAAATAAGGGAGGCAAGCAGTTAGGAAATGAGATGACTGCACCACCTCAGAGGCAGAAACTCAGGGACATCAACTCCTTGTAATCAGTGAACTTACTGGTAAGTTTGGAATCACCTTCTGGCTTCTGCTGAATGAAAGGGGTCTCTTTCTCATTCTACTTTTCCCACTGAATTTTCCACTGACCTGATACCATTGTCATAATTTCTATTCTGCTTGCATGCATGCAGAAGATTACATTATTATTATTATCTATGTTGTTATCCGATTCATTGTTTAATGCAGTTGTGGGATTTTCAGCTTTGTTTTCAATCCGCTGCGGAAGAAAGAAAGCTGTATGTCTGTGGAGTCTATACTTGTAGACATTAATTTGAAAAGTGTTTGATTGTGTTTACATCGAGATCTTTGACGAAAAGTGACAGTCCTGAGCATAACAGATAACACTTCTGTGGCTGAACAGTGACTGCCACTGACACCATGATTAGTCCCATGTAACTAAGGTTAAAATCAGCTGAAAAAGATCCTAAAGGTGTACAACAAGGTCGTTCTATGGTCTGCTGTTATTATGTGTTCATATGCAACATCAGTCCGGCTCAAGCAGTAGTTTGATACACAAAGTATTACTTTGGGTGTGTGTGCCAGCATCTAAAAGACGCTTGTCTTGAACTCCCCTGATCTGAATATTAAATGGGAGCAGAGAGAGGTCACTGCTGAACTGGTGATCAGCTATGTCGTCAGGAAGCCAACACACTGCCTCACCCCCTCCCCTTCATAACCTGTCAGAGTTTAGTCCTGCATCGCTTGGAGTGGACGAGGTGAGGAAGGAAGCTGGGGGAAGAAGGTGGTATTAGGGAGAGACCGGGAGGGGGGGGGGGGGGGGGGAGGTTGAGGGCTAACTGCAAGGGCCAGAAACTTTCTCCCGGGAAGTGGGTGTGTTACATGAAGGGTCTGGGAACGGTCCTCCGCCTCCCTCCACACACTCCCTCCCTCCCTCCACACACTCCCTCCCTCCCTTCCCCAACATCCCCCTCCCCCTCCCCCACACTCCCTCCCTCCCTCCCTCCAGCTGCTACTTCTGCTTTCCCTCGTCATCCCGCAATTAAACCCTCCTCCTCCATTTCCCCCCCTCCCCCACAGCCCTCCCAAAAACTCCTTTTCCAAACTTTTTCCCCCCACAGTTTATGCAAAGGAAGGGGTGAGGGGGGGGGGGGGGAGGGAAGGGGGGGGGAGAGAGAAAGTGTCCGGGAGGGGGGGGGAGGGGAGGGGAGGGGGAAAGGGAGTGTCATAGAAATGTTGACGGGGTTCCCTCCCACAGAACGTGTGCAGTTTCGCTCAGTGAGGGACTGCAGTGACAGACAGACAGAAGGACAGACGGACAGGCAGACAGACAGACAGACAGGAAGACCGACAGAAACAAACAAACAGTCAGACAGGCAGGCAGGCAGACCGACATATAGACATACAGGGAGACAGGCAGACAGACAGACAGTCAGACAGGCAGGCAGGCAGACCGACAGATAGACAGACAGGCAGACAGACAGACAGTCAGACAGGCAGGCAGGCAGACCGACAGATAGACAGATAGACAGGCAGACAGACAGACAGTCAGACAGGCAGGCAGGCAGACCGACAGATAGACAGATAGACAGACAGACAGTCAGACAGACAGGCAGGCAGACCGACAGATAGACAGATAGACAGGCAGACAGGCAGACAAAAAGACGGCAAGATGCAGAGGCTGGGGAGTGGAGGAGGGCTGGGGGGGGGGGGGGGGGGGGCAGATTTATCCTGAGAACTGGCTAACTGGGCAAAATACAACATCCAGACGGAGCGGACCCCAAAACCAAACCAAGCACACAATGTAACAACAACAGAGGTCCTGGGAGATGTGGCTCTCTCCTCTCTCTCTCTCTCTCTCTCTCTCTCTCTCTCTCTCTCTCTCTCTCTCTCCTCTCTCTCTCTCTCTGGGTCTGTGTGTCTCTCTCGCCCTGTCAGGGCAGACGACAGTGTCGACAGTTGTGAAAGGAATAGTGGCGGTGCTGAAGAGGCGCTGACAAACAGCCAAGAGCAGCTTTCCACACCCCCCACCCCACCTCCCCTCTTACCGCTCGCTGACTGACGCTCTGCCTCTCTTCGCTGTTCCTTCTTGTTTCTCGCTCTCTTTTCTTTTTTACTGCCTTCTGTTTCCCTCTTCTTGTTGTGGCACTTCTTCCATGTGTTTTTTAATAGTTGGCGTAGGCTACTTTCCCATATACCAAAAATAAATTCTCTCTCTCTCCCTCCCTCCCCCTTTCTCTTTTTTCTTTCTTTCTTTCTTTCTTTCTTTCTTTCTTTCTTTCTTTCATAAGACGATCTAACATGTTCTCCTTCTCTCGGATATGCATACAGACGAGTTTAAAGGTAGCCACATTCTCCACGTTTCGGCGGTTTGCAGATTTTTCATTGTATATTTTAGTGTAGACACGTTCTTGTTCTTCTCAGAGAATCACTTCTTCTTTCTTTTTGTCAAGCGTGCTTTTCTGCCATTATTTTCTTCAAGTAATTCCCTTCATTTTTTCCATCTTTTCCCAGGCTCCTTGTCATGTTGACAAAGTGACAGCTGTGTTCATAGCAAAGCTTGACAGGCAGGATTTTCAGGACAGGGCCCCGGTTTTTAAGGGAATAAGCTTTATGAATGTGCAATGGGTTTTTTAAAAAAAAAAGGTCTATTAACAAACACGAACAAAAAAACCAAACAAAAAAGAACAAAACAAAAATCACGTTCGCACTCTAAAATATAAAATATTTCGGGGTTTTTGCTTTTTTATTAATTTTCATTTTTAACGGAATTTTCATTTTTGGTTACCTTTTTTCAAAATTTTCTTTTTTGTCGAGGCCCCCCTCCAAAAGGGGAGGTCAGGTCACTCAAAAACCCCTACCCCCCCCCCCCTTGACACCCCCAGTTAAACCCACCACAGCCCAAAAAAACCCCCCCCTCCCCCCCCAAAAAAAGAACTTTTAAACCAAAAATAAACCCCAACTTTTTAAAAAAGGGAAACCCCCCCCCCCCCCCCCCCCCTCTCCCCAAATTTCAGAAAAATTTTTCCAGACAAAGACACAACTCCTCCAGACCTTATTTTTTCCTTCCCTGGCGTTTCGTTCCCAGGACTGCAGCACTGAGGAAAAAATAAAAAATTGACAATGTCGGTGTTCTTAGGGAGACGTTCTTCTATCAAGGCAAAGTAAGTGCAAAAAAAAACGAAAAAACGTTTTCTCAAAATAAAGAAATTCACAGCAAACAGGGAAAGTAAAAATTTTTTGGGGAAACGTAGAGTGGGGTTAAAGAACCGAAGCTGACACAATGGCATTTTCCCAAGAAGAGACACCTATAATGAAATTTTTTCGTGGGGGGACCCGGGGGGGGTTTGGGGTGTGGGGGGGAGGGGGGGGCCCGGAAGGGGGGGGGTGGTGAATATAAGGAGGGGGGAGGGAAGGAAGAAAGAAAGGAAGGGGGCCCCAAGGGGGGCAAGGCCCAAAAGGGAAACAAAAAGGCAGGCCCAAAGGGAAAGACAGGCAAAAGCAAGGCAAGGAAAGGCAAAGGGAGCCCAAATAAAGAAGGGGAGAGCAAGGCAAGGGAAGGCAAGGCACAAGGCAAAGGGCCAACCAAAAACAGGGGCAGGGCAAAGCGAGGCATGGCAAAGCAAAGTTTATTTCAAAGCCTCAGTAAGGGGGGAGGGACAACCTGGTGGCTAGATCGCTGAGCTCGTGGTCTGATGGTCCAGGTTCAAGTCGTCACTGAGGCACCCATTCCAGGGTTTCCCCCTGGAGTTAACATCAGCACTGATTCCACTCCCCAGAAAGTGACTGAAAGCAAAACTTCGCCTTATCTACATTCATATACGAAAACCGGTGTGATGTGGATTTAGCAACCATCATAGTGAAAATAGTGTATAGAAAGTGAATACCAAAATTCACAGATATTGAAATCCTCTGCTCACACACAGTCTGACTTCAGGTCTTGTCTTCACGCTGAGTACACGAAGCTTTTACTGGTGAAAGTTGTGTTGGAAAACCACAGCTGCCGGCCAATATCTTTCCTTTACAAAAGAAGAGAAAAAGAAAAAGAAAGAAAAACATTCTCCCTGACACCCACTCGCGGCAGGTTGTAATGAAGCCCAATTTGTCAAACGACACAGAGAGAGAGAGAGAGAGAGAGAGAGGAGAGAAAAGAGAGAAAAGGGGAGGAGAGAAAAGAGAGAGAAAAGGAGAGAGAGAAGAGAGGGGAGAGAGAGAGAGGGGAGAGAGAAAAGAAAAAAAAAGAAAAGAAAAAGGCCGAAGGTGGCAAGCGGAGATGGGCAGAGGAAGCGGAAACGAATGAGGTTGTCTCTTTGGTAGAAGAGTTCCACTTGTCAAAGCAGAGCCACTCTGCTTTCTCACGTCATGCGTCTTTAAACCGAAAGCGAGCGCAGACACGTTTTCATTGGTTGTTACATTGCTGGGATGACTGCCGCCCTCTCCTCCCCAAACACTCTGACGGCCAGACACACACAAAACCACCCCACACACACACACAAAAACACCCTCTCGCACACACACACACACACTCACACACACACACACACCACACACACACACACACACACACACACACACAACACACACCACACACACCCCTGTTGGTCCCAAGATGGATGCCCAAGAGGAGAGAGAGAGAGAAGAGAAGAGAGAACCCCGAACTCGAACTCGAACCGAACTCGAATGATTTATTCACCAAAAGGCCATTGCCCATAAAATGAAGGGGGTTGCCGAACTGCTTAGTATTTTGGTTTTAAAAAATAAATAAATAAAAATAAAAAAAATAAAATAAAAACACACACACAGACAAACATTTATTACTGTAAACAAAATCAGCTACAAAAAATCACTTAGGATAACATTACTCTCTTATTCTGAAAGCTCTACACAAATATAAAGGGCTGCGCACAACCTCAGGATGACTTGATGCCAGGAGTAAACAGAGTCTAAATAAAATAGGCTGTCTACTATATTTAACAGGGAAGTAGTTCTGCCTAACATCCTCAAAAACTGGGCACACAACACAAAATGTACTTCATCCTCTGGTGCTTTGCTTACATAAAGGGCATAGCAGCCTGAGGTCGTCAATATCATGTTCTCGTATCTGAAATTTTATGAACATTTTTTATCTGATACACCAAGTCTAAACTTAGAACATAATTCTTTTCAAATGTTATCCATTTTCAAGTTTTAGATAAGGTTTGACATCATGCGAACTTATAAATTGTCTGTACATTTGAAATCTTTCACTGCTTTGTATATGACACTCCATTGCTGCCACGGCAGTATCATCTTTGCCTGAAAGCGTTAAAAAACCTCTACAATTTCCGACTCCCTTGATGAGCCAAACAAATCCAAACCCCAGTTCACACAAACAGGTACGTATTGGTGTTGCCCATGTTGTTTTTTAACCTTGACATCTAGATCATAAAGCAGAGAGAGAGTGAGAGAGAGAGAGAGAAGAGAGAGAGAGAGAGATGAGAGAGAGGAGAGAGAATGAATGAATGAATCTTTCTTTTTCAAGGGTAACAGAATAAGCATTCACATACTTTTTTTTTCATCCGGCCCTTGCCCTATTGGGACTATCAGCAAAACAAGGGGGCGCAAAAACCTGCTACAACAAGGACAAACATGATTTCAAGACAAGAGATAAGTAAAGTGAAATATTTATTTATTTATTTAACAAGGGTGGTCTGTGTTTGATCTGTGTCATTTTAATGCTGTGTGTCATGCTTTGTAGGTGTTTGTATTTGATTATTTGATTTTGAACAAAATTATTCTGTTGAGAGAGAGAGAGAGGGTGAGTGGGGGTTGAACAATATCTATTGCCATTGAAGCTGTTAAGCCATTAATTTGGCATCACGTCACGTGACCAATGTCCCAGGGACACCATGACAGGGAACAGGGAGTGGCACGTCCTTGTTTTTCCCATCTTCTTCTTCTTCTTCTCTTCTTCTTCTTCTTCTTCTTACATTCTCTCTCTTCTTCTTCTTCTTCCTTCACTTGTTGCTTGCTTTGACTTGTCTCTGCAAGATATAGCGCTATATAAATTCCATTATTATTATTATGAAATGATGATGAGATGATGATGATGATGATGTGATGATGATATGATTATATATTATCATTATTATTAATTATTATTATTAAATGACAAACAACTGGGAAATACTAGCTATTCTTGATAGACTAAGATGTCACAGAAAACAGAGGTGTGTGTGTGTGTGTGTGTCCCAGCAGAGCTGACATCATGTCAGCCCAGGAGAGGGGCATCAGGCAGGAGTTCCCACTTCTCCTATGACCACGTGCCCTGGTCTCCTCCATCAGGTGTGAAACCCCCATGGGTCTCCAGTGCTGAAGACAGGTCATTCTGATCCAACTTCCTGCCAGCATACTCTTTCGCTTGTGTCTGGAGAACCAGTATGTCCACTTCCTAAGGTCCTGACCAGATGTACATTCTACAACCACGTCCCCCCCCCCCCTCTCTTCGTGGGGATGGGGGGGTGGAGGGGGTGGCTGTCAGTATAAATATCATCCCCAGCTTCTGGAAATTCTGTGTTAGGAATCTCTCTTTTTTATCCCTCTGTTTGTGAACTTCCCCCTCCCCCTTCTTGTCTATTTTCTGTTTCCTTGATCCATTCTCCTGCATTATTTCCAGAATGATTTAAAAGAGAACAGTTCTCCGAACACTGAAACGGGATGCACTGGGCCTGACTTGTCAGGCACTTTACAGCAGTGCAGTGCATCTTCGCTCCTGTGACAGACAACAAGGAGTCGCTGTCTGAACATGCCACGAAGAGGAAGAAGAAGGAGGAGGAGGGAGAACAAGGAGGAGGAGAAGAAGAAGAAGAAGAAGAAGAAGAAGAAGAAGAAGAAGAAGAAAGAAGAAGAGAAAGAAGAAGAAGAAGAAGAGAAAGAAGAAGAAGAAGAAGAAAGAAGAAGAAGAAGAAGAAGAAGGAGGAGGAGGAGGAGGAGGGAGGAGGATGAGGTCATGGCACTCACACGGCAGGACCTCTCTGTTGTCTGACCCATGTAAGCCACTTTTCGGAAGGCTTTGTTTCTCTGGTTGTCTTCAGTTATTTCGCCCTAGACCTGTCTGACAGGGATTCCCAACAGAACTTTTCAAAACATCGATGTCCAATCCTGCGATTGTTGTCGGATGATTGGTTCTCTGTCCAGCTGGCGGCTGACGACAACACAGCTGCTGCTGCTGCTGCTCCCAGATGGAAGTTTGTACCCCACTCTCCTTGCTCTGTGCATGTTCATTTTGTGTGTCATGTTTTGGGTGTGTCATGTTAATGTTTGTGCCCGTTTTGTGTGTGTCATGTTAATGTTGTGTGCATGTTTTGGTGTTGTCATGTGATTTTGTTGTTCATGTTTTGGTGTGTGTCTGTTTGGTGTGTTTTTGTGTGTTTGTTTTAAAAAAAACTTATTTCTATTCAGTAATGTTATCACAAATACAGGAATTTGTGTCCTCTTTGTTGTGTACCGTTACTTGTTGACATATATGACAAAAGCAAAATGTAGTCAACCTTTTCCGCCAAATGTCAGGCAGCTTTACTCTTTGAATGTCACTTTGCTCCACTGTCAGCAGTCTTGATGTCTGAAGAGAACACGGGACAACATTGTTTATCCACACTTCCCCTTAGTGCCTTTCTGCTACCAGAGACAGACATTCCTTTGCTGCGTGTTTCTTTCCGGGAGGAAAGGAGGGACGGGGTGGGGGGGGGGGGGGAGGGAAGGGGGGATATCAGGCTTTCCAAGATGACGATTCCTTTGAAGGCCGTGACAGCGCCGACGAAGAAGGAAGGAGGGAAGGAAGGAAGAGATGGGGGGGTGGGGGGGGGGGTCAGGGGAGGCAAGCGTTGTGTAGCATCCATGGCAGACGACATCCCTGACTCCATGTCAGCGGTACCCCAGTCAGAAAACCACGTGAAGGAAAAGGGGGGGAAGAGAGATGCTGATGTTGTGGCTGAGAAAAGTGAAGGGGTAAGTGGAAGGGAGGAATGTCTGTCCACAAAAACAGTCCTACTAACACTATATACTCTACTAATACTTACACTACTACTACTACTATACTACTATACTACTTACTACTACTACTACCTATTGTATGTTATGTATGTTTTTTGTGTGTTCCGACGTGACCTCCAAAACAGCAGAGGAGGCAGCTGCTGTTTTGGAAACTGGGCCGAAATAATTTGATTATAGTGGAGATGCCTTGCCCACACACATCCCCACTCTCCGGCCAAGTGGGCAGTCAGCGTTTGGGGATGTTCTCCAAGGCCAACCACCCCAGGGGTGCAGACATAAGGATGGATGCAAGCCTCTTACGGGGGGGGGGGGGGCATTTTGACAACACGGTATAGATTTACCTGTACCTTGAGGGGCATGGTGACTGACAGACAGGAATGTGAACTACGCCTGTAGGGTACATCGTTTGAGCAGCAGATGAAGGGATAATAATGATCGTAGCATTATTTTTTTCGCGGGGGGGGGGAAACATAGAAAAACATATGCTTTGTACAGTCCCAGTCCTCGTTTGGGCTTCTTGGGGCAGTGGGGTGGTTTTATGACAGCATGCGTGTTCTGGGCTCGCCTTGAGGGCAGTAGTGTGTGGTATGACAGCTATGCGCGTGTTCCTGGTGCTTCATTGGAGGGGCGCTGTGCGTTCTGGGCTC
Organism: Rapana venosa; assembly: GCA_028751875.1. Taxonomy (NCBI): domain Eukaryota; kingdom Metazoa; phylum Mollusca; class Gastropoda; order Neogastropoda; family Muricidae; genus Rapana; species Rapana venosa. The sequence continues at coordinate 2,557,922 of CM054137.1, read as the reverse complement.
CATGGAGGGCAGAGTGCTGATGAGAAGCATGCGTTTTGTTTGGGCCTCATTGAGGGCATGTGTGCTATGAGAGCATGCGTTGTTCTGGGCTCATTGAGGGGCGCACGTGTTCTGGGCTCATTGAGGGCAGTTGTGGTATGACAGCATGCGTGTTCTGAGGCTCATTGAGGGCGCGTGTGTTCTGGGCTCATTGGAGGGATGTGCTATGATGAGCAATGTGCGTGTTCTGGGTCTCATTGGAGGGCAGTGTGTGGTATGACAGCATGCGTGTTTTCTGGGCCCATGACGAGGGCAAGGTGGTTCTGGGCTCATGGAAGGGGCAGTGGTCTGGGCTCATGGAGGGCAGTGTTGCTGGGCTCCTGTGGAGGGCAGTGTTTCTGGCTCATGGAGGGCCTCAGTTGTTTGGCTCATGGAGGGCAGTGTTCTGGGTTCGATGGCGAGTGGCTGGCCAGGCAACCGGGGCCAAATCATGCCGGAGGCAATGTCGGGCTCATGGATGGCCAGTGTTCTGGGATGCATGCTTGAGGGCAGTGTTCTGGGCCCATGGAAGGGCCGGTGTTAGCTGGGTCCATTGAGGGCAGTGCTTGTGCTGGGCTCTCATTGAGGGCAGTGTGCTGGGCTCATGTGAGGGCAGTGTGGTAGTGACTCAGCGATCGTGTTCTGGGCCCATTGGATGGGCAGTGTTATGGGCGCATTGAGGGCAGGGTTTGGTGCTCATGAGGGCAGTGTTCGGGGTATCATGGAGGGCGCAGTGTTCTGGGTCATGGGGGGGGGCAGTGGTTTCTGGGGGCTCGTTGTGAGGGGCATGTGTTCTGGCTCCAGGAGGGCAGTGTTGTCTGGGGCTCATGGGAGGGCAATGTTCGGGCTCATGGATGGCAGTGGTTCTGGGGATCATGGAGGGGGCTGGGTGCAGTGTTCTGGGCCTTTGGAGGGCAGTGGTTCTGGGGCTCATTGAGGGCAGTGCTGCTGGGCTCATTGGGGGCAGTGTGTTGGGCTCATGGAGTGGCATCTGTGGTAGGTACAGCATGCGTTGGTTCTGGGCCGCATGGAGGGCAGTGTTATATGGGCTCTCCCATTGCAGGGCGTGTTTCTGGGCTCATGAGGGCTTGTGTTCTGGGGGGGCTCTCTGCGAGGGCAGTGCTTCTGGGCTCATGGAGGGCGCAGTGTTCTGGGCTCATGGAGGGAAGTGTTCTGGGCTCATGGAGGGCAGTTGGTCTGCCAGTCGGCGCGTCAGCTGGACAGGGCAGCTGTTCAGGCACCGACAGTCAATCTGTGTTGGAGCAAGGTGTGGGTCGGTGCTCCTAGAGGCAACGCGCCCTGTCTAGAAGCGAAAAGTCCGGGTCGGAAATGTGCGTGGTTTCGAATCCCGTTGGACCCGAAACTTGTTTTCTCCCAATCCTTAAGACCATGAGTAGTGGTCTGGGCCGCTAGTCTTTTGGATGAGGACGATAAACCAGCTCCCGTGTGTTACAGCATCATAATTGGTTAGCGCAACGGTGGAGAAAAACCCCAAGCGGTAGCGCAGCAAGAGAGTGAGTGTCCCTGGCAAAACTCTGTAGAAAAAAGTCACTTGATGTGGAAACAGATAGACATTTGCACGGATAGGGAAAGAAAAAAGAACAAAAAGAATGGCGTGTGTGCTGTATTGTGGCGACGCGCTCTCTCGGGGAGAGAACCCCGAATTTTCACGTCTGAACAAATATGCAATGATTAAAGTGGTTTAAATAATAAAGGTTGTCATGTGTTAAGTAGTCCTCATGTTTACCTGTTTGTTTGCCATCAAGGACAGAATTGGGACAGAATGGATGTAACGATTCTAGTCGTTGTTTACTAGCATTGATGAGGAGGGGCAGCAATGAATCGCCCCGCAGTTACTCTGCTTGATTCTGCGCACACTTTGAATATCCTGTTCGCTTTTCGAAGGAGTAGAGCCATTGTTGTGCCGAAGGGAAGACAGAAAGACAATTTACAAACCGCGCATCACACACGGTGTGACTGGATGTAAGAAAGAAAAGCACGGTAGAAGAGTTGCTTATTCCATTTATCCTCGATATAAAAGAATAGATAATTTAAAAAATACAAGACTTGGATAAGGTAAGGAAAGGAGTTCCCAAACCTAATAAGGTCGTAGGGGAGCGAGGCTCAGCAGACCTCACTTCTCTAGGGCCAGCCTAATTGAGGCGGCGCCCATCTTCCTCTCCCTCGCTGCATTTACCCCCCTTCCTCTTCGACCCTAAAGAGGGCACAGGTTACCCATTTACAGCTGGGGGGAACTGTACTGACTGTGAAGCCACGGCTGCGCGAATAAACGGTGTGGCCCCGCCCTCAGTGTGCTCATACTGCGGGTTTTGGGAGAACGCCGCTACTGCTCGACTGTGCTTAACTTGGCTGGATGGGGAGTAAAGCTCGAGAGTGCTCCGACCACTTGAGCTAGTCCCGTCCCCAAGATTGGATACGAAGAAGAGGAAAACTTGTCATAGTGAGATATTTGCATGTTTAGCATCAAATCTACTATTTGAATACCGAACAATTCTAGACACAGAGCAGCCCAAAACTACAGAAAATATTGCCCCCTGCAAAATTCCCAGAAGGAAAAACAATCGCTTTCTAGACAGGCGCGTTGGCCTCCATTAAATTTTGGACATATGTTAAGTTCTTCAAAGTAGGGTCGTCAATATTGTGGGACAAAAGATTGACTTAGCATTTTATGCTATCAAGCTGGTGCCTCTATATTTCCCCGAAAGACGCGCTATCCGATATCGTTTTACTGGGAGACGGAGATTACTTCTTTACCGGCTAAGAGAGAGATGATTACAGGAAAGAAAGGAAGAGAGGGGAATGGAAAGAAAAAGAAAGGACAAGGACTAGGGGGGGGGGGAAAGGACAGACAGGAACGAGCGGAAAGAGGGGAAAGAAAGGAAAGACAGGGAAAGTCGGGAAAGAAAGGAAAGACAGGGGGGGGGAGGAAAAAGACAGGAAAGAGAGGTAGACAGCGAAAGCGCGGAAAGAAAGGAAAGCAGGAAGTGTACAGGAAAGACAGGAAGTGAAAAGGATAAGACAGGAAAGACAGGACAAGAAAGGGAAAGAGCGGAATATAAGAGCGGAAGAAAGGAACGACAGGAGAAAGGAAATGAAAGGAAAGACAGGGAAAGAGCGGGAAAGAAAGGGAAAGCAGAAAGGAAAAGGAAAAGACAGGGGAAAGACAGGAAATCAAGAATGACAGGAAAAGAGGGGGGAACAGACAGGAAAGACAGGAAAGACTGGAAAGAAAGGAAAGCAGGAAAGATAGGAAAGACAGGAAAGAGCGGAAAGGGGAAAAGAAAGAGAGACAGGAAAGACAGGAAAGACAGGAAAGAGGGGAATAAAGGAAAGACCAGGAAAGACAGGAAAGAAAGGACAAGAAAGGAAAAGAACGGCGAAAGACAGGGAAAGAAAGACAGGAAAGGACAGGAAAGAAGAAGGACAGAACGGAAAGGACACTGCAGTGGTTGTCTCAGGAACCAGAAATAGACAGCAGAGTTCTATATGGACACAACGAGGTCTGCTGACCCAAAGGTAGAACTTCAAACCTTGTCCACTCGTCTAGGCCATATACACTCTTGTACGTGAGGCGATAGTTTTTTCTTCCGCGTTATAGTAATTTTATTCCAACTGTTGAACGTTACGAACCATTTTAAAGTCAAAGTTTGTTTTTATCTCTTGCTGTGAATATGCAAGCAGCAGCCATGCTTATGATTATACGTGTTTGTGTGTGCAGGGGGGAAGGGGGGATATGTGTGTGTGGGGGGGAGGGGGGGGGGGGTGCGGGTGCACTGGTTCTATGTTCAGCCGAAGTGTAACGAGCTATGAGGCTGTGTCTGGGGCAGAGGATAGCAGGCCAGAGGACAGGAATGTGAAACAAAACTGACATTGGCTTGACCATCCCTGCCCGAGCACCACACCCAACTGTGGCATCTGGGGCATACCGGAAAGGTAAAGGAAGCGAGAGGAAGTGACTTCATAGGACGGCTTCTAACCAATGACTGCGGCAGTTATGTTCGAGCTTGTCTGCTCCAATCAAAACCTGTCCAACACTACCTCTTGTCTTGCTCCAATCAAACCTCGTCACACTCACCCTCTCGGTAGGCAGGTAGGAGTTGGCCTCTTCCGTGACTCTAAGAAGTCATTAGGGCGCTTGACTCCATTTTCCTGGCTGTCTTGTCTTAATGGGCAAGTTAAATCTGGCGGAGGCTCTTACCTTTCCTGGAAGCAGGGGCATGCTGGGTTATATGCTGTTTTCATTCCTGTCACCAGCCACAGTTGCCATGTTCTACCCATAAAGGGAGGGGAGGGGATGGGGGATCACTATGTGCTCCAGATGTTGTGCGGTTTTGGACAGGGAAGGCCTCGGTGTAACAACTGGTCTGGAGGTCAGTGGGGAAGTTCCGGTGTGGCTCTGGCTCTAACTCTAAAGCAGAAGAGAAACCTTGCCGGGGACTGTACCCCCTGTCCTCAGTGACAGCCACGCCAGGAGAGAAGAGACTATGACCACTGGACATTACCCCATCACCTCTCCCCCTGATCCTACATAATAAAACTACTCCTCCATCCAATCAACCAACGAAGGAAGGTTAGGTAGGTTGTTAGGTAGGTAGGTAAGTAGGTAGTAGGTAGTAGGTAGGTAAGTTGGTAGTAAGTAGTAGATAGGTTAGGGGGTAAGTAGGTAGAGTAGGTATGGTTTTAAGTAGGTAGGTAGGTAAGTAGGTAGGTAGGCAGGCAGGCAGGAAAGGTAGGTTGGAGGAAGGTAGGCAGGTTAGTTACGCAGTTATGGTAAATAGTATTGGTAGGTAGATAAGTAGATAGATAGGCAGATAGGTGGCTATTTTGGTATGGGCAGGGAAGGAAAGGAGATGAATAGAAGTGGGATGGGTGTGTTTGTGGGTATGGCAGATAGGTGGGTTGGTTAGACAGGTCCTATCGTGGAATCATTCAGGTAGGCCATTACGTACAAAATAAGGGAGGGCAAGCAGTTAGGGAAATTGAGTGATGATGCACACTCAGAGGAAGAACTCCAGGGACATCAAAACTCCTTGTAATCAAGTGAACTTACTGGTACCGTTTGGAATCACCTTCTGGCCTTCTGCTGAATGAAAAGGGGTTCTCTTTCTCATTCTACTTTTCCACTGAATTTTCCACTGACCTGATTTTCCATTGTTTCATAATTTCTATTCGCTTGCATGCATGCAGAAGCTTAATTATTATTATTATCTTATGTTGTTATCCGATTCATTGTTTAATGCATTGTGGGTTTTCAGCTTTGTTTTCAATCCGCCTTGCGGAAAGAAAGAAAGCTGTAGTCTGTGGAGTCTATACTTGTGACTTAATTTGAAAGTGTTTGATTGGTTTACATCGAGATCTTTGACGAAAAGTGACAGTCCTGAGCATATCAGATAACACTTCTGTGGCTGAACAGTGACTGTCCATACACCATGAGTTAGTCCCATGTAACCTGTGGTAAAATCAGCTGAAAAAGATCCTAAAGGTGTACAACAAGGTCGTTCTATGGTCTGCTGTTATTATGTGGGTCATGCAACATCAGTCCGGCTCAAGCAGTAAGTTTGATACACAAAGTATTACTTTGGGTGTGTGTGCCTGCATCTTACTACAGACGGCTTGTCTTGAACTCCCGCTGATTGAATATTAAAATGGGAGCAGGAGAGGTCATGCTGAACTGGTGATCAGCTATGTCGTCAGGAGAAGCCAACCACTGCCTCACCCCCTCCCTTCATACCTTGTCAGAGTAGGTGTTAAGTTCCTGCATCGCTTGGTCAGGGGTGGGACGATGGTGAGGAAGGAAGCTGGGGGGTGTGAAGAGGAGAAGTGGGTATTAGGGAGAAGAGATCCAGAGAAAGGGGGGGGGGAGGGGGGAGGTTGAGGGGCTATCTGCAAAGGGCCAGAAGAACACTTTCTCCCGGGAAGTGGGTGTGTTACATGAAGGGTCTGGGAACGGTTCCTCAGCCTCCCTCCAACACTCCCTCCCTCCCTCCCCCCCTCCAACACTCCCTCCCTCACCCCCTCCTCTCCAACACACTCCTCCCTCCCTCCCTCCCTCCACCCACACTCCTCCTCCCTCCACTCCCCATGTGCCTAATTCTGCTTCCCTCGTCATCCCGCAATTAAACCCCTCCTCTCCATTTCCCCTCCCTCCCCTACAGCCCTCCCAAAAAACTCCTTTTCCAAATTTTCCCCTCACAGTTGATGCAAAAAGGAAGGGGTGAGGTGTGGGGGGGGGGGGGGGGAGGGAAGGGGGGGGGAGAGAGAAAGTGTCCGGGAGGGGAGGGACTGAGGGGGAGGGGAGGGGGGAGGCAAGTGTCAGTAGAAATGTTGGACGGGGGTTCCCTCCCACAGAAACGTGTGCAGTTTCGCTCAGTGAGGGACTGCAGTGGACAGACAGACAGAAGGACAGACGGACAGGCAGTGACCAGACATGACAGAACAGGCAAGACCGACCTAGAAAACAAACAAACAGTCAGACAGGCAGGCAGGCAGACCGACATATTAGACATACAGGGCGGAGACAGGCGACAGACAGACAGTCAGTCAGGCAGGCAGGCAGACGACAGATAGACAGACAGGAGACAGACGACAGTCAGACAGGCAGGCAGGCAGACAGACAGATAGACCGATAGACAGGCAGACAGGTCAGTCTGTCGGACAGGCAAGGCAGGCGCAGCCACCAGACACAAACATCACAACACCCAGGAGCACACAGCCCACCACACACACCCCCCCACACAGGTCCGACAGATAGACAGATAGACAGACAGGACAGTCAGACAGGGACAGGAGGCAGACACGACAGATAGACAGATAGACAGGCAGGACAGGCAGGACAAAAAGACGCAAGATGCAGATGGACTGGGAGTGGAGAGGGCCTGGGGGGGGGGGGGGGGGGGGGGCAGAGATTTATACCTGGCGAACTTGGCTAACTGGGCAAAATACAAATCCCAGACGGAGAGCGGACACCATAAACCAAACCAAGCACACATTGTAACAAAACAGAGGTCCTGGGAGATGTGGCTCCTCTCTCTCTCGTCTCTCTCCCATCTCCTCTCTCTCCTCTCTCTCTCTCTCTCTCTCTCTCTCTCTCTCTGGTCTGTGTGTCTCTCTGCCCTGTCAGGCAAGACACGACAGTGTCGACCGTTTATTCAGTTGTGAAAGGATAGTGGCGGTGCTGAAGAGGCGTCTGACAAACAGCCAAGAGCCAGCTATTCCACATACCCCCCACCCCACCCCCTCTTACCGCTCGCTGACTGGACGCTCTGCCTCTCTTCGCTGTTCCTTCTTGTTTTTCTCGCTCTCTTTTTCTTTTTTACGCGCCTTCTGGTTCACTCCTTCTTGTTGTGGCACTTCTTCCATGTGTTTTTTATATTGGTAGGCTACTTTCCCATATACCCAAAAATAATTACCTCTTCTCTCTCTCCCTCAACTCCCCTTTCTTTTTTTTCTTTCTTTCTTTCTTTCTTTCTTTTCTTTCATAGACGAATCTAACATGTTCTCCTTCTCTCGGATATGCATACAGACGAGTTTAAGGTAGCCACATTCTCCTCGTTTCGGCGGTGTGTTTGCAGAATTTTATTGTGTATTTTAGAGTAGACCACGTTTCTTGTTCTTCTCAGAGATATCACTTCTTCTTTCTTTTTGTCAAGCGTGCTTTTCTGCCATTATTTTCTTCAAGTAATTCCCTTCATTTTTTCCATCTTTTCCCAGGCTCCTTGTCATGTTGACAAAGTGACAGCTGTGTTCATTTGCAGAGCTTGACAGGCAGGATTTTCAGGACAGGGGTGACGGGTTTAGGAAATAAGCTTTATGTAGGTGTAGCAATGGGTTTGTTTCAAAAAAAAGGTCTATTAACAAAACACGAACAAACAAACCACAACAAAGAAACATAAAACCAAAAATCACTGATTCTGCACTCTAAAATAGTATAATATTTCTGTGGGAGTTTGCTTCTTTATTAATTTTCATGTTTAACGGAACTTTCATCTTTGGTACCTTTCAGATTTTCAGTTTTTGTCGAGGCCCTGCAAAGGGTAGGTCAGTGCACTACACAGCCGCTGACCTCAGTCCGCCCTTGACAGGCCTCTCCGAGTTAAACCCAGGCCATGTCAGCACCAGAGAGCTCCCCCCTAACGGCAAAAAGAACTTCAACGGAAAAAGTAAATCACATTTCGTTTTAGAGAAGTACCCCCCCCCCCCCCCCCCCCCCTCTCCCCAAATCAGAACAATTTCCAGATCCCGAAAGAATGTAGCACAATCCTGCCAGCCTTATTATGTTCCGTTCCACATGGGCGTGGTTCGTTTCCGAGGGACTGACTAGCATCTGAGGATACATGTGGGATAGTGATACAATGTCGGTGTGTCTTAGGGGAGTAGCTGTTTCTTCTATCAAAGGCTAAAGTAAGTGCTGAAATAAAACGAAAATATTCGTATATGCTCAAAAATAGAGAGAAATTCACGCCGTAGCAGGTTAGTATGTTATGGCGAATCTGTAGAGTGGTTTTGAACTGCGAATGCTGATCACAGATGGCATTTCCTCAAGGAAGATGACAACCTTTATGATATCACTGCTTTGATTTTCATAGTTAAGTGGGAGAGGTCAGTTCGAACTGCCGAGTCTGGTCATTGTCAGTGTGGTCACCCAGGGTTATGAGGCTTCAACTCTCGTGTAGGAGTTGTCAGGTTGCATCATAGGCCGGCACAGGGCAGGGCAGGGCAGGGGCAAGCAAGATAGGCAAGGCAAGGAAGGCAAGGCCAGGCAATGGCAAGTGAGGCAGGGGCCAAGTAAAGACAGGGCAGGCAAAGGCAAGCAAGGCAAGGGCAGGGCCAAGTAAGACAGGGCAGAGCAAGGCAAGGGCAAGCAAGCAGGCAGGCAGGCCAAGGGTCAAGACAGGGCAGGGCAAAGCGGGCTGGCAAAGCAAAGTTTATTTCAAAGCTCAGTAAGGGGGGAGGGGGACAACCTGGTGGCTAGATCGCTGAAGCTCCCGTGGTTGATGGGTCCCAGGGTTCAAGTCGTCACTGAGGCACCATTCCAGGGTTTCCCCTGGAGTTAACTCAGCATGATTCACGCCCCAGAAAGTGACTGAAAGCAAAACTTCGCCTTATCTTACATTATATACGAAACCGGTGTGATGTGGATTTAGCAACCATCATAGTGAAAATAGTGTATAGAAAGTGAATACCCCAAAATTCTACCAGATATTGAAATCCTATGCTCACACACAGTCTGACTTCAGGTCTTGTTCTTCACGCTGAGTACACGAAGCTTTACTGGGAACGTTGTTTGTTGGAAATACCACAGCTTGCCGGCCAATATCTTTCCTTTACATAAGAAAGAGGGAAAAAAGAAAAAGAAGAAAAACATTTCCCTGAACCCACTCGCGGCAGGTTGTAATGTAAGCCCAATTTGTCAAACGACACAGAGAGGAGAGAGAGAGATGACGAGAGGAGAGAGGAGATGAGAGAGGGGAGAGAGATGGATGGAGAAGAGAGAAGAGAGAGATGAGAGATGATCGAAGGGAGAGAGAGAGAGAGCGAGTAGAGAGGGAGAGATGGAGAGAGAGAAAAGAAAGAAAAGAAAGACAAAAGGGCCGAAGGTGGCAGCGGAGATGGGCAGAGGAAGCGGAAAAACGATGAAGTCTGTTCTTCTTTGGTTAGAAAGAGGTTCCAACTTGTCAAAGCAGAGCCACTTCTGCTTTCTTCACGTCATAGCGTCTTTTAACCGAAAGCGAGCGCAGACACGTTTTCATTGGTTGTTACATTGCTGGGATGACTGCCGCCCTCTCTCCCCCAAACACTCTGACGGCCAGACACACACCAACACACACACACACACACACACACTTCGCACAACACACACACACACTCACAACACACACACCCACACACACACACACACACACACACACACACACACACACCACACACACACCTGTTGGTCCCAAGATGGATGAACAAAAGAGAGAGAGAGAAAGAGAGGGAAGAGAAGGAGAGAAGCTCGAACTCGAACTCGAACTCGAACCGAATGATTTATTCACCAAAATGGACCATTGCCCATACATGAAGGGGGTTGCCGAACTTGCTTAGTATTTTTGGTTTTAAATAAATAAATATAATTTAAAAATAATAAAAAATAAAAAATAAAAACACACACACAGACAACATGTCATTGATTTACTGTATAACTAAAGTCAGCTACAAAAAATCAACTTAGGATAACATTATCTCTCCTTATTCTGGAAAGCTCTACACAAATATAAAGTGGCTGCCACCAACCTCAGATGACTTGATGCCAGGAGGGTAGTAAACGGTCTAATAAAATTAGGCTGTCCTACTATATTTTAACAGGGATGTAGTTCTGCCTAACATCCTCAAAAAACTGGACAGCACACACAAATGTACTTCATCCTCTGGTGCTTGCTTACTATGGGCATACGAGCCTGAGGTCGTCAATCTCATGTTTCTCGATATCTGAAATTATTTATGACATTTTATATCTGATACACCAAGTCTAACTTAGATACATTAATTCTTTTCAAATGTTTATCCATATCAAGTTTTAGATAAGGTTTGACATCATGCGAACTTCTAAATTGTCTGTACATCTTGAAATCTTTCACTGCTTTTGTATATGATCACTCCATTGCTGCCACGCAGTATCAAATCTTTGCTGAAAGCGTTATAAAACTCTCTACAATTTCCGACTCCTTGAATGAGCCAACTAATCCAAAACCCCAGCAGGTCACCACAAACCAGGTACGTATTGTGTTTGCCCAGTTGTTTTTTACCTTTGACTTCTAGATCATAAAGCAGAGGAGATTGAGAGGAGAGAGAGAGAGAGAGTTACGAGAGTGGAGACGAGGGAGATGAGAGGAGAGAGGGTGGAGAATGAATGAATGAATCTTTCTTTTTCAAGGGTAACAGAAATAAGATTAAATACTGTTTTTTTCATCCGGCCCTTGCCCTTGATTTGGGACTTCTCAGCAAACTAAGGGGGCGCAAAAACCTGCTACAACAAGGACCACATGATTTCAAGGGCCAAGAGTTAAGTAAAGAGTTATTTATTTATTTATTTATACCAGAGGGTTGGTCTGTGTTTTGAACGTGTCATTGTTAAGCTCGTGTGTCATGCTTTGTAGTGTGTTTGTATTTGATTATTTGATTTTGAACAAAATTATTCTTGTTGGAGAGGAGAGAGAGGTTGTGAGGTGGGGTTGTTGAACCAATATCTATTGCCATTTGAAGCTGTTAAGCCATTAATTTGGATCACCGTCACGTGACCAATGTCCCAGGGGACACCATGACAGGGACAGGGAGTGCACGTCCTTGTTTTTCCCATCTTCTTCTTCTTTCTTCTTCTTCTTCTTCTTCTTCTTCTTTCTTCTTCATTCTTCTTTCTTCTTCTTCTTCACTTGTTGCTATGCTTTGAACTTGTCTCTGCAAAGATATAGGCGCTATATAAATTCCATTATTATGATTATGATGATTGATGATGAAGATGATGATGATGATGATGGTGATGATGCTGATGATTAGATTATTATTCATTATTATAATTATTATTATTAACATGGGACAAACAACTGGAAATACTAGCTATTCTTGATAGCTATGATGTCACGAAAACAGGGTGTGTGTTGTGTGTGTGAGGTGCCAGCAGAGCTGACATCATGTCAGCCCAGGAGAGGGCATCAGGCAGGAGTTCCCACTCTCCTATGACACGTGCCTGGTCTCCTCCAATCAGGTGTGAAACCCCATGGGTCTCCAGTGCTGAAGAAAGGTTCATTCTGATTCAACTTCCTGCCAGGCATTAACTCTTTCGCTTGTGTCTGGAGACACCAGTATGTTCCACTTCCTAAGCTCCTGACCAGCTGTACATTCTACAACCACGTCCCCCCCCCCCCTTCTCTTCGTGGGGTGGGGGGGGGTGGAGGGGGGTGGCTAGTCAGTTATAATTATTCATCCCCAGCTTCTGGAAATTCTGTGTTAGGAAATCTCTCTTTTGTATCCCTCTGTTTGTGAATTCCCCTCCCCTTCTTGTCTTATTTTCTGTTTCCTTGATCCATTCTCCTGCATTATTTCCAGAATGATTTTATAAGAGAACAGTTCTCCGATACACTGATGAAACGGGTATGCACTGGGCTTACTTGTCGAGGCACTTTCACAGCAGTGCAGTGCATCTTCGACTCCTGTGACAGACAACAAGAGAGTCGCTGTCTGAAACATGCCACGAAGAGGAAGAATGAGAAGGAGGAGGAGGGGAGTACAAGGAGGAGGAGAAGGAAAAGAAGAACAGAAGTAGAAGAAGAGAAGAAGAAGAAGAAAGATGAAGAGAATAGAAGAAGAAAGAAGGAAGGAGAAGAAGAAAGAAGAAGAAAGAAAAGAAGAGAAGAAGAAGAAGAAGGAGGAGGAGGTGGAGGAGGAGAGGATGGTCATGGCACTCAACGGCAGGACTCTTGTTGTCGACCCATGTAGCCACTTGTTCGGAAGGCTTTGTTTCTCTGGTTGCTTCAGGTTTTATTCGCCCCTAGACATGGTCTGACAGGGTATTGCAACAGTACTTTCTCATCAACATCGATGTCCAATCCTGCGATTGTTGTCGGAGATTGGTTCTTGTCAGCTGGCCGCTGACGACATCACACCATGCTGCTGCTGCTGCTGCTGCAGATGGGGAAGTTTGTACCCCAAGCTCTCCTTGCTCTGTGTCATGTTCATGTTGTGTGTCATGTTTTTGGTGCTTGTGTCATGTTAATGTTGTGTGTCTCTGTTTTGTGTGTGTCATGTTGAATGTTGTGTGTCATGTTGTTTGGTCTTGTTGTCATGTGAATCGTTGTGTGTCATGTTTTGGTTGTGTGTCATGTTTTGGTTTGTGTGTTTGTGTGTTTGATTTAAAAAAAACTCTATTTTATTAGTAATTGTTATACAAATACTGGAAATTTGTGTCCTGCTTTGTTGTGTGTACCGTTACTGTTGACATTATGACAAAATGCAGAAGAATGTAGTCAACCTTTTCCGCCAAAATGTCAGGCAGCTTTACTTTGAATGTCACTTTGCTCCACTGTCACAGTCTTGATGTCTGAAGAGACCACGGGACAAACATTGTTTATCCACACTTCCCCTTAGTGCCTTGTGCTACAGAGGACAGGACATTCCTTTTGCTGCTGTTGGTTTCTTTCCGGATGAGGTGATGGAGGGACGGGGTGAAGGGGGGGGGAGGGAAGGGGGGGATATCAGGCTTTCCAAGATGACGATTCCTTTGAAGGCCGTGACAGTCGCCCGACAGAAGAAGGGAAGGAGGGAAGGAAGGAAGAGATGGGGGGGGGGGGGGGTTTTTGTCAGGGGAGGCAAAGCACTGTTGTGTAGCATCCCCCTCCATGTGCAGACGACATCACCTGACTCCATGTCAGCGGTTACCCCAAGTCAAGAAGACCACGTGAAGGAGGAGGGGAAAGAGAAGATAGCTGATGTTTTGTGGCTGAGAAAAGTGACAATGGTGGTAAAGTGGAAGGGGAGAATGTCTAGTCCACAAAAACAGTCTCTACTACTACTATTTACTTACTAATACTACTTCTACTACTATACTATACTACTATACTACTACTACTACTACTACTATTATGTATGTATGTTTTTTGTCGTGTCCGACGCTGACCTCCGAAACAGCCAGAGGAGGCAGCTGCTGTTTGGAAAACTGGGCAGAAATAGAAATTTGATTTATAGTGGAGATGCCTTGCCCCAGCAACATCCCCACTCTTCTCGGCCAAGTGGGCAGATCAGCGTTTGAGGAGTGTTCTCCTAAGGCCAAAACCAGCCCCAGGGCTTGCAGACATAAGGGGGACTGTGAGTGTCAAGCCTCTAGTCAGAAGAGAGAGTCATAGTCGATCACTAAAGACTAAGCTGTAAAGTGGAATTCCATGAGTGGGAAAGCCACTGGTCATACAGCCTGTACTTTGTGTTGCCCCCTAGGGTTCAATGGTTTTAATCAACTACTACTACTACTTACTTACTACTAACTACTACTACTATACTACTACTACTGTGGCTGCTGCTGTTGCTGCTTGCTGCTGTGCTTGCTGTGCTTGCTGCTGCTGCTGCTGCTGCTGCTGAAGAAGATGATGATGACGACGACGACGGACGACGACCGATGATGATGATGATGAATGATGATGATGATGATGATGAATGATGATGATGATTTCACAACATGAACAAAGGATTGGCATTTATCACTTCAAATGTTGATGTTTTCAACTGCAACAAGTCAATCGAAGCTTTAGCACAGACCTCTATGCATTAAATAAACCACCTTAAATTCTATCCCCCCTACCACCCACAATATCAACCCCCAATCAAACCAACAACAACACACACCTCTATCAATTTTATATTTTTCTCCTCCCATATCATTCTTACTAACACCCTCCACTCCTCCCCAACAACTCACACGACAACATCCTACCTTTGTGTGTTGTATATTTAGACTACTATACAATATAAAATCATGTTTAGAAACAAGTACATAATAATAATAATACTCTATTTCTCATAATATATAATACAAATATTTTGTATAAAGTTATATTATATGTTCTTTTTTTACGTTTTACTTCTTATTTATATATGTTTTTTAATTATATCTTGAGGATTATTAAATATCTCGGTATATAGAAGGAAATTTTTCTATTTTATCATACTTTCTATATATTAATATCATTATATTTATGTGTATTCTATTTTTATTGATTAATTTAGATACCATTTATTCTCTACTACAATAGCTTTAGATTCTCTATTAATATTTCAACTCCCCCCCCCCTCCCCTTATCTCCATTTAAAATTACCATCTAACAACTACACTCACCTCACTCTCACTCTCCCTTATAAAATGTGTTCAATCTATAACCTTTGATAATAACAAGATTATTGATGAGAATTAAAACATATAGATATAAATTAAGATACCTCCTTAACAAATCCACAATCACCCACACACTCAAAAGTCAATGAAGTTAGAATTTTTATTACATATCTGTTTTTACACATAATAATTTATAAATGTATTTAATTTTACATTTCTCATTTTATGTTATTTCTTTATCTTTAATATCCTTAATGTGCTAAAAACATTCAAAATAAGAGAGATCAATACATTCTGTGTTAGATATAGATAGATATATAAAGATATAGATACCAATACTTATACATTAAAACAAACCCTACCCTCCGCGCTCAGCTCTCTCACACTCTCATCATTCAAATACTCGCAAAATAGATTATTCTCTCACGCGCTCTAGATAGCATATTCAATTCCCCATCACACAAACCAAAACCACATTATCTCTTCATTAAAATACCATTCCTAATAATCCTACCATTTAGTGTAGTTTGTAATGTGTGTGTTTTATCTGTACTTATTTCTTTAAATCTATGTGTGGTGTATTAAATCTATTTGATAATTAATTAAAATTTGTCGCTGTTATTTTTATTCATATTACGCTCACGCACCTCCACTCCTTTGAATTATTATTAGTTGATGTAGATTTTTTTGCTTAGAGAGTCACGTATACTTCCCACTTTACAAACACATCTAACACACCCAATTTGTGTATGCTCTTTGTGTGTCACGCTCTCTCCTGTGTGTCTATATAGAATTAACTGTTTTTTAGGATACTTTATTCTATACTTCTGTCACCTCAACAATATCTTCCTTCCCCCTCCCCCCCCCCCGCTGCACCCTCCACCCACCCAAATGCATCCCCCCTCTAAAGAAGATAGTTTTTGGGTGTCAGATACCTTGTGTGAGTTATTTTTTATTGAATCGTAATGTGTGTCTCTTTGATAGAGAGTTTTTTGAGATAGGTTCGCTAGTGATCACAGTGATGTCCGTGAGTGTGTCGAATTGCTGCCTGTGTGTGATTTTAGAGGCGTATAGAAAAGAATCCACTCGCGCCTGAAGCGTACGCGATGAAGGATAGAGGTGCCTGCCCTAGCAGTAACGGGGGGGGGGGGGGCATTTTGACAACACGGTATAGATTTACCTGTACCTTGAGGGGCATGGTGACTGACAGACAGGAATGTGAACTACGCCTGTAGGGTACATCGTTTGAGCAGCAGATGAAGGGATAATAATGATCGTAGCATTATTTTTTTCGCGGGGGGGGGGAAACATAGAAAAACATATGCTTTGTACAGTCCCAGTCCTCGTTTGGGCTTCTTGGGGCAGTGGGGTGGTTTTATGACAGCATGCGTGTTCTGGGCTCGCCTTGAGGGCAGTAGTGTGTGGTATGACAGCTATGCGCGTGTTCCTGGTGCTTCATTGGAGGGGCGCTGTGCGTTCTGGGCTCCATGGAGGGCAGAGTGCTGATGAGAAGCATGCGTTTTGTTTGGGCCTCATTGAGGGCATGTGTGCTATGAGAGCATGCGTTGTTCTGGGCTCATTGAGGGGCGCACGTGTTCTGGGCTCATTGAGGGCAGTTGTGGTATGACAGCATGCGTGTTCTGAGGCTCATTGAGGGCGCGTGTGTTCTGGGCTCATTGGAGGGATGTGCTATGATGAGCAATGTGCGTGTTCTGGGTCTCATTGGAGGGCAGTGTGTGGTATGACAGCATGCGTGTTTTCTGGGCCCATGACGAGGGCAAGGTGGTTCTGGGCTCATGGAAGGGGCAGTGGTCTGGGCTCATGGAGGGCAGTGTTGCTGGGCTCCTGTGGAGGGCAGTGTTTCTGGCTCATGGAGGGCCTCAGTTGTTTGGCTCATGGAGGGCAGTGTTCTGGGTTCGATGGCGAGTGGCTGGCCAGGCAACCGGGGCCAAATCATGCCGGAGGCAATGTCGGGCTCATGGATGGCCAGTGTTCTGGGATGCATGCTTGAGGGCAGTGTTCTGGGCCCATGGAAGGGCCGGTGTTAGCTGGGTCCATTGAGGGCAGTGCTTGTGCTGGGCTCTCATTGAGGGCAGTGTGCTGGGCTCATGTGAGGGCAGTGTGGTAGTGACTCAGCGATCGTGTTCTGGGCCCATTGGATGGGCAGTGTTATGGGCGCATTGAGGGCAGGGTTTGGTGCTCATGAGGGCAGTGTTCGGGGTATCATGGAGGGCGCAGTGTTCTGGGTCATGGGGGGGGGCAGTGGTTTCTGGGGGCTCGTTGTGAGGGGCATGTGTTCTGGCTCCAGGAGGGCAGTGTTGTCTGGGGCTCATGGGAGGGCAATGTTCGGGCTCATGGATGGCAGTGGTTCTGGGGATCATGGAGGGGGCTGGGTGCAGTGTTCTGGGCCTTTGGAGGGCAGTGGTTCTGGGGCTCATTGAGGGCAGTGCTGCTGGGCTCATTGGGGGCAGTGTGTTGGGCTCATGGAGTGGCATCTGTGGTAGGTACAGCATGCGTTGGTTCTGGGCCGCATGGAGGGCAGTGTTATATGGGCTCTCCCATTGCAGGGCGTGTTTCTGGGCTCATGAGGGCTTGTGTTCTGGGGGGGCTCTCTGCGAGGGCAGTGCTTCTGGGCTCATGGAGGGCGCAGTGTTCTGGGCTCATGGAGGGAAGTGTTCTGGGCTCATGGAGGGCAGTTGGTCTGCCAGTCGGCGCGTCAGCTGGACAGGGCAGCTGTTCAGGCACCGACAGTCAATCTGTGTTGGAGCAAGGTGTGGGTCGGTGCTCCTAGAGGCAACGCGCCCTGTCTAGAAGCGAAAAGTCCGGGTCGGAAATGTGCGTGGTTTCGAATCCCGTTGGACCCGAAACTTGTTTTCTCCCAATCCTTAAGACCATGAGTAGTGGTCTGGGCCGCTAGTCTTTTGGATGAGGACGATAAACCAGCTCCCGTGTGTTACAGCATCATAATTGGTTAGCGCAACGGTGGAGAAAAACCCCAAGCGGTAGCGCAGCAAGAGAGTGAGTGTCCCTGGCAAAACTCTGTAGAAAAAAGTCACTTGATGTGGAAACAGATAGACATTTGCACGGATAGGGAAAGAAAAAAGAACAAAAAGAATGGCGTGTGTGCTGTATTGTGGCGACGCGCTCTCTCGGGGAGAGAACCCCGAATTTTCACGTCTGAACAAATATGCAATGATTAAAGTGGTTTAAATAATAAAGGTTGTCATGTGTTAAGTAGTCCTCATGTTTACCTGTTTGTTTGCCATCAAGGACAGAATTGGGACAGAATGGATGTAACGATTCTAGTCGTTGTTTACTAGCATTGATGAGGAGGGGCAGCAATGAATCGCCCCGCAGTTACTCTGCTTGATTCTGCGCACACTTTGAATATCCTGTTCGCTTTTCGAAGGAGTAGAGCCATTGTTGTGCCGAAGGGAAGACAGAAAGACAATTTACAAACCGCGCATCACACACGGTGTGACTGGATGTAAGAAAGAAAAGCACGGTAGAAGAGTTGCTTATTCCATTTATCCTCGATATAAAAGAATAGATAATTTAAAAAATACAAGACTTGGATAAGGTAAGGAAAGGAGTTCCCAAACCTAATAAGGTCGTAGGGGAGCGAGGCTCAGCAGACCTCACTTCTCTAGGGCCAGCCTAATTGAGGCGGCGCCCATCTTCCTCTCCCTCGCTGCATTTACCCCCCTTCCTCTTCGACCCTAAAGAGGGCACAGGTTACCCATTTACAGCTGGGGGGAACTGTACTGACTGTGAAGCCACGGCTGCGCGAATAAACGGTGTGGCCCCGCCCTCAGTGTGCTCATACTGCGGGTTTTGGGAGAACGCCGCTACTGCTCGACTGTGCTTAACTTGGCTGGATGGGGAGTAAAGCTCGAGAGTGCTCCGACCACTTGAGCTAGTCCCGTCCCCAAGATTGGATACGAAGAAGAGGAAAACTTGTCATAGTGAGATATTTGCATGTTTAGCATCAAATCTACTATTTGAATACCGAACAATTCTAGACACAGAGCAGCCCAAAACTACAGAAAATATTGCCCCCTGCAAAATTCCCAGAAGGAAAAACAATCGCTTTCTAGACAGGCGCGTTGGCCTCCATTAAATTTTGGACATATGTTAAGTTCTTCAAAGTAGGGTCGTCAATATTGTGGGACAAAAGATTGACTTAGCATTTTATGCTATCAAGCTGGTGCCTCTATATTTCCCCGAAAGACGCGCTATCCGATATCGTTTTACTGGGAGACGGAGATTACTTCTTTACCGGCTAAGAGAGAGATGATTACAGGAAAGAAAGGAAGAGAGGGGAATGGAAAGAAAAAGAAAGGACAAGGACTAGGGGGGGGGGGAAAGGACAGACAGGAACGAGCGGAAAGAGGGGAAAGAAAGGAAAGACAGGGAAAGTCGGGAAAGAAAGGAAAGACAGGGGGGGGGAGGAAAAAGACAGGAAAGAGAGGTAGACAGCGAAAGCGCGGAAAGAAAGGAAAGCAGGAAGTGTACAGGAAAGACAGGAAGTGAAAAGGATAAGACAGGAAAGACAGGACAAGAAAGGGAAAGAGCGGAATATAAGAGCGGAAGAAAGGAACGACAGGAGAAAGGAAATGAAAGGAAAGACAGGGAAAGAGCGGGAAAGAAAGGGAAAGCAGAAAGGAAAAGGAAAAGACAGGGGAAAGACAGGAAATCAAGAATGACAGGAAAAGAGGGGGGAACAGACAGGAAAGACAGGAAAGACTGGAAAGAAAGGAAAGCAGGAAAGATAGGAAAGACAGGAAAGAGCGGAAAGGGGAAAAGAAAGAGAGACAGGAAAGACAGGAAAGACAGGAAAGAGGGGAATAAAGGAAAGACCAGGAAAGACAGGAAAGAAAGGACAAGAAAGGAAAAGAACGGCGAAAGACAGGGAAAGAAAGACAGGAAAGGACAGGAAAGAAGAAGGACAGAACGGAAAGGACACTGCAGTGGTTGTCTCAGGAACCAGAAATAGACAGCAGAGTTCTATATGGACACAACGAGGTCTGCTGACCCAAAGGTAGAACTTCAAACCTTGTCCACTCGTCTAGGCCATATACACTCTTGTACGTGAGGCGATAGTTTTTTCTTCCGCGTTATAGTAATTTTATTCCAACTGTTGAACGTTACGAACCATTTTAAAGTCAAAGTTTGTTTTTATCTCTTGCTGTGAATATGCAAGCAGCAGCCATGCTTATGATTATACGTGTTTGTGTGTGCAGGGGGGAAGGGGGGATATGTGTGTGTGGGGGGGAGGGGGGGGGGGGTGCGGGTGCACTGGTTCTATGTTCAGCCGAAGTGTAACGAGCTATGAGGCTGTGTCTGGGGCAGAGGATAGCAGGCCAGAGGACAGGAATGTGAAACAAAACTGACATTGGCTTGACCATCCCTGCCCGAGCACCACACCCAACTGTGGCATCTGGGGCATACCGGAAAGGTAAAGGAAGCGAGAGGAAGTGACTTCATAGGACGGCTTCTAACCAATGACTGCGGCAGTTATGTTCGAGCTTGTCTGCTCCAATCAAAACCTGTCCAACACTACCTCTTGTCTTGCTCCAATCAAACCTCGTCACACTCACCCTCTCGGTAGGCAGGTAGGAGTTGGCCTCTTCCGTGACTCTAAGAAGTCATTAGGGCGCTTGACTCCATTTTCCTGGCTGTCTTGTCTTAATGGGCAAGTTAAATCTGGCGGAGGCTCTTACCTTTCCTGGAAGCAGGGGCATGCTGGGTTATATGCTGTTTTCATTCCTGTCACCAGCCACAGTTGCCATGTTCTACCCATAAAGGGAGGGGAGGGGATGGGGGATCACTATGTGCTCCAGATGTTGTGCGGTTTTGGACAGGGAAGGCCTCGGTGTAACAACTGGTCTGGAGGTCAGTGGGGAAGTTCCGGTGTGGCTCTGGCTCTAACTCTAAAGCAGAAGAGAAACCTTGCCGGGGACTGTACCCCCTGTCCTCAGTGACAGCCACGCCAGGAGAGAAGAGACTATGACCACTGGACATTACCCCATCACCTCTCCCCCTGATCCTACATAATAAAACTACTCCTCCATCCAATCAACCAACGAAGGAAGGTTAGGTAGGTTGTTAGGTAGGTAGGTAAGTAGGTAGTAGGTAGTAGGTAGGTAAGTTGGTAGTAAGTAGTAGATAGGTTAGGGGGTAAGTAGGTAGAGTAGGTATGGTTTTAAGTAGGTAGGTAGGTAAGTAGGTAGGTAGGCAGGCAGGCAGGAAAGGTAGGTTGGAGGAAGGTAGGCAGGTTAGTTACGCAGTTATGGTAAATAGTATTGGTAGGTAGATAAGTAGATAGATAGGCAGATAGGTGGCTATTTTGGTATGGGCAGGGAAGGAAAGGAGATGAATAGAAGTGGGATGGGTGTGTTTGTGGGTATGGCAGATAGGTGGGTTGGTTAGACAGGTCCTATCGTGGAATCATTCAGGTAGGCCATTACGTACAAAATAAGGGAGGGCAAGCAGTTAGGGAAATTGAGTGATGATGCACACTCAGAGGAAGAACTCCAGGGACATCAAAACTCCTTGTAATCAAGTGAACTTACTGGTACCGTTTGGAATCACCTTCTGGCCTTCTGCTGAATGAAAAGGGGTTCTCTTTCTCATTCTACTTTTCCACTGAATTTTCCACTGACCTGATTTTCCATTGTTTCATAATTTCTATTCGCTTGCATGCATGCAGAAGCTTAATTATTATTATTATCTTATGTTGTTATCCGATTCATTGTTTAATGCATTGTGGGTTTTCAGCTTTGTTTTCAATCCGCCTTGCGGAAAGAAAGAAAGCTGTAGTCTGTGGAGTCTATACTTGTGACTTAATTTGAAAGTGTTTGATTGGTTTACATCGAGATCTTTGACGAAAAGTGACAGTCCTGAGCATATCAGATAACACTTCTGTGGCTGAACAGTGACTGTCCATACACCATGAGTTAGTCCCATGTAACCTGTGGTAAAATCAGCTGAAAAAGATCCTAAAGGTGTACAACAAGGTCGTTCTATGGTCTGCTGTTATTATGTGGGTCATGCAACATCAGTCCGGCTCAAGCAGTAAGTTTGATACACAAAGTATTACTTTGGGTGTGTGTGCCTGCATCTTACTACAGACGGCTTGTCTTGAACTCCCGCTGATTGAATATTAAAATGGGAGCAGGAGAGGTCATGCTGAACTGGTGATCAGCTATGTCGTCAGGAGAAGCCAACCACTGCCTCACCCCCTCCCTTCATACCTTGTCAGAGTAGGTGTTAAGTTCCTGCATCGCTTGGTCAGGGGTGGGACGATGGTGAGGAAGGAAGCTGGGGGGTGTGAAGAGGAGAAGTGGGTATTAGGGAGAAGAGATCCAGAGAAAGGGGGGGGGGAGGGGGGAGGTTGAGGGGCTATCTGCAAAGGGCCAGAAGAACACTTTCTCCCGGGAAGTGGGTGTGTTACATGAAGGGTCTGGGAACGGTTCCTCAGCCTCCCTCCAACACTCCCTCCCTCCCTCCCCCCCTCCAACACTCCCTCCCTCACCCCCTCCTCTCCAACACACTCCTCCCTCCCTCCCTCCCTCCACCCACACTCCTCCTCCCTCCACTCCCCATGTGCCTAATTCTGCTTCCCTCGTCATCCCGCAATTAAACCCCTCCTCTCCATTTCCCCTCCCTCCCCTACAGCCCTCCCAAAAAACTCCTTTTCCAAATTTTCCCCTCACAGTTGATGCAAAAAGGAAGGGGTGAGGTGTGGGGGGGGGGGGGGGGAGGGAAGGGGGGGGGAGAGAGAAAGTGTCCGGGAGGGGAGGGACTGAGGGGGAGGGGAGGGGGGAGGCAAGTGTCAGTAGAAATGTTGGACGGGGGTTCCCTCCCACAGAAACGTGTGCAGTTTCGCTCAGTGAGGGACTGCAGTGGACAGACAGACAGAAGGACAGACGGACAGGCAGTGACCAGACATGACAGAACAGGCAAGACCGACCTAGAAAACAAACAAACAGTCAGACAGGCAGGCAGGCAGACCGACATATTAGACATACAGGGCGGAGACAGGCGACAGACAGACAGTCAGTCAGGCAGGCAGGCAGACGACAGATAGACAGACAGGAGACAGACGACAGTCAGACAGGCAGGCAGGCAGACAGACAGATAGACCGATAGACAGGCAGACAGGTCAGTCTGTCGGACAGGCAAGGCAGGCGCAGCCACCAGACACAAACATCACAACACCCAGGAGCACACAGCCCACCACACACACCCCCCCACACAGGTCCGACAGATAGACAGATAGACAGACAGGACAGTCAGACAGGGACAGGAGGCAGACACGACAGATAGACAGATAGACAGGCAGGACAGGCAGGACAAAAAGACGCAAGATGCAGATGGACTGGGAGTGGAGAGGGCCTGGGGGGGGGGGGGGGGGGGGGGCAGAGATTTATACCTGGCGAACTTGGCTAACTGGGCAAAATACAAATCCCAGACGGAGAGCGGACACCATAAACCAAACCAAGCACACATTGTAACAAAACAGAGGTCCTGGGAGATGTGGCTCCTCTCTCTCTCGTCTCTCTCCCATCTCCTCTCTCTCCTCTCTCTCTCTCTCTCTCTCTCTCTCTCTCTCTGGTCTGTGTGTCTCTCTGCCCTGTCAGGCAAGACACGACAGTGTCGACCGTTTATTCAGTTGTGAAAGGATAGTGGCGGTGCTGAAGAGGCGTCTGACAAACAGCCAAGAGCCAGCTATTCCACATACCCCCCACCCCACCCCCTCTTACCGCTCGCTGACTGGACGCTCTGCCTCTCTTCGCTGTTCCTTCTTGTTTTTCTCGCTCTCTTTTTCTTTTTTACGCGCCTTCTGGTTCACTCCTTCTTGTTGTGGCACTTCTTCCATGTGTTTTTTATATTGGTAGGCTACTTTCCCATATACCCAAAAATAATTACCTCTTCTCTCTCTCCCTCAACTCCCCTTTCTTTTTTTTCTTTCTTTCTTTCTTTCTTTCTTTTCTTTCATAGACGAATCTAACATGTTCTCCTTCTCTCGGATATGCATACAGACGAGTTTAAGGTAGCCACATTCTCCTCGTTTCGGCGGTGTGTTTGCAGAATTTTATTGTGTATTTTAGAGTAGACCACGTTTCTTGTTCTTCTCAGAGATATCACTTCTTCTTTCTTTTTGTCAAGCGTGCTTTTCTGCCATTATTTTCTTCAAGTAATTCCCTTCATTTTTTCCATCTTTTCCAGGCTCCTTGTCATGTTGACAAAGTGACAGCTGTGTTCATAGCAAAGCTTGACAGGCAGGATTTTCAGGACAGGGTGACGGGTTTAGGAAATAAGCTTTATGATAGGTGTGCAATGGGTTTGTTTCAAAAAAAAGGTCTATTAACAAACACGAACAAACAAACCAACCAACAAAGAACATAAACAAAAATCACTGATTCTGCACTCTAAAATAGTATAATATTTCTGTGGGAGTTTGCTTCTTTATTAATTTTCATGTTTAACGGAACTTTCATCTTTGGTACCTTTCAGATTTTCAGTTTTTGTCGAGGCCCTGCAAAGGGTAGGTCAGTGCACTACACAGCCGCTGACCTCAGTCCGCCCTTGACAGGCCTCTCCGAGTTAAACCCAGGCCATGTCAGCACCAGAGAGCTCCCCCCTAACGGCAAAAAGAACTTCAACGGAAAAAGTAAATCACATTTCGTTTTAGAGAAGTACCCCCCCCCCCCCCCCCCCCCCTCTCCCCAAATCAGAACAATTTCCAGATCCCGAAAGAATGTAGCACAATCCTGCCAGCCTTATTATGTTCCGTTCCACATGGGCGTGGTTCGTTTCCGAGGGACTGACTAGCATCTGAGGATACATGTGGGATAGTGATACAATGTCGGTGTGTCTTAGGGGAGTAGCTGTTTCTTCTATCAAAGGCTAAAGTAAGTGCTGAAATAAAACGAAAATATTCGTATATGCTCAAAAATAGAGAGAAATTCACGCCGTAGCAGGTTAGTATGTTATGGCGAATCTGTAGAGTGGTTTTGAACTGCGAATGCTGATCACAGATGGCATTTCCTCAAGGAAGATGACAACCTTTATGATATCACTGCTTTGATTTTCATAGTTAAGTGGGAGAGGTCAGTTCGAACTGCCGAGTCTGGTCATTGTCAGTGTGGTCACCCAGGGTTATGAGGCTTCAACTCTCGTGTAGGAGTTGTCAGGTTGCATCATAGGCCGGCACAGGGCAGGGCAGGGCAGGGGCAAGCAAGATAGGCAAGGCAAGGAAGGCAAGGCCAGGCAATGGCAAGTGAGGCAGGGGCCAAGTAAAGACAGGGCAGGCAAAGGCAAGCAAGGCAAGGGCAGGGCCAAGTAAGACAGGGCAGAGCAAGGCAAGGGCAAGCAAGCAGGCAGGCAGGCCAAGGGTCAAGACAGGGCAGGGCAAAGCGGGCTGGCAAAGCAAAGTTTATTTCAAAGCTCAGTAAGGGGGGAGGGGGACAACCTGGTGGCTAGATCGCTGAAGCTCCCGTGGTTGATGGGTCCCAGGGTTCAAGTCGTCACTGAGGCACCATTCCAGGGTTTCCCCTGGAGTTAACTCAGCATGATTCACGCCCCAGAAAGTGACTGAAAGCAAAACTTCGCCTTATCTTACATTATATACGAAACCGGTGTGATGTGGATTTAGCAACCATCATAGTGAAAATAGTGTATAGAAAGTGAATACCCCAAAATTCTACCAGATATTGAAATCCTATGCTCACACACAGTCTGACTTCAGGTCTTGTTCTTCACGCTGAGTACACGAAGCTTTACTGGGAACGTTGTTTGTTGGAAATACCACAGCTTGCCGGCCAATATCTTTCCTTTACATAAGAAAGAGGGAAAAAAGAAAAAGAAGAAAAACATTTCCCTGAACCCACTCGCGGCAGGTTGTAATGTAAGCCCAATTTGTCAAACGACACAGAGAGGAGAGAGAGAGATGACGAGAGGAGAGAGGAGATGAGAGAGGGGAGAGAGATGGATGGAGAAGAGAGAAGAGAGAGATGAGAGATGATCGAAGGGAGAGAGAGAGAGAGCGAGTAGAGAGGGAGAGATGGAGAGAGAGAAAAGAAAGAAAAGAAAGACAAAAGGGCCGAAGGTGGCAGCGGAGATGGGCAGAGGAAGCGGAAAAACGATGAAGTCTGTTCTTCTTTGGTTAGAAAGAGGTTCCAACTTGTCAAAGCAGAGCCACTTCTGCTTTCTTCACGTCATAGCGTCTTTTAACCGAAAGCGAGCGCAGACACGTTTTCATTGGTTGTTACATTGCTGGGATGACTGCCGCCCTCTCTCCCCCAAACACTCTGACGGCCAGACACACACCAACACACACACACACACACACACACTTCGCACAACACACACACACACTCACAACACACACACCCACACACACACACACACACACACACACACACACACACACCACACACACACCTGTTGGTCCCAAGATGGATGAACAAAAGAGAGAGAGAGAAAGAGAGGGAAGAGAAGGAGAGAAGCTCGAACTCGAACTCGAACTCGAACCGAATGATTTATTCACCAAAATGGACCATTGCCCATACATGAAGGGGGTTGCCGAACTTGCTTAGTATTTTTGGTTTTAAATAAATAAATATAATTTAAAAATAATAAAAAATAAAAAATAAAAACACACACACAGACAACATGTCATTGATTTACTGTATAACTAAAGTCAGCTACAAAAAATCAACTTAGGATAACATTATCTCTCCTTATTCTGGAAAGCTCTACACAAATATAAAGTGGCTGCCACCAACCTCAGATGACTTGATGCCAGGAGGGTAGTAAACGGTCTAATAAAATTAGGCTGTCCTACTATATTTTAACAGGGATGTAGTTCTGCCTAACATCCTCAAAAAACTGGACAGCACACACAAATGTACTTCATCCTCTGGTGCTTGCTTACTATGGGCATACGAGCCTGAGGTCGTCAATCTCATGTTTCTCGATATCTGAAATTATTTATGACATTTTATATCTGATACACCAAGTCTAACTTAGATACATTAATTCTTTTCAAATGTTTATCCATATCAAGTTTTAGATAAGGTTTGACATCATGCGAACTTCTAAATTGTCTGTACATCTTGAAATCTTTCACTGCTTTTGTATATGATCACTCCATTGCTGCCACGCAGTATCAAATCTTTGCTGAAAGCGTTATAAAACTCTCTACAATTTCCGACTCCTTGAATGAGCCAACTAATCCAAAACCCCAGCAGGTCACCACAAACCAGGTACGTATTGTGTTTGCCCAGTTGTTTTTTACCTTTGACTTCTAGATCATAAAGCAGAGGAGATTGAGAGGAGAGAGAGAGAGAGAGTTACGAGAGTGGAGACGAGGGAGATGAGAGGAGAGAGGGTGGAGAATGAATGAATGAATCTTTCTTTTTCAAGGGTAACAGAAATAAGATTAAATACTGTTTTTTTCATCCGGCCCTTGCCCTTGATTTGGGACTTCTCAGCAAACTAAGGGGGCGCAAAAACCTGCTACAACAAGGACCACATGATTTCAAGGGCCAAGAGTTAAGTAAAGAGTTATTTATTTATTTATTTATACCAGAGGGTTGGTCTGTGTTTTGAACGTGTCATTGTTAAGCTCGTGTGTCATGCTTTGTAGTGTGTTTGTATTTGATTATTTGATTTTGAACAAAATTATTCTTGTTGGAGAGGAGAGAGAGGTTGTGAGGTGGGGTTGTTGAACCAATATCTATTGCCATTTGAAGCTGTTAAGCCATTAATTTGGATCACCGTCACGTGACCAATGTCCCAGGGGACACCATGACAGGGACAGGGAGTGCACGTCCTTGTTTTTCCCATCTTCTTCTTCTTTCTTCTTCTTCTTCTTCTTCTTCTTCTTTCTTCTTCATTCTTCTTTCTTCTTCTTCTTCACTTGTTGCTATGCTTTGAACTTGTCTCTGCAAAGATATAGGCGCTATATAAATTCCATTATTATGATTATGATGATTGATGATGAAGATGATGATGATGATGATGGTGATGATGCTGATGATTAGATTATTATTCATTATTATAATTATTATTATTAACATGGGACAAACAACTGGAAATACTAGCTATTCTTGATAGCTATGATGTCACGAAAACAGGGTGTGTGTTGTGTGTGTGAGGTGCCAGCAGAGCTGACATCATGTCAGCCCAGGAGAGGGCATCAGGCAGGAGTTCCCACTCTCCTATGACACGTGCCTGGTCTCCTCCAATCAGGTGTGAAACCCCATGGGTCTCCAGTGCTGAAGAAAGGTTCATTCTGATTCAACTTCCTGCCAGGCATTAACTCTTTCGCTTGTGTCTGGAGACACCAGTATGTTCCACTTCCTAAGCTCCTGACCAGCTGTACATTCTACAACCACGTCCCCCCCCCCCCTTCTCTTCGTGGGGTGGGGGGGGGTGGAGGGGGGTGGCTAGTCAGTTATAATTATTCATCCCCAGCTTCTGGAAATTCTGTGTTAGGAAATCTCTCTTTTGTATCCCTCTGTTTGTGAATTCCCCTCCCCTTCTTGTCTTATTTTCTGTTTCCTTGATCCATTCTCCTGCATTATTTCCAGAATGATTTTATAAGAGAACAGTTCTCCGATACACTGATGAAACGGGTATGCACTGGGCTTACTTGTCGAGGCACTTTCACAGCAGTGCAGTGCATCTTCGACTCCTGTGACAGACAACAAGAGAGTCGCTGTCTGAAACATGCCACGAAGAGGAAGAATGAGAAGGAGGAGGAGGGGAGTACAAGGAGGAGGAGAAGGAAAAGAAGAACAGAAGTAGAAGAAGAGAAGAAGAAGAAGAAAGATGAAGAGAATAGAAGAAGAAAGAAGGAAGGAGAAGAAGAAAGAAGAAGAAAGAAAAGAAGAGAAGAAGAAGAAGAAGGAGGAGGAGGTGGAGGAGGAGAGGATGGTCATGGCACTCAACGGCAGGACTCTTGTTGTCGACCCATGTAGCCACTTGTTCGGAAGGCTTTGTTTCTCTGGTTGCTTCAGGTTTTATTCGCCCCTAGACATGGTCTGACAGGGTATTGCAACAGTACTTTCTCATCAACATCGATGTCCAATCCTGCGATTGTTGTCGGAGATTGGTTCTTGTCAGCTGGCCGCTGACGACATCACACCATGCTGCTGCTGCTGCTGCTGCAGATGGGGAAGTTTGTACCCCAAGCTCTCCTTGCTCTGTGTCATGTTCATGTTGTGTGTCATGTTTTTGGTGCTTGTGTCATGTTAATGTTGTGTGTCTCTGTTTTGTGTGTGTCATGTTGAATGTTGTGTGTCATGTTGTTTGGTCTTGTTGTCATGTGAATCGTTGTGTGTCATGTTTTGGTTGTGTGTCATGTTTTGGTTTGTGTGTTTGTGTGTTTGATTTAAAAAAAACTCTATTTTATTAGTAATTGTTATACAAATACTGGAAATTTGTGTCCTGCTTTGTTGTGTGTACCGTTACTGTTGACATTATGACAAAATGCAGAAGAATGTAGTCAACCTTTTCCGCCAAAATGTCAGGCAGC
>CM054137.1:2505975-2523475 GCA_028751875.1 Rapana venosa | reverse complement strand
CTCTCTCTCTCTCCCTCTCTCTCTCTTTCCCTCCTTCTCTCTTTCTTCCTCCTCTTCCTCTCTCTCTGTCCTGTCTCCCCCTCTCTCCCCTTAATTTTCCTCTCTGCTCTTCCCTCTCCCTCTTTTTCTCTTTTCTCTCTCTCTCTCTGTCTGTCTCTCCTCTCCCTCTCCCTCTCTCTCTCTCTCTCTGTCTGTCTGTCCTCTCTTTCTCTCTCTCTCTCTCTTCTCTCTCTCCTCTCTCTCTCTCCTCTTCTCTTCTCTCATCTATTATTTGATTTGAATGTTTTCTTATTGATTCATTGCTTTTCCTCTTTTAATGGGGGGCCTTTGGGGTCAAGAAGCACTGGCTTATCCGTATGCCCTCATGAAATATTCGAGTTTTTTCTCTCTCTGCTCTCTCTGTCTCTGTCTCTCTGTCTCTCTGCTCTGTCTCTGTCTCTCTCTCTCTCTCTCTCTCCTCTTCTCTCCTTCTCTCTTGTGGTTGAAGAATGATTCCTTGTCGTTGCTTTTCAAAATGTTTTATAAACCAAAGTCAAGGATGATACAGTAAGGTGTAGAAGTGTGGGTTTGGACCCAGCTGCTATGCACAGGAAAAGTTCACCTACATACACTTGCCTGAGATGGTTTCTTACAGCTTCAATGCAAACACCAGCAATCTAGTTTATGGAGAAACAAACAGATACCCTATATAGATGCAGTCTATAAAGACTTGTATTTGCTATTGGGATAAAAGTAGTTCAGATGGAACCACAGATTGCCACTAAGGCTTTCAACATGCTAGCAGAGTTAGACGACAGAGGTACACACATCTGGGTACCCCTGTAGAAGGACAGTGTCTGAATATGGTTTTGGCTTTGTATGGATAATCAGGGTATTTGATTTGAAGGGTTTTTATTTGTATAGAAAAATTCACAACAGGTTATTGATTTTTGGTTGGCAGAGACGGAGTGCTCACATGAAAAACAGCAGTAGATTTATACATGTAGAAAATGTTCAATTCCTGGGCACTGCACTCCAGAGTATCCAGCAATGCAAATGGACGGATATTTCAAACAAACGATTGCATAATTTAGACTGGCATTTAAGATATGTGTGTGCACTATTTGTCGTTATCCTTTTTAGTCGCTAGAAATGAAGTACTAGTTGTTCTACCCGCTCTGGATGAAGTATGTTAGACAACCCCGTGCCCCATTTCAGCGCTACTGGCAGCCTTGCTGGTGTGAAGGGATCTTGCTTTGACTGCAACCACCATACAACTACGAGGCGTTTTAGCTTTTGGGACTGGCGGACAACGTGTGCTGCAGGGAAACACACTTGTAAAAACCGCAGCATTTTCCCCGTGCTGATGCAGTCCATGCCATGATGTGATCATGTTTATCCCCTTCCAAGAGGTTGTGATCTTGTTTGAATTTTTTAATAACTCTGTCCGTCTGTCTGTCTGTGTGTCTGTCTGGCTGTCTCTCTGTCTCTGTTCTATTTCTATGGTGTGTCTGAGTGTCTGTCTGTCTGTACGCTCTCTCTCGCTCTCATGGTCACACGTGGTGTAGTTCACACTATCTAAAATCATGTCTCCACCTTGTACCTGTTTGTATAACCACCTGTTTGTATAAGCCCCCCCCCCCCCCCCCCCCCCCGAACAACAACAATAACAACAACAAACAAAATACAAAATAAAAATCTAAACCCCAAAAAAACAAACAACAAAAAAAACAAGAAACAAATCCCATGCCAAACCACATGACCTCCCCCGTGTCTCAAAAGGATCAATTTGTCATTGTATGATTTGTTGGGGGTGTTGTTTCTTCTTCTTGTTCTTCTTCTTCTTCTTCTTCTTCTTCTTCTCTTCTCCTTCTCCTCCTCCTCTTTCTTCTTCTTCTTCTTCTTTTTTTCTTTTCTTTTCTTTTCTTCTTCTTTTTCTTCTTTTCTTCTTTTTTTTCTTTCTTCTTTTCCCCTTTTTCTTTCTTTTTTCTTTCTTCTTCTTCTTTTCTTTTTCTTTTCTTTCTTCTTCTTCTTCTTTTCTTTTCTTCTTCTTCTTTTCTTCTTCTTCTTCCCTTTCCCTTCCCTTCCTTTCCCTTTCCCTTCCCTTTTCGATTTCTCCCCTCCTC
This sequence comes from Rapana venosa, assembly GCA_028751875.1. Taxonomy (NCBI): domain Eukaryota; kingdom Metazoa; phylum Mollusca; class Gastropoda; order Neogastropoda; family Muricidae; genus Rapana; species Rapana venosa. Next base: position 2,521,370 of record CM054137.1, on the reverse strand, counting down.
CTCCCCCCCTCCCCCTCCTAAGGCCTCATCTTTTACTGGTGACGTTCCCGTCCCCCTGTTCCCCCGCCGTCATTCTGAGTCGGCCCCACTCAGCCCCCCCATTTGGGGTGTGGCTCCTCAGGGCCGCAGTCCGCCGCCGCCCTTCCCTCACGTCACCTCATCAGTCACCTCACGTCCTTACCTCGCGTCCGTTACCCAAATCACGTCACCTACTTCCCTCACGTCACCCACGTCCCCACGTCAGTCTCGTCACTCACCTATCCCAAAGGGCCGTCACTCACGTCACCTCACGTCATCTCACGTCCCTCGCCCCTCACCTCACTCACCTCCTCGCGTCACCTACCTGCGTCCCCTCACCTCGCGTCACGTCATGTCGCCTCACTCACGCGCCTCACTCCCGTCACGTCACCCCACCTCGTCTCACGTCACCTCCGCCCGTCACCTCAGTCCGTCCCCTCACCCCACGTCACGTCACCTCACCCACTCACGTCACCTACCTCACGTCACCCACCCGGGGCACGCACCCACCTCACGTCACCCCCCTCCTCACCTCATCTCACGCCCCTCCCTCACCCACGTCCCCCTCACCTCACTCCCTCATCACCCACGCCCCTCACGTCACCCCAGCACGTCACGCAGTCACGCCGTCCGTCCGTTAGTCCCCTTTGTTGCCCCGCCTCAGAGTGTGCACACCTTTTTGATTCGTTTTTTTACAAGAAAGCGCTATATCATTCCTTTATTATCTCTGTTCCCCCCCCCCCCCCCCTCCCCTCCCATCCCCAAGCGGCTGTAGCGGGTGATGTAAAGGGGGGGGGGGGCCCTGGGGGGTTTTAGAACGTTACGCCTTGCGCTCGTGATCGCCCCCCGGGGTTTAAAATCCGTTAAAGGGGGGATTTTCCCTCGGAGTTAACTCGGGCAACCCACTCCGTAAAAGTGCTTTCGATAAAAAAAGAAACGAGTTGCTATTTCCAAAGCCCGCTAAATTCATGCGAACTTTAAAACCTTTCCGCTTTTCAAAGGTAGGCCTAGTATGCCGGTAGTAACAGTGACAAAAATTACAAAAACGCATGCGCCGGGGGGGTAGATGTAAAAAAAAAAACCCCACAAAGCTTACCCCTTTTTCCCCGAAATAAAGAACAATACTAAAGTATTAAAAATGCTCACCACCACCACTACCTCCGCCACCACAACCCCATTGCCCCCCCTCCTTCCTTTCCCCTTTCTAACTACTTAAATGCTGCTGCTGCTGCTGCTGCTGCTGCTGCTTTGCTGCTGCTACTACTACTACTACTACTTTTTCTTCTTCTTCTTCTTCTGCTGCTGCTGCAGCTGCTGTTACTGCTACTGCTTTCTGCTACTCTTCTTCTTCTTGCTGCTGCTGCTTACTACTACTACTACTACACTACTACTACTTTACTACATACTACTACTAACTACTACTACTACTACTACTACTGCTACTACTACTACTACTTCTACTACTAATAAATTCTACTTCTACTACTTACTATTACTACTACTACTACTACACTTCTACTACTTCTACTACTACTACTACTACTACTACTATATCTACTACTACTACTACTAAATCCTGCTGCTGCTGCTGTGCTGCTGCCCGCTGCTGTGCTGCTGCTGCTGCTGCTGCTGCTGCTGCTGCTGCTACTACTGCTGCTGCTGCTACTACTACTACTGCTCTGCTGCTGCCCGCTGCTGCTACTACTACTATTTCTGCTGCTGCTGCTGCTACTACTACTACATGCTGCTTTCTGCTGCTGCTGCTGCTGCTGCTGCCTCTGCTACTGCTACTACTACTGCTACTACTACTACCCACATTACTACTACTTCTACTTCTACTACTACTACTACTACTACTACTACTACTTTCTACTACTACTACTATACTCTACTACTATATACTACTACTACTCCTGCTGCTGCTGCTGCTGCTGCTGCTGCTGCTGCTGCTGTGCTACTACTACTACTGCTGCTGCTGCGCTGCTACTACTACTGTACTTACTACTACTACTGCTGCTGTGCTGCTGCGGCTGCTGCTGCTGCTGCTGCTGCTGCTGCTGCTACTACTACTACTGCTGCTACTTCTACTGCTACTACTACTACTACTGTCTGTGCTGCGTGTGCTGCTGGCTGTGCTGCTGCTGCTGCTGCTACTACTACTACTCTACTACTACTCCGCGCTGCTGCTGCTGCTGTGCTGCGCTGCATACATACTATGTGCTGTGCTGCTGTGCTGCTGCTGCTGCTGCTGCTACTCTATACTACACTACTACTACTCTGCTGTCTGCTGCTACAATACTATACTACTACTTTTACTTCACTACTACTTCCCGCGCTGCTGTGCGCTGCTACTACTACTACTACTACTATACTACTATGCTGCTGCTGTGCTGCGCTCTGCTGGCTGCTGCTACACTACTGCCTTGCGCTGCTGGCTGCTGTGCTAAAAACCCTACTACTACTAAGTAATTAATAGTGAATCACCGTGCAGTTTAAGGTTAGCCGCACCCCAGCTCTCCCTAGGAAAAATTTAAACTTTTTCCCCCCGTTTGGCACCAACGTGTCTGAAAATCTTAATTCACAGTGCCCAACGCTTCTGTGCCTTAATTCACGTGCATCAACCCCTTTTGGAGCCCCTTTTTCACTGCACAACCCTGTCTGAAGTCTTTAATTTACGTGCATCAACCCTGTCTGAAGTCTTAATTCACAGGGCATCAACCCTGTCTGAAGTCTTAAAATTTACATGCATCAACCCTGTCCCGAAGCCTTAAATCACCAGTGCATCAAAAGGTGAAATCAGGCAGCGTTACATTTTCAGAGAGTTCAACATGAGTGTCTTTCTTTTTTTCTGTCTCCTCTTTCTTCTCTTCCCTTTATTTCTTCTTTTTGTCTTTTGGTCCCACTCCACTGATAAAATAATAATAAAAATTTATAATAATATAATAATTTTAATGTAGGGAAATTTATATAGCGCTGAATCTTGTAAAGCAACAAATCAAAGCGCTCAAATAACACACCACAAGACACACACAGGAACCACACGACAGACAGACACACACACACACACACCACCACACACCCCACACATGGTGGGAGAGGGTTACTCAGTGTGTCTGTGGCAATGTTCCTGTTTCCCTTTTCTTCCCATTTTTTCTTCTGCTTTGTTTGGTTTATTCTTCCCCATGTTTCTTCTTTTTCTATTGGCTTTATGTGCACATTTCTTTCCTTACTGTTTTTCTTCTATAGTTTGTTTTATCAATAAGGGCAACTGCAGAAATAGGAGCGAGAGAGAGAGAGAGAGAAGGGGGGGGGGGGGGAGGAGGGAGAGAGACAGATACAGAAAGACAAACTCGGGCATACAGATGAGAGACAGACAGGGGCAGAAGGGGAGTAAGTAGGGTTTGTTGCAGGATGATACAAGATTTTATTTCCTCCCCAAAACTCACACATCTGGAGAAGAACGCCAACAAAGCGACGAAGCAGAGACAGAAAGGGGAAATAAACCCTGCCATATCAACCAAAACAAAAAAACAGAACCCGCCCCCCCCCCCCCCCCCCCCCCCCCCCCCCCCCCCCCCAAAAAAAAAGCCTGACAAAAAAGTGGCGAAAAGTACCCGAAAAGAAGGAGGGATGTAGAGAAGGAATCACTTCTTTTCACAGTCCAAAACAGCTCGCTGTCTCCTCTTCCCAACAGAAAAGGGGGCGAAAACTTTTGCCTTGACGAGGAATGGGATCTGCTATAAAGGCTTGAGGCTGCCAATTACTACCTGCAGCCCCACACCAGAGGTTACCGGTGGAAATCGCGCCGGTTCTGCGCATCATCTTCACGCATGAGTGCGCGCGCAGAGCACATAAAACCTGGGGCATGCGCGGGGGGGGGCTAAGAGAGAATAGGATTATCAAACCGTGCACAATGTCTTCCATCGTTAAGATTCTACATGGTTGAAAATATGTGTTGAGGAAGGTTATTGGAGAAGTTTTTGGTGTGTTTTTGTTTTTAGATAGAAATAGGCCTGTCGGCTTCCTCTTGATTTGGGGGGCTGGTTTGAAGCGTCTCAATTCTATCCCAGAGGCTTATCTGGATTGGCACACAAGTCAAATCATCCCATTTCTTTCATCAGCTTTCTTTTCACGGTGTCATGTTCTTCACTGAGATTTTATGATGCACTTCACACACACACAACACACACACACACACCACACACACAACACACACACACACACACTTTTTCACACACACACACACACTTTTTCACACACACACACACACACACACACACATACATACACACACACACACACACTCCCCTGGAGTTAACATCAGTGCAGACTCCACTCTCCCAAAAGTCGTTCGGGATGAGACTTTAAACCGAGGCCCCGTGTACGAACGCACGCAGAACATCTTGTGCACACGTTAAAATCTTGTTCCGCTTTTTGTAAGAGTAGGCCATTGTGTGCTGGTGGGAACAGATGACAATTTACAAAACGCATACACACGAGGGACTGGATGTAAAGATGCACATAAGTGCTTATTCCATCATCCCTCAATATAACAGAATAAAATAAATATAAAAGAATAAAATAAATTAAAATAAAATAAAGAATAAAATAATAAATAAACAGACACAGACACAGACACAGACACACACACACAACACACACACACACACACACAACACACACACACACCACACACACACACATCACACACACGACGTTTCACAGGAAACTGAAACCAGAGCCTATATGCTATAACCTCGCTTATCCTCCATCTTTCCATCTCCTTCTCTGCCCCTCTCCCCCTTTTATTATCCTTTTTTAAAGGGCGCAGAAGATGGGTTTAAATCTGAAGTACAGTCTGATGCTTTCTGGACACACAGGCTATGGCTTCAACCACAAGTGATACAAGCCCATTGTCAACAGGACTCTGTTTCCAAAACCACCTTGGAAATAGCGTGTTCAGACGTCAGTGTAGAGGAAAGCCTGAAGTCAAGAAGAAGCGGTCCCCATGGGGATGCCGGGGACCTGTCAGTATAAACAGCATCCCCACCTTTGGAAACTCTGTGCCAGGAATTCCCTCTTTTCTATCCCTCTTTTTCTGCCTTCTTTTCTCTTCTCCTGTCACCGCCTTCTTGTTGTTTTCTGCCTTCTTGGCTCCGGACCACCAAACTGTGATATCTGGTATCCTACATTATCCAGCAGACTTAGCGCCATTGTCATGAATCAGGAAGAGCTGTAGACAGGGTGTCTGCTTTGCGTGGCATTTTTTTCTTTCTCTCTTTCTCTCTTAGTCATTTCTCTGTTTACCACTAGATTCACTTCTTCATTATTTTGTGGTCCATTTCTTCTCATGTTTTTCTTTTCTTTGTGCGTGTTCTGTTTTGTCTGTGTGTTTTGTTTATTTCCCTATTTTTTGACAATAACATAAGCAAACCCAAACAAAAAGTTTACTCCCCCCAAAACAACAACAACAACAACAACAAACCCCAAAACCAACAGAACCCCAAAAAACCAAACCCAAGAAAGACGTAGCGATAACGTTGTTTACATTTTCCAAAAATGTTATCAGAGAAGTAATAGAAAATTGTCACTTTCTTTCTTTCTTTGTCTTTTTTGTTGTTTTGTTTTGTATGGGATCTTCAAGAAGGAAGGTGGGTGAAGCCATCCCTCTGCCCAACAAGTAGGCTAACCCGTCAGGTTCCGTGTTCCATTCCCACCTGCCCTTTCTTTCCAGTGGGGCAGGGACCCTACCTGAATGCAGAGTTGGGCCCAGGAGACTAAACCAGGGGACCCCTGTAAGGGATCGGGGGGTCTAGAGGTAAAGCGCCTGTTTTAGAAAGCGAAAGTCCGGGTTCGTATCCGTCTGGGCCCCAAACTTTTCCCCATCCATTAGACCATGAGTGGGGGTCTGGGCGCTAGTCTTTCGGATGAGACGATAAACCGAGGTCCCGTGTGTTACAGAAAATTATGCAGCGCACGAAAAAAAAAACCCACGGCAACAAGAGAGTTGCCCCTGGCAAAATTCTTAGAAAAAAAGCCACTCTGATAGGGAAAGAATACAGTTGCAGACAAAAAAAAAAAAAAAAAAAAAAGGGTGGCGCTGCTCTTGTGGCGACGTGCTCTCCCCGGGGAGAGCAGCCCGAATTTCACGCAGAGAAATCTCGTGACTTAAAGTGGTTTTAAATAAATAAATAAATAATACCCACTTGTGCACGTCAGAAAACAACAACCGGGGAATGTTGGCAATCAGAAAGATCAGTGAGGTACCTCTCCACTTTGCTGGCAAAAGTGCTAGGTTAAATTCCTCACTGTGTCTCCTCCAAGTCGGAAAGCGCTATTAACGAGGAACAAAATGATCCCAAACACCATAAGTGAACTGGAAATGGAGCTGAGGAACAGAAACAGTCAGTGAAGCATTGCTTCTTCATCCATCCAGTCATTCATAGAGGGCGCGAAATCAACAGTAAGCAAATCAGTAAAAGGCAATTCCATGTCATCGAAGAGGGACAAATATTTCTTCTTCTTTTTTTCTGAACCGCTTGTTTATCTCTCTTTATGAGTGATGATTTCGGAGATGGAAAACAAACATGTTACTGGTTTTTCGAGATGGAAAACAAACATGTCACTGATTTTTATACATAGAAAACAAAGCATGTGATGATTTTTATACATAGAAAACAAACATGAAACTGATTTTTAGAGATGGAAACGAACATGTGACTGATATTTAAGATGGAAAGCAAACATGATAGATTCAAAAAGCCGTTCCAAACTATGGCAGAAAGACAAGATGCACGTGTTTCATTCGTTTGTTTTGGTCCTATAATTGTATTTCTCACTTTCCATTTATTCACTTGATTTGTTTGCACTTAAGTGTTCCTCTTGTTTACTAAGTTTGTTCTGTTTCATTTTGCCAATGGTTCTTGTCTTTTTTAAAAACCAAAACTATTCAGTATACTTCAAGATCTCTTTAAATTACGTGTCAAAATATATATTTAGGATCTACTCCACACACCACACCACACACACACACCACACAACACACACACACCACACACACACACCACACACACACACACATACACATCATGCATTCAGTAAGATGTACGGCTGCGTCATTGAGCGTTTCTCAGGTGGCCATCTATGAGGATCCCCCAGACAATGCACTGCGTCCCCTCACCAATCAGCCTCAAGCCAAATCGTCCATGGATGAGAAGTCTGCATGTAGGACAGTTTTTAAATCTGGCCTTCTACAGGCAGCCATTATTCCGACTTCGATGATCTTTTGGGTTTTACGCCATGCAGGTTGTTGTACTGGGGTTTGCCCTGGTCAAAGACACTCCCCACAGAATATCCCCCCATCTCTTGTGATGGAAAACGTAGAAAAAGATCGTTTAAAAATCTCTCATTCTTTCCGCTACGAGAAAGACCTTGACCCACTACAATTTGCTACAGGTCTGGAAGGGGTGTGGAAATGCCAAATATTCATTTTGGAAAATTGTATACCCTTGGAAACACCCGACTTCATGCCGAAAATTTTTCGCTGCTTTAGTTTAGCTTTCAAAATAATGCAGCCTCCTTTGGTTTGCAAATAATTTTTAAAATTTTGCGTAGAAAATCAATTGTTTTTGGGCTGATTGAATTTTTAACAACAAACCACACGTGTTTTTTTTAACAAATTCTTCTTTGGTTAATTTACCTGCACTGTTCTACAGGGTTGCGTCCTCTCACCACTTCCATACTTTTACCAGATAATTTAGAAGCAAATTTTGGAAATTATTTTGGTTTTAAAATTTCCGATGACAGTGCTTGTTATTTTCTTATCTGGATCAGTCTTAGACCCCGGTCCCGCCCTCACCCAGTTCTACACTGGTGTGATGAGGCCCCATTAGAGTAAAATTTTTAAAAATAAAAATTTTGCCTATTGACTTCAAAGATCAGGGCTATCCCAAGAAAATTTGTCAGGAAGTTGAAAACGTTTCGAATTATAAGTATTGGGAATGTTTTTGAACAAGTTAAAATGGGGCGTTAACATGACGCTATTTTCAAAAAAGGGACAACAACGTGTGTATTTTCTTTTTAGAAAAAAATTATTTCCTTGTTTTACAAGTCTTCTAGAGAGTGTTCTAAGTTTTGCTTTCATTTGTTGGTCAATAATTTGTGTTAAAAACAAGAAGGCTGAGAGAATTGTAAAAATATCTCAAATTAATTGGAGAAAAACAAAGAGATTCAGGTCGTTTTGCAATCAGCAGTTGTACGCAAAGCCACAGCCATTTTGGTGATCCTTCCCGCTTTGTTTCCAAAATTTAGTTTCTGCCTTCGGGGGCACCCTTTAGCAAAAAAAACAGAAAAAAAAATTATTTTGTGGGGAAGCATTTTGAAAATTTTGAAAATTTTCCCAAAATGTGTTTTTTTTGTGGTGTGTGGTAGTGTGTGGTGAAGTAAATTTGTCTTTGTCAAGGTTTTAAAACTTTGAATTCATCTTTGGTTTTTGGTTTTGGGGTTTTGTGCGTGCGTGTGTTCGCCCCGCAGCACGTGCGTATGTACGTGTTGGTATGGCGGCGAAAAATAAGTGTTTCTATCTTTTTTTTTTAACTTGTGTTCAAAATTTGGGTTTGTGTTTTGGTGTGGTGGGTGTTGTTTTTTTGTGTGCGCGGGTGTGGTAGTGATGTGTGTGCGCATGCGCGGTGTGTGTTTCTGTGTGTGAGTGTTGTGACTTTTTTTTTTTAAAGTATTTTGGAATGTTTTAACCTATAAAATTGGGGTTTTTTTGGTGTCTTTTGATATTTTGGCAAACGTGTGCCCGTCAGTATTGTAATTTTCCCTTCATGAGATGATTAAGTGTTTTTGATTGACTTTTTGTGATATTGCTCAGAGAAAGACCCCTCCTGAGTGAAAATTTTTGACGGGTAGCTGTCCATGGGCACTTGGCTGACGTTACTGTGACTGAAATCTGACTCTTGGCTGACGTACCCGGGGACCCAGAATTTGGTTTTGGGTGACGTTACCATATTGCAGACATTGCCATTGGCTGCGTTATGATGACTGCACTGACACGGCTGACGTTAAGATGTGTAAAACCGACATTTGGTGACGTTATGTAGCATGAACTTGGGTGACGTTCATGTAGGCTGCACTTGGCTGGCGTTAAAGTGACGTAGACCCGACATTGGGTGCGTTCATGTAGACCTGGGGCACTTGGTGGTTATGTAGGCATGACACTTTTGGCTTTGGGTGAATGATTGGGACTTTTAGGAAATGACACTGGTGAGTTATGTAGAATGAACTTGGCTGAGTTTATGTGACATGACATTGGTGACGTGAATGACGAAATAATGCGCACAGGTTTTAAAACCCCCTCCCCTTTTTTGGCGGTAGGCATTTTTGCCCGGGGGAACGAGGACAACATTTACAAAACTGTATACACACAGAGCCCGGGTGTTAAAAAAAACATGAGTGTTTGACTATCCTGAGAAAAAGAATAAATAAAATACAATAGATAAATGAAGATAGTTTTGGACAAAAGCTAGGTAAGTTCGAAAAAACATTTTGGGTCTCCCATTTTTTTTTGTGGATTTGTGTTTTTGTTGGTGATTTTTAAAGGGGGCAACTAAAACCGTTTTAAAAAGGAGAAAAAGAAACGATGAAGAAAAAAAAGGACAGCATGACGTGCAGGGGAGACTCACAACACGACAGAAGAAACACAAAAAACCCGTCCTTTTGGGTTTGAAGAGGGTGGCACACCGGGAAAAAACAGAGGAATTGGGGGAAAACTTTCAGTGCAGTACCCCTAACTCTCCACAGCCAGGAAAAAAAGGAAGAGGAAGAAAAAAACGAAAAGAAAAGAACCTATGAATAACAATGGCGGTTTTAAAAAGGCCATATATGCCCGGGAAAAAGTAAGGAGATCACTGATCAAGGGAAACCTGTAGTTGTCATTGATTGCAGCTGTGTTGTGTTTCCAAAGTTGACGCCATTTAGTTGAAAATTTGCCAGACCCTGCAGTAGCGGAGAAAACCCGGTAGTTGAAACACCCCCAGCCCGCCAGCCAGCCTTCCCTTTGGTTTTGTGCGCCTCAAAGGCTAAACTGTAGCCAAGGGAAAACCCCACACCCTGCACCCCTTCCAAATAAATTGTCTTAACAAAAAATCAAACCCCCCCCCCTTGAAAAAAAAACCCACTAGGCCCCATGACGTTCACACACCGTTTCGCTTAAAGGGGACACTCCGACTTCCAAAGGGGGGACGATCCGCGGTTGTCTCCCCACGACCAAACTCCGGGGGAGGAGCTCTCGGAAATTAGGAGTCATAAGCTACGCCCAATGAAAATGGCCGAGAGAGGACAAAAGGTTGGCTTGCAAACGGTGAGAATTTAAATGTGGAGAGGGGGGAACTTCTGGTGGTTGGGGAGAGAGAGAGAGGAGCAAGGGGGGGGGGGGGGGGGGGGGAGGTTAGTCATTCTTTGCACCATTGAGGGGGAGAAAGTGGTTGGGGGTGGCGGTTTTTATTGCCCTTTTTGCTGCTGCTCTCCTCTGTTCTGTGCTTTTGTGTCTGCATCAGGGGGGCTTACTTTAAACACCCCCCCATCCCTCACCCTCATGCCCCATCTCGCCATGACAAAATCTCTCTCTCCCCTTTTCTCTCTCTCTCTCTCTCTCTCTCTCCTCTCTCTCTCTCTCTCTCTTCCTCCGCTCCCCTTTTCTCTCTCAGATGCAGTGTCCCTTTTCTTTGATATACATGATATTTTTAAAAATTTTTTGTTGAATTTATGATGGGGGGAGTGCGTGCGCGCGCACGGCGCGCGCGTGTGTGGTGTGTGTGTGTTGTGTGTATGTGTGTGTGTAGGTGCTGGGGATGCAAAAAGTTCTACAAAATTTGTTTCTGTAGTTTACTTTGCTGTTGCCCCCATAAAAGCACAAAGAAATTGCCGTTTTTTTCTGTTAGCCAAAAAGAAATATTTATGTGGTTTGTTCTCCTTTATTTTTTAGTGGGGTTTTTCTTTGTTTGGTTTTGTTTTGGTTTGGGGGTTTTGGGGTTGTTGTTGCTTTTTTGAGGGGGGCTATTGGTTGTTCCCTCTCCCCCTTTTTGTTGCCCTTTTGTTTTGCTCTTGGTTCTTGCTTTTTTTTCGGTTGTTTCGTGTTTTTGCTCAGTTTCTTTTTACTTGTTGCTCTTTTTTTTTTTTTTTTCTCTCTCTCTTGGTGATTTTTGTGGGGTTTTTGTTTTAGATTTTTTCCCGTAAGCTGTGTAAGTGTATTGTTGGGCTTTTTTTATTTTATTATCATATTTCTTAAGGGGGGGGACTGTGTAAAAAAGACATGGGTGCTTGTTCATTTCCTCGAAAGAAAGAATTTGTCATTGTCTCTCTCTCTTCTGTATAATTTTAATGTTTTACTATATAGGCTATTGTGTTTTTGAAAAAATGATTTTTTGGTGGTTTGTTCCCTTAATTTTTGGGGTTTGCTTTGTTTGGTTCGGGTTTTTGGTTTTGGGGGTTTTTGTTGTTGTTTGTTTTGTTGTTTAGAGGGAATCTGGGGGTTACCTTCCCCCTTTTTGTTTTTGCCGCTTTTGTTTTTGCTCTTGGTTTTTCTATTTTTTCGGTTGTTTCTGTTTTTTTGTTTTGCTTTTTTCCCTTTCTTGCTAGACTTTTTTTCTTTTTTTTTTTTTTCTTCAGTGATTTTTTTTGGGGGTTTTTGGTAGATTTTTCCCCCGAAATGTGTAAGTTATTGTATAGGGTTTTTTTATTTTATTATCATTATTCCTTAAGGGGGGGGACGGATGTAAAAAAGCACATGGGTTTTTTTCATTATCTCGAAATAAAAGAATTTGTCATTGTCATTTTTTTGTCATTGCTTTTCTCCATTTTACTTGGGGCCATTTCTGTCGCGTACAAAATTGTTGTGGCTTTTTGTTTAAGACTGGCTGCAGGTGACAGGTCAAAACGCTAAAAAATGTATTGTGTTATCTGTCTTTCTTTATGCCTCTTGTTTAGGAAAGAAAAAAACCATACAGAGTAAAATTTTAACAAAGCCAAGTACAAATCAGAAAATGGAAAAAAAAAAGAGAAGAAAAAAAGAGGCACAGTTCGGACTTCATGGAGGGTTAAAAACCCCAACCAATATGAACAAAAAAACAAAAACCATAAAAAAATCAGCCCCTTTCCCTTTCTTCAAAGGCCAGTGGGAAATACGCCCAAAGGAAAGTGTTTTTTTTTTTGTTTCCCATTATGTGTTTTCTTTCTTTCTTCTTTCTTCTTCTTTCTTTCTTTCTTTCTTTCTTTCGTTTAACAGTGTTGCCTTTCATTGTTTTTGGTATGCTGTTTTGGGTTGGATTTTGTAGCTTTTTGGTTTGGGTTTTGTTTTTGTGTGTGTATGTGTGTGTGTGTGGGGGGGGGGGGGATGGGTCGGGTTTTTGGTTGTTTGTTTGTGTGTTGTTTTTATTTTGTTCGGGTCCTTTTGTTGTTTGTTTTTTTTTTCGTTTGGTGGGGGTTTTAGTTGTGGTTTCCCTCCTTATTCCGCAGGAATAGTTGGGACGGGATAGCTCAGTGGTCGGACCACTCACTTTCCCTCAGCCAAGCTAAGCAGCGTCGAGCGTGGTTACCAGTTGGATGGGGGACCGTTTTGCGCGCCTTGGCTTCAGTACAGTTCCCCCAGTTCACCAGCTGTAAATGGGTACCTGCCCTCTTTAGGGTCAGGAAAGGTTAAAGCAGCGAAGGAGAGGAGATGGGCGCCGCCCTCACTATGCTGGCCCTAGAGAAGTGAGGTCTCTGACGCCTCGCTCCCCTACGACCTTATAGGTTATGGGACACCTTTACCTTCCCTTTTCTATTCCGCAGGATAGACAAGTTCTTAACAGGAACGACAGTGCCGCGCTAGCGAAGCTTCACCCGAGACACGGCGTTAACGGGGAGCACAGCGTTAAACACGTCGTTAACGGGGAGCACAGCGTTAACACGTTGCTAACGGGAAGCACGGCGTTAACACGTCGTTTAACGGGAAGCACGGCGTTAACACGTTGTTAACGGGGAAACCATTATTAAGGGGGAAAACCGTTATTAACGGGGAAACCATTATTAACGGGGAAACCATTATTACGGGGAAAACCATTATTAAGGGGGGGGGGGGGGGGGGGGGGGCTTATTAACGGGGAAAACCATTATTAAGGGGAGGGGGGGGGGAGCATTATTAACGGGGGAAAAACCATTATTAAGGGGGGCCATTATTAACGGGGAGGAAACCATTATTATTAACGGGGGAAATCATTTAGCTTTATATAGAATTGAATGGCACATCAGATGTCTCTGCTGTGTAGACCATAAACCACAGAAATGACAACAACAACAACAATAATAATGATGTTGATGATAACAACATAATAGTAATGATGATGATGTTGATGATAACAACAACTATAATAATAATGATGATGATGATGATGGTAACAACAACTATAATAATAATGATGATGATGATGATGGTAACAACAACTATGATGATGATGATGATGATGATGATGATGATGATGATGATGATAACAACAACTATAATAATGATGATGATTGATGATTGATGATGATGATGATGATAACAACAACTATAATGATGATGATGATGATGATGATGATGATGATGATGATGATGATGATGATGATGATGATGATAAACAACTATAATGATAATGATGATGATGATGATAACAACTATAATAATAATAATGATGATGATGATGATGATGATGATAACAACAACTTAATAATAATGATGATGCGATGATGTGTGGGTTTGTTTTGTTGTTCTTGCTTTTGTTGTGGTGTCTTTGTGTGTGCTTGATTTGTTTATGTGTTTGTTTGTCTGTTTTCGGTGCATATCGGTGGTCTAGAGGAGCGCGCCTGCTGGAAACCCAAACTCCCGTGGGGGAAGTGTTGGATGTTTGATCCCCGTTTGGCCTGGTCTACTCTTACGAAAAGCGGAACAGGATTTTAACGTGTGCGCAAGATGTTCTGCGTGCGTTCGCACACGGGCTTCGGTTTATAGTCTCATCCGAGGGACTTTTGGGAGAGTGGCGTCTGAACTGATGTTAACTCCAGGGAAAAATATGCCCTTAAACGGGAATCGAACCCGGGTCGTCAGATTGCGAGCGCAATGTTCTAACCATTAGGCTATCCCGTCCCCCATGAGTGGTGGTGTGGGTGCTAGTCTTTCGGATGAGGCGATAAACCGAGGTCCTGTGTTTTACACACATTAGTTAGCGCAGTTCAAAGAACCCACGGCAGAACGAGTGTTGCCCCTGGCCAATTTCTGTGGGGGAAAAATGCCACTCTGGTAGGGAAAACAAATACAGTGCAGGCAGGAAAAGGAAAACAAAAAGATGCAATACAATACAAAAGATACAAAACAACACAATACAATACAAAACATGCAATACAATGCAATGCCACAGAAGCAGAAGTCTATAGTGCAGTACAAAACAAATACAATCCACCTAATCCAAAACCTGGGTGCCTTTCTTCCAAGCTGCTAGATCTTCAACGTGTTGGGTGCTAGTCTTTCGGTTTTAACATGAACCTGAAACCTTAATCATAGCAATGATTCAGTACACGTAAAATACACATCGCATCAGCTCAGATCGTTTCCTACACATTAAAATACAAATCAGCATTAGCTCAGATCAGTTTCCTACACATAAAATACACATCAGCATTAGCTCAGATCACTTTCCTACACATAAAATACACATCAGCATTAGCTCAGATCAGTTTCCTACACATGTCCACAGCACTGTTTCCTTTTACAAACAAACAAACCTGTTTGTGTTTTTTTGTTTTATCTTTTAATCAATAATACGAATTATTTACAATAAGCTCAAATTAAAATTTCTATGGTAATCTTTTAACCAAATCTGTTCGCATTTCATGGGGTGGGGGGGGGGGGGGGGGGGGGGGGGGATTAGCACATAGGAAAGAATAGTCTTAAACACAGACCAAAAATGAGGTAAGATTAGGACCGCACCTTTGAACAAACAAACACACATAATGAACATGAAAAAAGGGAGGGGCGCTGCATCGTGGCGACATGGTCTCCTGGAAGAAGAGCAGCTGGCATCTGACAGATTTATTATTATTTATTTATTCTTTTATATCGAGGATAATGGAATAAGCACTTATGTGCTTTTTCACATCTAGTCCCGTGTGTATGCGGTTTTGTAATTTTGTCATCCGTTTCACGGTGACAATGGCCCACTCTTTCGAAAGGCGGAACAGGATTAAGTGTGCGCAAGGATGTTTTTGCGTACGTTCGAACACGGGGCCTCGGTTTTATTCATCCGAAGACTTTTGGGGAGAGTGGAGTCTGACGATGTTACTGGGAAAAATTTTTGGGTTGA
>CM054137.1:2486869-2505475 GCA_028751875.1 Rapana venosa | reverse complement strand
CTTTTGTCTTTGTTTCTCCTTCCCCTGTCTGTCTCTCTGTTGATCTTTCTCGTTCTTGTTTGATCCTTTCTCTGTCTGTTCTCTGTCTTTGTCGACCCTTTCTCTGTTCTCTGTCGATCCTTTTCTGTTGTTGTCTGTCTCCTGTTGATCCTTTCTCTGTCTGTTTCTGTCTCTCTGTTGATCCCTTTTCTGTTTTTTCTGTCTGATCTTCCCCTTCTGTCTCTCTGTCTCTTGTCGACTCCTTTTTTGTTCTCGTTGACTCCTTTTTTGTCTGTCTTCGCTCTTGTTGACTCCCTTTTTCTGTTCTTGTGATCCCTTTTTCTGTTTTGTCTGTTTTGTTTGATCCTTTTTTTGTCTGTTCTTGTCTCTCTGTCTGACCCTTTCTTGTCTCTCTGTTGACCCTTCCCCTGTTGTTCTCTGTCTTCTGTCTGATCCTTTCTTGTTTCGTCTGATCCTTTCTTGTCGTCTCTCTGTTTCTGTTGACTCCTTTTCTGTCTCTCTGTCTGACTCCTTTCTGTCTGTCTCTCTGTCTCTCTGTCTGACTCCTTTCTCTGTCTCTCTGTCTGACTCCTTTTCTGTCTGTCTCTCTGTCTCTCTGTCTGATCCTTTCTCTGTCTGTCTCTCTGTCTCTCTGTCTGATCCTTTCTCTGTCTCTCTGTCTGACTCCCTTCCCCTGTCTGTCTCTCTGTCTCTCTGTCTGATCCTTTCTCTGTCTCTCTGTCTGACTCCCTTTTTCTGTCTGTCTCTCTGTCTCTCTGTCTGACTCCTTTCTCTGTCTCTCTGTCTGACTCCTTTCTCTGTCTGTCTGTCTGTCTCTCTGTCTGACTCCTTTCTCTGTCTGTCTGTCTGTCTCTCTGTCTGACTCCTTTCTCTGTCTCTCTGCCTGACTGACTCCTTTCTCTGTCTGTCTGTCTGTCTCTCTGTCTGACTCCTTTCTCTGTCTGTCTCTCTGTCTGACTCCTTTCTCTGTCTCTCTGTCTGACTCCTTTCTCTGTCTGTCTTCTGTCTGACTCCTTTCTCTGTCTCTCTGTCTGACTCCTTTTTGGTCTGTCTGTCTGTCTGTCTGTCTGACTCTTTTCTCTGTCTGGGCTGTCGTCTGACTCCTTTCTCTGTCTGTCTGTCTGTTGATCCTTTCTCTGTCTGTCTGTCTGTCGACTCTTTCTTGTCTGTCTCTCTGTCTGTCTCTGTCTCTGTCTCTCTGTTGACTCCTTTCTTGTCTGTCTGTTGTCTGTCTGTGTCTGTCTGTCTGTTCTGTCTGTCTGTCTGTCTCTGTTTTGTCTGTCTGTCTCTGTCTGTGTCTGTCTCTGTCTGTCTGTTCTGTCTCTGTTGTCTGTTGTCTGTCTCTGTTGTCTCGTTGTCTGTCCTTTTCTCTGTCTGTCTGTCTGCTCTGTCTGTCTGTCTGTTCTGTCTGTCTGTCTCTGTCTTGTTGTCTGTCTGTCTTGTCTCTGTTGTTGTCTGTCTGTCTCTGTCTGTCTGTCTCTGTCTCTGTCTGTCTGTCTGTCTCTGTCTGTTGTTGTCTCTGTTCTTGTTGTTGTCTCGTCTCTGTCTGTCTGTCTGTCTCTGTCTCTGTTGTCTTTGTCTGTCTGTCTCAGGTCTGTTGTTGTTCTGATCTATCTCAGTCTCTGTCTTCTGTTGTCTGTCTCTGTTTCTGTCTTCTGTCTGTCTGACTCTTTCTCTGTCTTGTCTGTCTATCTGCACATGTCGCAGGGACTGTAAGTTGCAACAGATCACAACAAGCCATGCAGGAAGACAGACAGACAGACAGGACAGAAGGCAGGCGGACTGACCCACAACTTGAGTTGTTGGGATGGGGGGGGGGGGGGGGGGGGGGGGGCGGTGTGGGGTTTTGTCTGTGTGGTTTTTTTCTCATTTGTTAGTTTTTTTGTTGGGGGGTGTTTTTGGGGGTATTGTATTTTTTTTTTTCTTGTTTGTTTGTTGGGGGTGGGTTCTTTTTTTTTTTTCGGGTGGGGGGGGGGGGGGGATGTTCTGGGCGTTATAATGTTTTTTGTTTTGTTGGCGTCGTTTGTTTGGTTTGTTGTGTTTTTTGTACTTTCCCTCTTGTTCTTTTTAAAAGTTTTTTTCCCCTTGGCTTCTCCTGTTTGAAAGTATGAGTATGGGTTCATTATTATATATTATGACTACTGGGCGGGGGATGGATGTAAAAAAAAGCACATGGAGTACTTATTCATTAATCTGAAAAAAAAAATTGTTGTTCTCTTACTTACAAATGTGTAGATGTTTCTTTTATGACTTTATTGGGGTTTCCTCAGTATTGTGTGAGTTCTCTGGGTCTTGATTATTTTTTATAATGGCATTAATTTGTTAAAGTTTTATGATTTAACAGGGTTGGTGTTGATCGTGTGCTATGTGAGTAATATATATTTAGTATTATCCTGAAACCACCCACCCACACACACACACACACACAACACAACACACACACACAACACCCACAACACGCACGCAGCACGTGCACAAACACAAAACACACACACACACACACACACACACCACCCACACACGCACGCCACGCACGCACGCACGCAGCAACGGCACGCACGCACGCACACACCACACACACAACACTCATTACTCACTCACTCACATTCTCTCCCTCATGACTGTTTAGGTTTGATTTCATTTTTTGTTTCTTGATTTTATTGTGTGAATGTATGGGTATAAACTTTTATTTACCTTATCATGACATACAATTTGAAACGAGTATAATCAAAAATGAGTGTTGATGATGATCGTGTATGTTTTGGGTATATTATATAATGGATATTATTTGAAATTACACATTACATCTCTGTCTTCTGACTCTGTCTCTGTCTCTGTCTCTGTCTCTCTCTTCTCTCTTCTCTCTTCTCTCTCTTCTCTCTTCTTCTACCTTTTATCGTTTTGCTTATAGTTTATAGTGTGTATCCTGATGAAGGATTCATATATTATTTTTCAATACTTTATTGGACTTGTCCGCTGTACTTAAATTTTAATGAGAGCCCTATTTCAATATATTTATTGTTTATGTGTAACAGTTAATGTCCCAGTTGACAATGTGTAGAAGTTTTTCTTTATGACTTTATTAAGTTTGGTTGTTATTTTCTTGAGTTATGTTGTTGTTCTTGTTGTTGTTTGTTTTTTTTTGTTGTTATGGTTTTTCTTCTCTTTTTTTTGTCTTGTGAATAGGTTGTTTTTTTTTGGGGGGTGGGGGTGGGGTGGTGGTATTGGTAGGGGTTTTGTGTTTTTAGGGTTTTCTGTTATTTAATTTTGGTTTGGGGGGGGGGGGTTTGTTGGGGGGGTGGGGGGCTGTTTGAAAAAGGGTTATTTCCCTTGTTTCTACTGGGAGACTGTAATAAGTGGGTTATATTAAGATTAACCTACGGGCGGGGGACTGGATGTGAAAATGCACATGAGTGCTTATTAATGATCCTCGAAATAACAGAATTTGTCATTGTCATTGTTCTTCTCTCTCTTCTCTCTCTCTCTCTTCTCTCTCTCTTCTCACTTTCGGGGGGCGATCATGTAATGTGAAGGTGAGGAGTACAGAAATTGCTTAGTCTTTTTGTGTATTATTAGTTTAGTTTTAAGTGGCCTTGTTTTTTCTTGTTTGTATTACAGTTAGATAAGGAGGAGGGAATATCCTGCAGTTGTATGGGCTGTCTTGGGACATTTGCGGCAGTATTCGCCTGCTTCATGTCAAACGGAGCAGAATTTAATCGGCCATTCGACCTCCATCTGACGCTAAAAAAGCAGGCGAAGGACGGTGTCTTGATGGGATGACCCTCACTATCTCTTCTGGGGGGGCTTATGCTTCGGTGTGGTGATGTGGAGACCAACTGGACCCTTCCCTAAATGCAGGCAGGAGAAAATTGAGGCAAACGCTTGACGAGGTGGTGCTGGTGTTCGAAGACCATAGCAGGAAAAGGTGCACGGAAAAATAAAGCCAGTGCAGATGTTGACCGCCAAGCACACTACAACCATCACAGTAGGACAGGAGTCTTCACTACAGTGCTCCTGATGTGACATTTCACCACGATGACGACAAGTTCGGAGAAAGTGGAGAACTATTAAGTCAACAACGGAGGTATGAAGAACGAGATACAGTTGTTGACAATCAGTGTTTGATGCTTGAGGGCGGAAATGTGTGGTGATCAGAAAAAGATGTGAACAATCATAGGAGCTAAAAATGTGTCGTTTAAAAACAATCAAAATACAGAACTACTGGACATAGTGGGAAAAAACTAGACAAGAAGCAGACGATCAAGAAGGGCCGGTCAAGACGATAAACAACATACATAATTATGGCATGGAAAGAAAATAACGAGACTGGAGCTGATTGTGAAACGTTCGTGAAAAATCTTCTTTCAGAAAAAATGGATGTTGATGATGTTAAGTTTGATAGTGTGCACAGGAGAATCTAAAACCCATCTTCCATTCTTGCCAGGTGTTGTTTTTATCAAGATAAGCTTAGAATATTGAAGGCTAAATCGTTTGAAAGGTTCAAGGTTATTGTAGACCGACGATTTTTCCAAAACTGTCTAGGAGGATATTAGGGCACAAATCTGGACCATTATTGAAGGAGCTAGGGCCGATGGGGAAAAATGTGGATGGTCTTTTGATTCATTTGTCATTTATGGCCGAAAAGGATGGTGACTGTAATGATCTTCAGAGAGGGTTAGCTTGTTGGCCGCCCATACAATCCTCCAGCCATGTCTCAATTACAGGGGGGTAGGAAAAGTAAACAGACACGGTCACTCAGCCACGTTAGACAACTCAGTAATAGGCTTAGCCAACGTCGAGGCTTGATGCAGTGAGGGATTGTGACACTTTCCAACAACAGGGCTAGACAAAGACAGGTCTGCTTTGACCTACAGCTAACACATGTGACCATGAGTATTGTAGCAGTCTTTTATAAGAGCCATTTTAACCACTGTTGAAAGCATAATTGCCTGTCTTGTTCCTGTCAAAGTAATGGTGAAAGTGGTCAGTCTAGATGCTGTGGATCAATGGAATTGTGGAAATAAGAATTAAACACAACTAAAGCTTTTTCATTTTGTTTGGAACGTAAATGGATTGGTTGTCAAAATGGCTGATAGAGATTTTGTATCTTATGGTGCGTGCTTTGATTATATGTTGACAGAAACGTTCGGGAAAATGTCCAGCCAGATGTTTTTAATGGTTACAAGGCTTCTGTAGTCAGCAATTAAAAAGTTAGATCAAGGGAGGCTATCTAGTGGTTTAGTTTGTTTAATAAGCATGAGATATTGCCTTTGTGAATTGTTTAGCTGTTCATATCTATTATTTGCATTTTTCTCTGTGTCACAATCTCTGTTGTGTACAGCACGAAATGTTTTTGCTTGTTGTGTGTATAATCCCACTGAAGGTTCGCCTTTTGTCTAAATGTTTGACAATGATAATGACTGCATGTTGGAAGAATGTATAGTAACTAGGTGTGGTGACACTGGATGAAAGTAGATATAATACATGTGGAGACTTAAACAGCAGACCCTTACAACTTTTCTTGTCAGCAGTAGAAATGGACTTTAGTTCAGATGTCCAAGTAAAAGTATGTCTCTCAGCAGCATAGTAATTTCTGAGATTGTGTTAGCAACAATTATGTAAATTACTATTGGAATATGTGCACGCTCTATAGCTTACAAATTCTAAATGGTCGTATGTAATGGTGACCAACAAGGACGCTATACATACATCTCTTATGGAGGATGTAGTGTTAATGATTATTTTTTAGGTGTCAGATGATTTGTTCTCTCAGATTTATTGACTCATGTCGTTCGTTTGTTGCTGAGCGTTCTGATTCCGATCACCCTTCCTGATGAATTATATCTTTAATCCAGTATATATATACAGAGGTGGAAACTGAGAAGCCATCTGTTATGGAAAAGTTCGTATGATGAAAACAACTCTCCAGTTTATAACGAAATCTCAGGATGTGTGAACGTGTGAAAGTATTATTAATGCCTTTTAGTATGATTGATGAGAACATTAAGAAGCTTTAGATTTGTTTAACGGTTTCATAAAAGCCAGTGCTGATTGTATGAAGAAACAGGTACATATCAAATAAAGTCATCAATGATACTTGGTTTGATAATGATGTAAAAGTATGAAATATAAGGTCAGAAAACTTCTGATAAGACTTCCGAAAAATTAAGAATGAGGACAAAAAACGTGTACTGTGTCAAGAAGGGAATATAAATGCATGCTTGAACGAAAAAAGACAGTACAATAAAACCTTACTTGCAGTTATGACGTTATCTATCTCTTCTCCAATCCAGTTTGGAAAGTGTTAAGAAGGGCGTCATTAGAAAAAGTCAGCCAAAGGAATAGTATATCAGTTGACAGATGGTTTTCAACATGTCAAACCTTGTTGGAGAAAGATATTAGCAACTCATGATTATGATGTGAAAGTGATGGAACTGAGGAGATTTTGATCGTTCCATATCTAAAGATGAAATATTCGGGGCATCTTAGAAATCTAAGGATGAGAAGCAAGCCGGTCCGTTCAAAATTCTTGGTGAATTGCTAAAATTGGAGGTGAAAATATTGTGCTTTTCCTTCTATAAACTATTCAACAAAATTTTGATGAAGGTCTTTTCCAGAGAACTGGGTGAATCTATTATAATACTAAACATTGCATAAAAAGGGTGATGTTGATAAAACCCTAATAATACCGTGGGAATTACTCTTACAGACATAAGTAAGTAAGATATATAGTATATTATTAAACAATAGGTTACAGGAAGGGTTATGGAAGAATAATATTAAGGAGGAGCACCAGCTGGTTTTAAGAGAGGTTTTCTCACTATAGATCATATGTTTACTCTGTTGCGTTTGTACGAAACAGTATATGTCATACCGTAAGTCTATGTAGGATTTATTGATTTGAAAAAGCATTTGATTTGTTAACCGGAACTTTGTTTGTGGCCTCTTCTCCTGAAAAATGTTGTTGAAGGTAAACTATTCGATTGTTTGAGAGCCAAGTATCAGAATGTCAGAAGCAGAAAAAGATGAGGAAACAAAAGTGACTGACATAATATACTGTCCACTTGTGTTAAACAGGGTGGATGTATGTTAGCCCTGAAAGGTGGATATTTAGCTGCTCATGACAAAATGGTTGTACAATGGAAATATCATGCTGTGATAAAATGTATATAAATATTTAGGAATTGGTTTTTTCTACTAAGCTTAGTTTCACAATGCATGTAAACGATTGGCAAGTCGAGGTAAAACGAAGCTTGTTATTTTGTGTTGAAAAACATACGGATATGAATAAATAACTCTTTTGACTTGTTCATTAAGATATTTGATGCACAAATACAACCACTGAGTTATTATGGTGCAGAAATTTGGGGCTTGGATGAGCTTAACTCATTGTGATCAGTGCACCTCTTTGCTTTAAAGCAGTTTTTAGGCTTAGATAGACGTACACCTCATGATCTTGTTTTTTATAGGGAAACTAATAGATTACCCTCTCTTGTTAATGCTGCTGTAAGATGCATTAGATATTGGATTAAGATTCTGCATGATGAATGAGGAGCAGGTACCTTTTTCAATCCTACAGATGCTTTATGATCTAGATGACAAAGGGAAAACAATGGGCCAAACACAAATACGTACTTTTTGAGTGAACTGGGGTTGGATTTGTTTGGCTCAATAAGGAGTCGGAAAATTGTAGAGAGTTTATTAACGCTTTCAGGCATAGATTGAAATGACTGCCGATGCAAGCAATGGAGTGATCATATACAAAACAGTGAAAGATTTCAATGTACAGACAACTTTATAAGTTCGCATGATGTCAAACCTTATCTAAAACTTGATATGGATTATACATTTGAAAAGAATTATGTTAAGTTCAGATTGGTGAATCAGATATAAATGTTCATAATTCTGATACAGAGACAATGATATTGACGAACTCAGGCTGCTATGCACATTATGTAAGCAAGCACCAGAGGATGAAGTACATTTTGTGCTGTGCAGTCCAGTTTTTGAGGATGTTAGGCAGAACTACATCCCTGTTAAATATAGTAGACAGCCTAATTTATTTAGACTCTGTTTACTCCTGGCATCAAGTCATCCTGAGGTTGTGCGCAGCCTCACTTTATATTTGTGTAGAGCTTTCAGAATAAGAGAGATAATGTTATCCTAAGTGATTTTTTGTAGCTGACTTTGTTATACAGTAACATGTTGTCTGTGTGTGTGTGTGGTTTTTTTTTTTTTTTTTTTTTTTTAAACCAAAATACTAAGCAGTTCGGCAACCCCCTTCATGTATGGGCCAATGGCCTTTTTGTGAATAAATCATTCGAGTTCGAGTTCGAGTTCGAGTTCTCTCTCTCTCTCTCTCTCTTCTCTCTCTCTCTCTCTCTTCTCTCTCTCTCTCTCTCATCTCTCTCTCTCTCTCTCCTCTCTCTCTCTCTCTGTAACCCTTCAGAATAAAGATAATCATCATCATCTCTGTCTGTCTGTTTGTCTGTCTGTCTGTCTCTGTCTACTACCTATGTCTGTCTGAACATGTGTGTATGTCTGTGTGTGTGTGAGAGAGAGAGGCGTTTGTAGAATTGAAGGTCATTGTGCAGGTGATGAAGGTGATGGGAATTTGATTGATGGTGATATTCAAAACCTGCTGATGGCGAGGGTCAGTAGCGATGAGATTTATGACGATGATGATGATGATGATGGTGATGATGATGATGATGATGATGAGGATGATGATGATGATGAGGATAACGCCAACGTGTTTGACGACGACAACGACGACACTGCAGACACTGACAGTCACCATGGTGGTGATGGTGATGGTCATAAAGTATTCAATGAAAGGCTACTGATACTGAGTCACCATGGTGGTAATGGTGGTAGTGGTGGTGATGGTAATGGTGGTGATGGTGATGGTGGTGGTCATGGTGATGGTGGTGATGGTGGTGGTGATGGTGATGGTGGTGATGGTGGTGGTGGTGGTGATGGTGATAGTAATGATGGTGGTAATGGTGGTGATGGTGATTGTGGTGATGGTGAGGGTGGTGGTGATGGTGATGGGGTGATGGTGGTGATGGTGATAGTAATGATGGTGGTGATGGTGGTGATGGTGATGTGTGATGGTGATGGTGGTGGTGATGGTGATGGGGGGATGGTGTGATGGTGGTGGTGATGGTGGTGGTGATGGTGACTGTGGTGGTGACTGTGGTGGTGATGGTGGTAGTGATGGTGTGATGGTGTTGATAGTGGTGGTGATGGTGATGGTGATGGTGGTTTGGGGATGGTGATGGTGATGGTGGTGGTGATGGTGGGGTGATGGTGGTGGTGATGGTGATGGTGATGGTGGTGGTGATGGTGAGGTGGTGATGGTGGTGGTGATGTGGTGGTGATGGTGTGATGGTGATGTGATGGTGGTGATGGTGGTGGTGATAGTGGTGGTGATGGTGATGGTGATGGTGGTAGTGGTGGTGATGGTGGTAGTGGTGGTGATTGTGGTAGTGTGTGATGGTGGTGATGGTGGTGGTGATGGTGGTGGTGGTGATGGTGATGGTGATAGTAATGATGGTGGTGATGGTGGTGATGGTGATGGTGGTGGTGGTGGTGATGGTGGTGGTGACTGGTGGTGTGATGGTGGTGGTGAGGTGGTGGTGATGGTGGTGATGGTGATGGTGGTGATGGTGGTGGTGATGGTGGTGGTGATGGGGGTGATGGTGATGGTGATGGTGATGGTGGTGATGGTGGTGGGATGGTGGTGGTGATGGTGGTGATGGTGATGGGGATGGTGGTGATGGTGGTGGTGATGGTGGTGGTGATGGTGGTGATGGTGATGGTGATGGTGGTGATGGTGGTGGTGATGGTGGTGATGATGGTGGTGGTGACTGTGGTGGTGATGGTGGTGGTGATGGGGTGGTGACTGTGGTGGTGATGGTGGTGGTGATGGTGGTAGTGATGGGATGATGGTGGTGGTGATAGTGGTGGTGATGGTGATGGTGATGGTGGTGGTGATGGTGGTGGTGATGGTGGTGGTGATGGTGGTAGTGATGGTGATGATGGTGGTGGTGATAGGTGGATGGTTGGGTGGTGATGGTGATGGGATGGGTGGTGATGGTGGTGGTGATGGTGATGGTGATGGTGATGGTGGTGGTGATGGTGGTGGTGAGATGGTGGTGGTGGTGATGGTGGTGGTGATGGTGGTGGTGATGGTGGTGATGGTGGTGATGGTGGTGATGGTGGTGATGGTGGTGATGGTGATTGTGGTGATGGTGATTGTGGTGATGGTGGTGGTGATGGTGTAATGATGGTGATGATGATGGTGGTGGTGATGGTGGTGGTGATGGTGATGGTGGTGGTGAGTGATGGTGGCGGTGATGGTGGTGGTGATGGTGATTGTGATGATGGTAATGGTGGTGATGGTGGTTGTGGTGATGGTGGTGCTTGTGGTGCTGGTAATGGTGGTGATTTGGTGGTGATGGTGGTGATGGTGGTTGAGGTGATGGTGATTGT
Source organism: Rapana venosa (assembly GCA_028751875.1). Taxonomy (NCBI): domain Eukaryota; kingdom Metazoa; phylum Mollusca; class Gastropoda; order Neogastropoda; family Muricidae; genus Rapana; species Rapana venosa. Next base: position 2,494,978 of record CM054137.1, on the reverse strand, counting down.
GATGATGGTGGTGGTGATGGTGGATGGTGATGTGGTGATGGTGGTGGTGATGGTGGTGGTGATGGTGATGATGGTGTTGGTGATGGTGGTGATGGTGATTGTGATGATGGTGGTGGTGATGGTGATTGTGTGGGTGATGGTGATTGGGTGGTGGTGATGGTGGTGGTCTTGGTGATGGTGGTGGTGATGGTGATGTGGTGATGGTAAGATGGGATGGTGGTGGTGATGGTGATGGTGATGGTAGTGAGGTGGTGGTGATGGTGTGGTGATGGTGGTTGTGATGATGGTAAGATGGTGCTGGTGTGGTGGTGATTGTGGTGATTGTGGTGGTGATGATGATTGTGATGGTGGTGATGATGGTGATGATGAAGAAGAAAAGGTGTGGTGATGGTGATGGTGGTGATGGTGGTGATGTGATTGTGGTGATGGTGGTGGTGATGGTGGTGATGATGGGTGATGATGGTGTTTATGGATGGTGGTGATGGTGGTGGTGATGGTGTGGTGGTGATGATGGGTGGTGGTGATGGTTGTTGTGATGGTGATTGTGGTGATGGTGATTGTGGTGATGGTGGTGATGATATGATGGTGATTGGTGGTGATGATGGTGATGAAGAAGAAGAAGGTGATGGTGGTGGTGATGGTGATGGTGGTGATGGTGGTGATGGTGGTGATGATGGTGATGGTGGTGGTGAAATTTAAAGGGGAGGGGGTGGTGGTGATTAAAGGGGATGGTGGTGGGGTTGTGATGATGATGATGGTGTGGTGATGGTGGTGATGGTGGGGGTGATTGTGATGATGGTGATGGTGATGGTGATGGTTTTGTGGTGATGGCGGTGATGATGGGGTTGTGGGGTGAGGTGGTGGTGATGGATGGTGGTGAGGGTGATGGAGATGGTTTGGGGATGGTGATGATGATGATGATGGTGGTAATGGTGGTGGTGATGATGATGGTGCTGATGGTGGCTGTGTGATGATGGTGCTGATGGTGATGAGGGTGATGTGTGATGATGGTGAAGGTGGTGATGGTGATAATTTGGGGATGGGGGTGATGATGGTGGTGGTGATGGTGATGTTGGTGATGGTGTTGGTGTTGGTGGTGATGGTGGTGCTGATTTATGGTGATGATGATGGTGGGTTCAATGTTCATTAAAAACCCTTTTTGAAAACACGGCCTGTGGGATGAATCCTGCACACAGCACTGACCAGACCCGCCACCAGCACTGACCCAGACCTGCACACAGCACTGACCCAGACCTGCACACAGCACTGACCCAGACCTGCACACAGCACTGACCCAGACCTGCACACAGCACTGACCCAGACATGCACACAGCACTGACCCAGACATGCACACAGCACTGACCCAGACCTGAATCCAGAACACTGACCCAGACCTGAATCCAGAGCACTGACCCAGACCTGCACACAGCACTGACCCAGACATGCACACAGCACTGACCCAGACATGCACACAGCACTGACCCAGACATGCACACAGCACTGACCCAGACCTGAATCCAGAGCACTGACCCAGACCTGAATCCAGAGCACTGACCCAGACCTGCACACAGCACTGACCCAGACATGCACACAGCACTGACCCAGACCTGAATCCAGAGCACTGACCCAGACCTGAATCCAGAGCCCTGACCCAGACCTGCACACAGCACTGACCCAGACCTGAATCCAGAGCACTGACCCAGACCTGCACACAGCACTGACCCAGACCTGCACACAGCACTGACCCAGACCTGCACACAGCACTGACCCAGACCTGCACACAGCACTGACCCAGACCTGCACACAGCACTGACCCAGACCTGCACACAGCACTGACCCAGACCTGCACACAGCACTGACCCAGACCTGCACACAGCACTGACCCAGACCTGCACACAGCACTGACCCAGACCTGCACACAGCACTGACCCAGACCTGCACACAGCACTGACCCAGACCTGCACACAGCACTGACCCAGACCTGCACACAGCACTGACCCAGACCTGCACACAGCACTGACCCAGACCTGCACACAGCACTGACCCAGACCTGCACACAGCACTGACCCAGACCTGCACACAGCACTGACCCAGACCTGCATCCAGAACATTGCTTTTTGACCCAGACATGCACAACATTGCTTTCTGACCCAGACATGCACAACATTGCTTACTGACCCAGACATGCACAACATTGCTTTCTGACCCAGACCCGCACAACATTGCTCTCTGACCCAGACATGCACAACATTGCTTCTGACCCAGACATGCACAACATTGCTTTCTGACCCAGACATGCACAACATTGCTTTCTGATCCAGACATGCACAACATTGCTTTCTGACCCAGACATGCACAGCATTGCTTTCTGACCCAGACATGCACCCAGAGGATTGCTTTCTGATCCAGACATGCACAACATTGCTTTCTGACCCAGACATGCACAACATTGCTTTCTGAAGGTGACCCAGACCTGCACAACATTGCTTTCTGACCCCTCTCACCTGCACAGCATTGCTTTGTGACCCCTCTCCCCTGCAGCGCTAGGTGGCATGCAGGGGGGTGGCGGGTTGGCATCCCCCTCATTTCCATTGTCAGAAGTCCACTGTGTGCTGTGGGCACACGCTACATCCGCCACATCCAACCGTGGCAACGACGGAGTTGTAGCCAAGGAACAAGAACACCAACAAACCAACCAGCCAGCCAGCCAACTAACCAACCAGCCAGCCAGCCAACTAACCAACCAGCCAGCCAGCCAACTAACCAACCAGCCAATCAACCAACCAGCCAACTAACCAACCAGCCAACCAGTCAACTAACCAACCAACCAACCAGCCAGCCAACCAGCCAACTAACCAACTGACCAGCCAACCAACCAACCAGCCAACCAGCCAGCCAACTAACCAACCAGCCAGCCAGCCAACTAACCACCAGCCAATCAACCAACCAGCCAACTAACCAACCAGCCAACCAGTCAACTAACCAACCAACCAACCAGCCAACCAGCCAGCCAACCAGCCAACTAACCAACTGACCAGCCAACCAACCAACCAACCAACCAACCAGCCAACCAACCAACCAGCCAGCCAGCTAACTAACCAACCAACCAACCAGCCAAACAACCAACTAGACAACTAACCAACCAACCAGCCAGCCAACCAGCCAACCAACCAACCAGCCAGCCAGCTAACTAACCAACCAGCCAATAAGCCAACCAACCAATCAGCCAGCCAGCCAACTAACCAATCAACCAACTAGCCAACCAACCAACCAGACAACTAACCAACCAACCATCCAACCAACCAGCCAGCCAACTAACCAGCAGGCCAACCAGCCAACCAGCCAACCAACCAACCCGCCAACCCACCAACCCACTCCAAACTACACTAGGACAGGTGGGGGACGGGATAGCCTGGTGGTTAGCGTGATGCGCTGGTGATCTGCTGACCTGAGTTCGATTCCCGTTCAAGAGGATTTTGTCCACTACCCCTAAAAGTCCTTCGCACGAGACTAAAAACCGAGGTCCCGTGTGCGAATGCACGCAAAACATCTTCTGCACACGTTAAAATCTGTTCCGCTTTTCGGAAGAGTAGGCCATTGTGTGCCGGTGGGAACAGATGACAAAATTGACAAAACTGCAAACACACGGGGACCTGGATGTCAAAAAAGCACATGAGTGCTTATTCCATTATCCTCGAAAAAAAAATAAAGTGTAGGAATCAGGAGGATTTTCAGAGGCTTCATTTGTGTGGAGATCAGTTACAGCATGATGCTGCTGCAGTTTGTGTGGAGATTAGTTACAGCATGATGCTGCTGCAGTTTGTGTGGAGATTAGTTACAGCATGATGCTGCTGCAGTTTGTGTGGAGATCAGTTACGGCATGATGCTGCTGCAGTTTGTGTGGAGATCAGTTACGGCATGATGCTGCTGCAGTTTGTGTGGAGATCAGTTACAGCATGATGCTGCTGCAGTTTGTGTGGAGATTAGTTACAGCATGATGCTGCTGCAGTTTGTGTGGAGATTAGTTACAGCATGATGCTGCTGCAGTTTGTGTGGAGATTAGTTACAGCATGATGCTGCAGTTAATGTGGAGATCAGTTACAGGCTGGTGATGTTGCAGTTTGTGTGGAGATTAGTTACAGCATGATGCTGCAGTTTGTGTGGAGATTAGTTATAGGCTGGTGATGCTGCAGTTTGTGTGGAGATTAGTTACAGGCTGGTGATGCTGCCCTTTGTTTTCTTCTCCCAGGGCACAGAATCCGGCTTTCATCGGAAGGCAGGGCCCAATGTCGCAGCAAGGAGTCGGCTTCCTTTCTGCCTTTGGCCTCTGTTCTTTTCGGCCTTCCCAGTTTGACTTCAAGGGCCCCCTTTTGCATTTATGCCTCTGCGTCATCCCTTTAAAGGGAAGCCCTGTAAGTCGTAAGTCATGAAGAGAGGTTTTTTGGGGTGGTGCATTTTGGCACCGCGTATATGGGCAGCCTACTCTGACACTGAAGAAATTTTCTTTATGAGGAACGTTTGTTATCTAAGCTCTTTTTAAAGATGGAGCAGATCAGCTCACGTTTCAAATACGGGCATGTTAATTGCAGCCCGTGTGGACCTTAGCTGACAGCTGTGGTAGTCAGCCTTTTTGACGTCATCAGGGACAGCTGTGGTCATGTCAGCCTTTAGACTCATCACTGACGCTGTGGTCATGTCGGGCCTTTAGACGTCATCAACTGACAGTTGGGGGTCATGGGTGGTCAGTCTTTAGACTCATCACTGACGGCTGTGGTCATGTCAGCCTTTGGGTCATCACTGACAGCTTTTGGTCATGGGGTTTGTGGTCAGCCCTTTGACGTCATCATGACAGCGTGGTCATGCAGCCTTTAGACTCATCACTGACAGCTGTGGTCAGGGTCAGCTTTAGGACGTCATCACTGACAGCTGTGGTCAGTCAGCCTTTAGACGTCATCACTGACAGCTGGGGTCATGTCAGCCTTTAACGTCTCACTGACAGCTGGGTCATGTCAGCCTTTAGACGTCATAAACTGACAGCTGTGGTCATGTCACCTTTAGACGTCATCCCCGCAGCTGTGGTCACGTCAGCCTTTAGACGTCATCACTGCCCAGCTGTGGTCTGTACCTTTAGACATCATCATGACAGCTGTGTCATGTCCCTTTAGACGTCAACACTGACAGTTTTGGGGTCCATGTCAGCCTTTAACGTCACATGACACTGTGGTATGCATCCTTAAAACGTCATCATGACACAGCAGTGCAAAGACAGTCCTACCCAAACAAAAACAACAACAGAAAACAAACAAAGAAGAAAAAAGCCAAATAAAAAACCCTCTCCAAAAAAGTGAAAAATGTTTTCCCAAATTTGTTGACACATTACTTTGTTTCCTTGAATTTGTAATGCTTTTATATTTTTACTGCATATTGGCCCTGTTCTTTCCACTCTCTCTCTAGTTTGACCCTGTTCTTTTTCCCCTCTCTTTCTAGTCTGACCTTGTTCCTCTCTCTCTCTCTCTCTTTTCTCTCTCCTCTCTCTCCTCTCTTTACTGCTCCCCTCTCTCTCTCTCTCTCTCTCTTTCTTTGTTTGACCCTGTTCTCCTCTTTCATCTTTCTTTTTTTCCCTCTCTCTTTTCTTTTCTCTCTTTTCTAGTCTGCCCCTGTTTCTCTTCCTCTCTTTCTAGTCTGACCTGTTCTCTCTCTCTCTCTCTCTCTCTCTCTCTCCTTTCTAGTCTGACCCTGGTTCCTCTCTCTCTTTTCTCTCTCTCTCTCTCTCTTCTTTCTAGTCTGACCCTGTTCTCTCCCCTTTTCTAGTCTGACCTTTCTCTCTCTCTCTCTTACTCTCCCCTCTTTTCTCTCTCTTTTCTAGTTGAACCCTGTTTTTCTCTCTCCCCTCTCTCTCTCTCTCTCTCTCTCCTCTCTCTCTTTCTAGTTTGACCCTGTTCTCTTCTCTCTCTTTAATTTCTAGTCTGACCCTGTTCTCTTCTCTCTCTCTCTCCCCTTTTTAGTTGACCCTGTTCTCTCTCTCTCTCTCTCCTCTTCTCTCTTTTAGTCTGACCCTGTTCCTCTCCTCTCTCTCTCTCTTCTCTCTCTCTTTTCTCTTTCTAGTTGACCCTGTTTTCTCTTCTCTCTCTTTCTTTTGTCTGACCCTGTTCTCTCTCTCTCTCTCTCTTTTTAGTCTGACCCTGTTCTCTCTTCTCTCCTCTCTCTCTCTCTTCTTTCAGTCTGCCTGTTCTCTCTCTCTCTCTTTTCTCTCTCTCTCTCTCTCTTTCTTAGTTTTGACCCTGTCTTCCTCTCTTTTTTATCTGCCTTTTCTGTCTTTACCCTCTCTCTCTCTTTCTCTCTTCTCTCTCTCTCTCTCTCTCTCTCTCTTTCTAGTCTGACCCTGTTCTCTCTCTCTCTCTTCTCTCCTTTCTCTCTCTCTTCTGTCTCCCTTTCTCTCTCTCTTTCTTCTCCTTTTCTAGTTGACCTTTTTCTCTCTCTCTCCTCTCTCTTCTCTCTCTCTCTCTTTCTAAGTTACTGACCCTTTTTCTTTTCTCCTCTCTCTTCCTTCTCTCTCTCTCTCTCGCTCTCTCTTTTTCTCTCTTCTGTTGACCCTTTTTTTCTCTCTCTCTCTCTTCTTTCAGTCTGGGCCCTTTTTTCTCTCTCCCCTCCTCTCTCTCTCTCTCTTCTCTTTCATTTACCTGTTTTCCTCTCTCTCTCTCTCTCTCTCTCTTTCTAGTTTGACCTGTTCTCTCTCTCTCTCTCTCTTTCTCCTTCTCTCTCTCTCTCTTTCTCTCTCTGTTCTCTCTCTCTCTCTCTTCTCTTCTTTCTGATGGCCCTGTTTCCTCTTCTTAAAATTTTTATCTTTGCCCTTTCTTCTACCCTTCTCTCCTTCTCTCCTCTCTTTCATTGATGCCCTTCTCTAACCCCCTTTTCTAGTTTACCCCTTTTTCCTCCTTCTTCTTTTTAATTGAAAGGTTCTCTCTCTTTCTCATTTTACCAGTCTGCCTAAAATTTCTGTTTCAGTTAGACCGTTCTTTTTCCTCTTCTTTTGTTACCTTTCTCTTCTCTCTTCTCTCTTTCTAGTTTGACCCTGTTCTCATCTCTCGTCTCTTCTCTCTCTCTTCTATTCCCCTTTTCTTCTCCTTTTTCTAGTTTTACCTGTTCTCTCTCTCTCTCTCTTTTTTAGTCTGGCCCTTTCTCTCTCTCTCTCTCTCTTTCTAGTTGACCCTGTTCTCTCTCTCTCTCTCTCTCTCCTTTTTTTTCCCCTTTTTCTCTCCCTCTTTCTAGTCTGACCCTGTTCTCTCTCTCTCTCTCTCTTTTTCTCCCCTCCCCTTTTATTGACCCCCCCCCTTTTCTTCTCTTCTTTTTTTGTCTGGGCCCTTTCCTCTCCTCTCCTTTTTTTAGTCTGACCTGTTCTCTCTCTCCTCCCCCCTCTCTCTCTCTTTTTTATTGACCTGTTCTCTCTCTCTCTCTCTCTCTCTCTCTTTCTAGTTGACCCGTTCTTTTCCCTCTCTTTTAGTTGACCCCGTTCTCTCTCTTCTCCCCTTCCCCCCTCTCCTCTTCCTTTTAGTTTTACCCCGTTCCTCTCTCTCTCCTCTCTCTCTCTCTTTCTATTTTTTTTGCTTTACCCCCTTTCTTCTCTCTCCCCTCTTTCTAGTTGCCCCTTTTTCTCTCTTCTCTCTCTCTCTCTCTTTTTTAGTTTGACCCCGTTCTCTTCTCCTTTTTTTTCTCCCTTTTTCTTTCTTCCCCTTTTCTTTTCTTTTCCTGTTTCCCTTTCTTTTCCCCTCTTCTTTTAGTCTGCCCTTTTCTCTCTCTCTCTCTCCTCTCTCTCTTCTCTCCCTCTCTCTTCTTTCTTTTTTTTGGGGCCGTTTTTTTCCTTCTCTCTCTCTTTCTAGTTGACCCCGTTCTTTTTTTTCTCTCCTCCTCCTTTCTCTCCTTTTGCCCTTTCTCTTCTCTCTTTCTTCTTTTCCCCCCCTTCTAGTTTTTCCTTTTTTCTTCAAATTTTGCTACCCGTTTTTCCTTTTTCCTCTTCTCTCCTCTTTAGTGACCCTGTTTCTTTTTTCTTTCTTTTAGTTGTTGTTCTTCCTCTTTTCCCTCCCTCTTTCTTTTTGAAACCCGCTCCTCCTT
>CM054137.1:2473247-2486369 GCA_028751875.1 Rapana venosa | reverse complement strand
CCCCCCAAAAAACGTTATTTTTTTTAAAAACTAAAAAAAGGTTCATACAAGCTTCAAAAATTCCAAAAAACAGAATTTATTTGTGGCCCCAAAAGGAAATTTCCTTGCAAAAATAATTGGGGGAAAAGGGAAAAGGGGGAAAAAAATTGAAAGGGGACCAGTTCCCCCTACCTGGTCATGATGTTTTTTCCCAAACTCCCAAAATTCTTTTTTGATTCCCAAAAAACCGTTTACTTCCTTGACTAAAAAGGGGTGGGGGTTTCAAAAAGAATTGTTACTCTCTGTGTAAGAAGTGTTCTTTCAAAATTTTTTTTCGAAATTTTAAAATTTATAAATTTAAAAATATTGTTTTAACCCCTTTGTGGATATAAATTTTCCCCCCCCCCCCTCCTTTCTCTGTGCACCCAATCAGTTGAATGATAGGAAAGTACGTCAGATTACCGGGTTGACTTTTCCAATGTGTCCCTCATCTATCCTAAAAAATAACCCCATAACATCAATGAGAATGAACTGTAAAAACAAGAAGGTTTTTCAAGTTGTGCTCCAAATTGGGGCCCTACTCCACCCAGCAAACTTTTCCAAAGAAAACCTGAAAGCAACCCCAAACATGAAGCGGCAAAACACAACCAAACCCAAACCGTCCCCTAAGCACATGCACAAACTTTGTCTGATAACTACAAAGTATTGAAACCATGCTTGATCAATGCATACGATTACTCTGAACACGAAATTGACCGTGGCTAGATTAGAGGACTTTAATTTCTATCAAAAATGAACTCAAACTTCTGTTGACCAAAAGACTGAACCTTTCATTCCTTTCAGTAGTTAAAACATTATTTCTGAACAGACACAAAACAAAAAAATCTACTGAAAGAAAATCAGTCCTGAAACTTGGGGGCACAGTTTCTTCTGAACAAAAGCAAATAAAGCAAAATCATGCCCCAAGAAAACTGTGGCAAAAACTGTGACATAACCACTGAAAAAAGGGCTGAAAAAACCTTAACGAAACAGACCAAGGGGTGCATAACATACTGACTGTCCTTTGCACCTACACTTCCTACAACAAAGTGGGAAGATACAGACCGTTTGTATTCCTCACAGCCAGGGGGAAAGACTTACAAAATGATTTATGAGACCGTGACCAACCACGAACAACCTGACTTACCAACGACAATCTTTCCCCCACATTTTTTCCAGTTTTAATGAGGAACAAATATCCCGACAATAATAAAAATACTGTATCTCCCAGAAAAAAAAACTGCACTGTCTAAAGCACGCTCCTCCAAGAATGACACGCAATGAATAAACCAAAAAACAAGCACATGGCAAACACAAAGCCAATTGCTTTTCCCCCCTGACTGTTCATCTTACAAATTTGGGGACTCTATCATTAGATACTAGCCTAAAAGACTCGAAACCCCAAGAACTTTTTTATTAAAAATAGAAACCCTGGTTTATTTTATCAAATACTGCAAACTGCTACGCACCCTTCAAAACATGCAGGCAAAGACTGTCCTTGTGCATTAGGGCTTAAGACTGCCAGGTGGCCCTATTTCAACTGATGACTGGAAAAATCATTACATTTTGAAAACAGTGTTTCCCCTCAGCCCTATCTGTCATTTTCCACCTTCCTCTCGTGGAAGGCACCAGCTGAAAAACTCCTAGCCCCTCCAATAGAAATCTGAAGACTGCCTGCACCAAATGCAGTAACTTAATTGACAATCACAACGTTTTTAAAGACAATGGGCTCCACGACAGGCCTTGTACAAGACGGGGTGCCCCCTAGCTTTGGGGGAACACCCGTTTGGGCTTTTAATTTCAAAAGTTTCCCTTTCCCAACGTCCCGTTTTACTCGTTGACCAATCTGATTCTGCTAACCCACCCATAAATCAGCCAACATCCACCACTCTCCGACTTAAAGTTTAACAAAAAAGATCGAAAAGAACCCATCCTCCCCTTTTTGAGCAGAACCAAGAGTTTTTGGGGGTTTCCGGGAAACGCATGCACCTCATGTGTGCATCATCTGATTTTCCCCCCCATTACCCACACCCCAATGGGGTCCAGGGCGAAAAAATCGTCCACATCAAAACTGCTGTATGAATCGCCCCACAGAGCCTTGAAGATGTCTAAAGGGGAGCGCCACCCTTGAAGAAATCAACAACCCTCTAGGGGACACTCTAGACTCCCTTTTCCCTTTCCCCACCAGCAACCCCCTCCTCTTTTTTCCTTTTCTCTGGTAGTAGGTCCCAGGGGGGTTTTCATTCCAACCCCAGTTCTACCCCTACCCCCTTATCTTTCAGGGGTTTAACCTTCACCAAGGCAAACCACTTCCCTTCAAGCTATGCGGGTTTGGGGTTTCATCCTCCCCTCAGGGCGTGGTTTCTGACTCACGGAACGGGCTTCCGTCCAGTACTACTGTTTTTGATCCACGATATAAACATGGCTCCACAAATGGGGTCTCAACCTGACACGAGTACCATGTACGGTGAAGTGCAAAATTAAAGGGGTTATAGTAAAAATGGGGGGAATTTAATTTTTTGTTGCCTATTTTAGTCATAAATTGTTTGCATACTAAGATTTTTTTTTCCTAAACTTGTAACCTTTTAAAAAAAAAAAAACAAACTATCAAATATACCTTCCAGATTGGGGACAGCTTTTTATATGTTCCAGAATACAGTTATTTGTGTTTCATGAAGGTTGGGTTTTGTAAAAACCCTTCCTTCCTAAATCTGGAAAATTTTGATAGTATTTTATTGGATATTTTCATAATTTTTCCTCAATTTTAAATTTGCATTTGCACAATTTGTGTTTTGCGTTGCTTTGGGCAATTTCAGCTTTGTCCTTAAATGAATGTCTGATGACTGTTGCTTTTTGGGTGTCAGTCTGTGTAAAGAATAATATTTCCAAAAAAATGTTTTTGGTGAAATACCAAAAAGTCGAAAAACATTTTTTTTGGTTATTGTCACACTGGGGTGGAAAAAGTTTTTTTTTTGTCATTACAATTTTTTTGAATTGCTTGATTTATTTCCCTTTTACTTCAACAGTTTTTTTTAAATTATTTGATTTAACTAAGAAAACCCCTCAACATGCAATAATTTCATAAAAAAAAATGGTTAAAAAAAATGGGATTCAAAGTGGTTATTTGAACTTTTTCATTTAATTAAAAAATACCGACATATCCTTTTTCTGTCAAATTCAAATGACTGTTTTCATGCTTTTTGTTTTGCTAAATCGCGCTTATCAGATTATTTCAGATAAATCTATCAAACCCTATTTAACTCCCATCAAAAGATCCAAAAGCAAATTAGAAACTGGATTAATACAATGTACATAAATCATTAATTTAAAGGGAAAGGGATAAATTTGAAAACAGGCATTGAAAGTACTGCTTAAATTTACTTAAAGGGAATAAAACCATTTTTAAAGGCTTTATATATAGAAATCCGGGTGAACTACCATTTTTTGATCGCTTTTTTGGCCCTGAGGGCGAGTATCAAACCCCTTCAAAAAGATAATTTTTTTAGGTTTTTAACATTGATTTTTTAAACCCCCGATAAATGGGAGTGTGTTTTTAATTAATCATTTTTCACAGCTGTTTAACCCCAACACGAAAAACACTTCACTCTGAAACATTAAAGACCATGTCTATGTCTCCAAAATGGAACATATAATAAAACATCTGTTCCCAAATTTGGCATAACATCATTACCAATAGCAACGGGTTAAAAAAAAAAACAAGGATCCTAGATCAATCACAAAAATTTCTCTCGAAACATAATTGTTTGATGCTGAAGGATTTCTTCTGATCTAGTAAAGCTAACTTTTAAATGTTTTTCAGTATACGATCCAATAACACTTTCTGCCTGGATCAACTTTTTCCTAAATTGACAAACAGCACCACTTAAAAAAAAACGATTAAATTAAGAAAACCACCATGGCTTACTGCCGAAATTAATGCTGCCATTTTCAGTTTTACAAATTGTTTAAAAACAACAGGGAAAAGGGGCAGACTTTAAAAAACAAAAAAAAAAATAACACTATGAAAAGAACGCTCGTAAAAAAATATTTTTGTGATCTGATCTCATCAAAAAAAAACAAAATCTGTAGAAAAACTACAATCAGCTACTCATAAAACATCAAAACTACCCTCTTTTTATTAACTGCTGTCTGCGAAGATATAAACAACATTTTGCTACAGTAGGGGAAAAGTAATTTACTAACCCAAACAAAATTTAATGATCGCTGCCCTTTAAAAACTTTTGTGGATCCGAAAATTTCAAAACTAAAATTTAAGTTTAATTTTTTCACTGTTCATGAAGTAACAAAGAATTTTGGTTTTCCCAAAACACTCAAATGCAAGGGGGTTGACAATCTAGACAGTAAAAATTAAGGGTTTTAGCACCCATAATATCAGCATATCCAAAATACATTTATAATCTTCAATTTAAAAAGTCATTTTTCCTCAAGCTTTTAGAATCCCCAAAAATTTTTCCCCTTTTCAAATCGGGGACCCAAAAAATCCCTCAAAATAAGACCAAAAAACAATCCTTTTCATTGTCTAACCTCTTGAAAAGCATCTTTGAAAAACCCTTTACTGTATTTACAAATCACAATCTGTTTCATCCAGGCAAAGCGGATTTTTTAAAAAACCCTTCTTGTCACACTTTTGCTTCAAAACCCAATAAGAAAGGCATAAAATATTAAAAAATGATCTTTTGTCTGGGGTAGTATTTGTTGATTTTTTCTAAGGCTTTTTGACACCATTGACCAGATCTTTTTAATAAGAAACTTGTTTTTTATGGGTTATTTTTTAATTCAGTTAGACTTTTATCCTCATTTCTTAAAAAAAACGGGACGTTCTTCAAGACTGTGCAAAACCTCCTTCATGCCAATAACATATGGTGTCCCCCAGGACATTCTTGGGCCAATTTTTTTCTAATCTATAATTAAAAGATCTCCATTGAATATTTTATCTTTTTGTAACTATTTGCAGATGAACGACTATTCATACAAGGGAAAAAAACAAATGTTTTAAAAAATTTTACAGAAAGATATAGAAAACTCTTTTTGGGGGTCAAAAAACATGGCTCTTTTATCCCAAAAAAAAACAAGTTAGATGTCACAACGAGACAAAAAAGACAAAAAGAAGTCTAGTCAAGAAGTCGAAAAATTTATGAACAGATAGTAGAAGAGGTTTTTAACAAAATTAAATTTGGGCCTTAAAAAAGTAACAAAAATCTTTTCCCGGGGCAGCCAAATTTTTTTTAATATTTCAAAGAAATTATCCCAAAAGAATTTAAACTCAAAGAAAAAGCATTTCCTTTATGAGCACCTCGTAAGTTGTTTTTTTTTATGGTACAACAACCAATTTGATTATGCTTAAAAAGTTGGGACCTGGGAAAAAACTGCTTAAAAAAAAAAACTTGAGAGATTTTAAAAACGCTCCAAAATTAATACCCAAAAAAAAAAATCTTTGCAAAAAGAAAATTACAAAAAACTCAATATTTTACCCTTAAATCAGAAATCCATTTTAATAAATCGTATTCATGTACAAGTTATGAATAAACTTACCCCATCCTATCTGATGAAAATTTTTATAAGTTATTCGAAATAAAAGTATTCTATTTATTCCCCCCCCAGGGTAACTTATTTATGTCATCCTTGGGTTTATCAGGGAGTGCTAGGAACAATAATTGATTATTAAAAGAATAATTTTCTTATTTAAAAAAAATATCCGAAATTAAAAGAGTAATTTCATTTTTGGTTCAAACCTTTTTGAAAAATAAATTGAACAATTTTTTTTTAATTATCTTAGTATCATTACACACAATTAGTTTAAAATGCCCCATTTTCATTTCTTTTTCCCTTCTTTCTGTTGTTTTTTGTTTTGTTTTTTTTTCCTTCCCCCGTTGACTATTTTTGTCCTCACACTGTCCATAAACCTGTAAGCCACTCCCCCCCCCCTCCCCTCACTCTCTAAATCCTTTGCTGTTTTGCCGCTGTCTGTATGTCCTCTGCCTTTTGCTCTTTGTTTTTCTTTCTGTCTTTTCTCTTCGCTCTCTCTGTAATGTGGTTTTTTGGCGGTGGTTTGTTGTGGGGGTGGGGGTTTTTTTTTGTTTAAAAATTTTTTTTTTTTTTTTACTTTTTTGTCTGTGTTTGTTTGTTTGCTTTTCTTTCCTTCTCCATTGTCTCCCTTTTATCATTCATCGCATTGTATCTATTTCTCATTTATAAAACGTTTGAAAAAAATTAAATGTCATTTTTAATTTTCTTTGGGTTTTAAAAATGTTGAAATGAGTTTGCGGGTTTTTGGGGGTGGGGGTGGGGGGGGGGTTGTTGTGGGTTTTTTTTTTTTGGGTTTTTGTTTTGTTTTTTGGGGCTTTTATTGTTTTGTGGGGTTTTTGGGGGGGGTTTTGGGGTGTGTGTGTTTGTGTGGGGGTTGGGGTGTGTGGTTTTTGTTTGTTTTTTGGGGGGTTTTTTGAGAGCAGGTGTAAAAAACCCTGAGCTTATCCATTTACTCTCAATAAAAGTTCGATTCGAGTTTGAGTTTGATTTTGAGTTCTCTCCCCCTCTCCTCTCCTCTCCCTCAATCCTCTCTCTCTCTCTCTCTCCTCCTCTCTCTCTCTCTCTCTCTCTCTCTTCTCTTTCTTCTCTCTCCTCTCTCTTCACCCCCCCCTTCTCCTCCTCTCCCCTCTCTCCTCTCCATTTTTGTAACCCTTTTAGAATAAAAAAATCACATCATCTCTTCTGTCGTTTGTCGGGCTGTCGTCTCGTCACTACCATGCCCGTTGAACGTGTGGTATGTCTGGTGTGGTGAGAGAGAGAGAGGGGTTTGTGAAATTGAAGGCATTTTGGGGGGATGAAGGGGATGGGAATTTGGGGGATGGATATTCAAAACCTCGATGGGGAGGGGCAGAGCGATGGAAAAGATATGATGATGATGATAAGATGATGAAATTTAGGTGGATGATGATGAGAGGGTATGATGATGATGATGAGATGAGAGATGATAGATGAGTGAGGAGAGGAGGAGGAGGATAACGCCAAAGTGTTGACGACACAACACGACCAAAAACATGACGCACCTGGGTGAGGTAGGCATAAAGATTTAAAAAAAGGCACTGTCTGAGTACCATGGGGGATGGGGTAGGGTGGTGGTCAGGTGAGGGGGTGAGGGGGTGGGGATGGTGGTAGTGATGGTGATGAAGGTGTGGGGATAGTGGTGGTGATGGTGGTGGTGATGGTGGTGGTGATGGTGGTGGTGATGGTGATGGTGGTGATGGTGGTGGTGATAGTGGTGGTGATGGTGATGGTGGTGGTGATGGTGATGGTGGTGGTGATGGTGGGGTGGTGGTGATGGTGGTGGTGATGGTGATTGTGGTGATGATGGTGGTGATGGTGATGGGTGATGGTGGTGATGTCGGTGGTGATGGTGATGGTGGTGGTGATGGTGGCGATTGTGGTGGTGATGATGATGAAGGTGATGGTGGTGGTGATGTGATGGTGGTGATGGCGATGGTGGTGATGGGGAGGATGGTGGTGGGGGTGATAGTTGTGGTTGGTGATGGTGGGTGAATGATGGTGGTGGTGATTAAGGGATGGTGGTGGTGATGGTGATGGTGGTGGTTGTGATGATGGTGATGGTGGTGGTGATGGGGGTGGTGGTGATGGTGGTGGTGGTGATGTTGATGATGATGGTGATGGCGATGATGGTTGTGGTGATGGTGGTGGTGGTGATGGTGGTGGTGATGCGATGATGATGGTGATGAAGGTGGTGATGGTGATGATGGTGGTGATGGTGGTGATGATGGTGGTTGTGATGATGGTGGTGGTGATGGTGGTGGTGAGGGTGATGGAGATGGTGGTGATGGTGGTGATGATGATGTGGTAAATGGTGGTGTGATGATGATGGTGGTGATGGTGGTGATGATGGTGATGGTGATGATGGTGGTGGTGATGGTGATGATGGTGGTGGTGATGATGGTGGTGATGGTGGTGATGGTGATGGTGGTGATGGTGATGGTGGTGATGGTGGTGCTGATGGTGGTGATGATGATGGTGGTGTTCATGTTCATTAAAAACCCTTTTTGAAACACGGCCTGTGGGATGAATCCTGCACACAGCACTGACCCAGACCTGCACACAGCGCTGACCCAGACCTGCACACAGCACTGACCCAGACCTGCACACAGCACTGACCCAGACCTGCACACAGCGCTGACCCAGACCTGCACACAGCACTGACCCAGACCTGCACACAGCGCTGACCCAGACCTGCACACAGCACTGACCCAGACCTGCACACAGCGCTGACCCAGACCTGCACACAGCACTGACCCAACCTGCACACAGCACTGACCCAGACCTGCACACAGCACTGACCCAACCGCACACAGCACGACCAACCTGCACAAGCACTGACCCAACCTCACAGCATTGTTTTCTGAAAGACCAGAACCTGCAACACATTTGCTTTTTTTTGAAGATAAACCCAAACCCCCTGCACCGCATTTTTTTTTTTTCTGACCCCCCCCCCCCCTCACCTAGGGGCATGCAGGGGGGGGGGCGGGTTGGCACCCCCTCACTTCCCATTTCAAATTCCTCTGTTCTGGGGCACACCTCAACCGCCACCCCACCGGTGGGAACGTCGAGTCGTGCCAAGGAACAAGAAAAACCAACAAACCAACCAGCCCACCAGCCAAAAAACCAACCAACCCGCCACCAACCACCAACAACCAACCAACCAGCCATTCAACTAACCAACCAACCAACCGCCAACCAGCCCCCCCAGCCCAAATAACCAAAACCCAACCCCCAGCAACTAACCCAACCCAACCAACCGCCAGCCAACTAACCCAAATGACCAGCCAAACCAACCACCAACCCAACCCAACCCCCAACTAAAATAAAAACCAAAAAAACAAAAAAAAAACCAAAACCAACCACAACCAGCCACCAAAACCCACCACCCCCACCAGCCAACCCCAAACCCAAACCCCCCCCCCAACCGCCCCCCCCCCACCAAACCCCCCACCCCCCCCTCTCCAACCCCACCCCCCCCCCCCCCCCCCCAAAAAAAAAAAAAACCCCAAACCCCCCCCAAACCCCCCCACCCCCAAAACCCCCCCCACCCCCCCCCAAAACCAACCCCCCCCCCCCCCCCAAAAAAACCCCCAAAAACCCCCCCCCCCCCCCCCCCCCCCCCCCCCCCCCCCCCCCCCGCCACCCCCCCCAACCCCAACCCCACCCCCCCCCCCCCCCCCCCCCCAAACCACCCCCCCCCCCCCCCCCCGCCCCCCCCCCCCCCCCCCCCCCCCCCAACCACCAACAACCAACAACCACCCCACCCCCCCCCCAAACCCGCCACCCCCCCAACCCCCCCCCCCCCCAAAACCCCCAACCCCAACCCACCCCACCCCCCACCCCCCCACCACCACCAAAAAAAACCCCCCAACCCCCCCCCAACCACCAACAACCAAACCCAAACCACCAACCCCCAAACCCCAAAAACCCCAGCACCAACCACCGCCACCAACCAACCCCCCCAACCCAAAACCCATAAAACAAAGGGTGGGGCGGATAGCCTGGTTTTGGGGTTGGTGGGGGTGACGCTGACCAGTTTGATTCCCCTTTAAAGGATTTTTTTTCCACTACCCCTAAAAAACCTTCGCACGAGACTAAAAACCGGGTCCCGTGTGCGAATGCACGCAAAACATTTCTGCACACGTTAAAATCTGTTCCGCTTTTCGGAAGAGTAGGCCATTGTGTGCCGGTGGGAACAGATGACAAAATTGACAAAACTGCAAACACAGGGGGACCTGGATGTCAAAAAAGCACATGAGTGCTTATTCCTTATCCTCGAAAAAAAAAATAAAGTGTAGGAATCAGGAGGATTTTCAGAGGCTTCATTTGTGTGGAGATCAGTTACAGCATGATGCTGCTGCAGTTTGTGTGGAGATTAGTTACAGCAGGGATGCTGCTGCAGTTTGTGTGGGATTAGTTACAGCATGATGCTGCTGCAGTTTGTTTTGAGATCAGTTACGGCATGATGCTGCTGCAGTTTGTGGGAGACAGTTACGGCATGATGCTGCTGCAGTTTGTGTGGAGATCAGTTTACAGCATGATGCTGCTGCGTTTGTGTGGAGATTAGTTACAGCATGATGCTGCTGCAGTTTGTGTGGAGATTAGTTACAGCATGATGCTGCTGCAGTTTGTGTGGAGATTAGTTACAGCATGATGCTGCAGTTAATGTGGAGATCAGTTACAGGCTGGTGATGTTGCAGTTTGTGTGGAGATTAGTTACAGCATGATGCTGCAGTTTGTGTGGAGATTAGTTATAGGCTGGTGATGCTGCAGTTTGTGTGGAGATTAGTTACAGGCTGGTGATGCTGCCCTTGTCTCTTCCTCCCAGGGCACCAGAATCCAGGCTTCATCTTGAAGGCAGTGGTCAATGTCTGCAGCAAGAAGATCAGCTTTCTTTCTCCCTTTGGCCTTTGTTCTTTTCGGCCCTTCCCCAGTTTGCCTTCAGAGGGCCGCCTGCAATATGCACTCTGCGTCATCCCATCAAGGAAGCCCTGTAAGATCGTAAGTCACTGAATGAGAGGTTTGTGTGGTGGCTGCATTTTTGGCACCGCGCTATATAGGCAGCCATACTCTGACACTGAAGAATTTTTTCTTGAATGAGGAATACAGTTTGTTATCTAAGCTCTTTTTAAAGATGGAGGCAGAATCAGCTTCACGTTTCAAAATACAGCAGCATGTTAATGCAGACCGTGGCACCTTAGCTGACAGCTGTGGTCATGTCAGTCTTTAGACATCATCACTGACAGCTGTGGTCATGTCAGCCTTTAGACATCATCACTGACAGCTGTGGTCATGTCAGCCTTTAGACGTCATCACTGACAGCTGTGGTCATGGTGTGGTCAGTCTTTAGACGTCATCACTGACAGCTGTGGTCATGTCAGCCTTTAGATATCATCACTGACAGCTGTGGTCATGTCAGCCTTTAGACGTCGTCACTGACAGCTGTGGTCATGTCAGCCTTTAGACGTCGTCACTGACAGCTGTGGTCATGTCAGCCTTTAGACATCATCACTGACAGCTGTGGTCATGTCAGCCTTTAGACGTCATCACTGACAGCTGTGGTCACGTCAGCCTTTAGACGGCGTCACTGACAGCTGTGGTCATGTCAGCCTTTAGACATCATCACTGACAGCTGTGGTCATGTCAGCCTTTAGACATCATCACTGACAGCTGTGGTCATGTCAGCCTTTAGACGTCAACTCCTACAGCTGTGGTCATGTCAGCCTTTAGACGTCAACTCTGACAGCTGTGGTCATGTCAGCCTTTAGACATCAACTCTGACACAGCAGTGTCAAAGACCAGCTTCCCTACTCCCAAACAAACACAACAACAGAAAACAAAATCAAGAAGAAAACAAATGCACAAAATTAAAACACCCCTCTCCAAAAAAGACATGAAAAATGTGTTCAAATTTTGTTGACACCAAGTTACTTTGTTTCCTTGATTTGCTAATGCTTTTATATTTTTACTGCATATTGGACCCTGTTCTTTTCCACTCTCTCTCTAGTTTGACCCTGTTCTTTTCCACTCTCTTTCTAGTCTGACCTTGTTCTCTCTCTCTCCTCTCTCTCACTCTCTCCTCTCTCTCTCTCTTTCTAGTTTGACACTGTTCTCTCTCTCTCTCTCTCTCTCTCTTTCTAGTCTGACCCTGTTTCTCTTCCTCTCTTTCTAGTCTGACCCTGTTTCTCTCTCTCTCTCTCTTTCTAGTCTGACCTGTTCTCTTCCTCTCTTTCTAGTCTGACCCTGTTCTCTCTCTCTCTCTCTCTCTCTCTCTCTCTCTCTCTCTCTCTCTTTCTAGTCTGACCCTGTTCTCTTCCTCTCTTTCTAGTCTGACCCTGTTCTCTCTCTCCTCTCTCTCTCTCTCTCTCTCTCTCTCTCTCCTCTCTCTCTCTCTTTCTAGTCTGACCCTGTTCTCTCTCTCTCTCTCTCCTCCTTCTCTCTCTCTCTCTCTCTCTCTTTCTAGTTTGACCCTGTTCTCTCTCTCTCTCTCTCAATTTCTAGTCTGACCCTGTTCTCTCTCTCTCTCTCTCTCTTTCTAGTCTGACCCTGTTCTCTCTCTCTCTCTCTCTCTCTCTCCTTTCTAGTTCTGCTGACCCTGTTCTCTCTCTCTCTCTCACTCCATCTCTCTCTCTCTCTCTCTTTCTAGTCTGACCCTGTTCTCCTCTCTCTCTCTTTCTTTCTAGTCTGACCCTGTTCTCTCTCTCTCTCTCTCTCTTTCTAGTCTGACCCTGTTCTCTCTCTCTCTCTCTCTCTCTCTCTCTCTCTCTCTTCTCTCTCTCTCTCTCTCTCTCTCTCTCTCTCTTCTAGTCTGACCCTGTTCTCTTCTCTCTCTCTCTCTCTCTCTCTCTTTCTAGTCTGACCCTGTTCTCTCTCTCTCTCTCTCTCTCTCTCTCTCTCTCTCTCTCTCTCTTTCTAGTCTGACCCTGTTCTCTCCTCTCTCTCTCTTTCTATGTCTGACCCTGTTCTCTCTCTCTCTCTCTCTCTCCTCTCTCTCTCTCTCTCTCTCTCTCTTTCTAGTTTGACCCTGTTCTCTCTCTCTCTCTCTCTCTCTCTCTCTCTCTCTCTCTCTCTCTTTCTAGTCTGACCCTGTTCCTCCTCTCTCTCTCTCTTCTCTCTCTCTCTCCTCTCTCTCTCTCCTCTCTTTCTAGTCTGACCCTGTTCTCTCTCTCTCTCTCTCTATATATTTCTAGTTCTGACCCTGTTCTCTCTCTCTCTCTCTCTCTCTCTCTCTCTCTTTCTAGTCTGACCCTGTTCTCTATCTCTCTCTCTCTCTCTCTCTCTCTCTTTCTAGTCTGACCCTGTTCTCTTCTCTCTCTCTCTCTCTCTCTCTCTCTCTCTCTCTCTCTCTCTCTCTCTCTCCTCTCTCTCTCTCTCTCATCTCCTCTCTCTCTTCTGAGACAACCACACGATTCCAAAACCATGTTCTGATAAAAACTTTTTAACTTGATATGCCCAATTCTTCTTACCCAGCTCCATTTGTATAACCATCATGTCATAAGACTGCCTACATAAACGTGACCCTGGAAGTTTCAGTAGTTT
>CM054137.1:2435747-2468247 GCA_028751875.1 Rapana venosa | reverse complement strand
TGCTATTATCCCAGATTTCACAGCCATTATGTCAGAACTGCAACACAAGTGAGTTAAACAAATCAAGCTTTTAATTGCTCGGCAGCCACATTGAACTTTCCATAGAAATTAAAGGCCAGTCCCAAATATTTTGAAGGTGGAAACACGTTCCAGTATATTTCCATTAGGGTAAAGGGACACTGGGAGTTTGTTTTTCTACCACAGAATGTCCTTACTTTAGTTTTGGAGCAAGACACTGACCTTTAGTTTTGGAGCAAGACACTGACCTTTACATTCCACTCACTGCATACAATAAGCCTCTAATTCATAGAGTGCTTTCTGAAGTTTCTCCTCAGAGTCAGCAAAGGTTACAGTATCATCGGCATAAATTAGAATATTAACAACACTTTTAGGTACTCTGAAATTCTGTCATCAAAATCAAGTCCTTTGTCAACTGGGCTGCAGCCTTTTGGATCAGGCGGGACTCTAAATCATTAGCATAAAGAACACAAAGCAACGGGGACAAGTGTTCACCTTGTCGGACACCTTGGCGGACATTAGATGTCTCTGACAGCGCACCATGGGAAGCAACACAAGAGACAATTCCTTTGTCCATATTTCTAATGACTTTGAAACATTTGCCTCCGACCGCATAAGTTTTCTTCATAAATCAGTAGGCCATGCTTACAGAAACACAGCTGCTGTTGTGAATGTCTAGAACTTGTGTCTTCTAATTAGGTGATTTAAACACTCAGTGACAGATTATGATCGGTGGTTTAAGGATGAGCTCTAACCCCAGCTTGGTTTTCTGAGAGAATGTCAACAGTCTCAAAGTAGGAAGATAAGCTCTCAGTGAGTACAGCAAAAAGGAATTTAGCACAGCATGATGACAAAGAGAGTCCTCTGTCATTGTTTGGGTCACGTGGTCTCCTTTCCGTTTTTCATAGGTAGGATGATAATTGCCCTCAGCCAGTCAGCCAGAAAGACCCCCGTTTCTAAAATTTATTGAAGAGTATACACCACAATGCTGTAATTGTTGAAAAGTATGACACATAGTTTCATTAATAATCCAACCTACTGTAGGTACTTAGATAGTCCTGAGCGTTTTGGAGATAGCACAAAACTGTACCATTGAAAAGTCCCATCTCGTCTGCATAATTATTGTTTAGCTTGATCAAATAAAGCTGACACAAGGGAGAGCATCCCTTTGCCACATAAGACTTGTATGCTTTTCTCCCTTCCTACCGCTGTCTTTCTTTGGCTGTCTGTGTACATTATTATCGTGACTTGTTTCTCTGTTTCTCTGCCACTTTGTCCTGGAATTTCTCTCTGTACACCTGGTTTGCTCTGGGGACATCAGGCTGATTAGAGAAAGTACACGTACTGGATTAGGAAACAACAGCTGTCATGATGTCCAATGTCAAAGGCTAACAGGGAGTTAAAAGGCAAGGTAAACGGTCAAGGTGTCCCATAACCTACGTGGTCGTAGGGGAGCGAGGCATCAGAGACCTCAGCTTCTCTAGGGGCCAGCATATTGAGGGCGGCGTCTATCTCCTCTCCCTTGCTGCTTTACCTTTCCTGACCCTAAAGAGGGCAGGCACCCATTTACAGCTGGGTGAACTGGGGGACTGTACTGAGCCAAGGTGCGCAAACGGTTACCCATCCAAGTGGTAACCACGCTCGACGCTGCTTAACCTTAGCTGGGGAAAGCTAGTGCTCTGACCACTGGGCTATCCTGTCCCCAGGGAAATGGACATCATTTATGGTATCAATTCATAACTAATTAAATTAAGACCTGAAAGTTTGTAGCAATGAGCACCCTGCCCCCCTGTCTGTCTGTCTGCCAGTCAGTCTGTCTCTTTGTTTGCCTGTTTGTTTCTCTCTGTCTCTCTTTTAGAAAAATGTAATTCCTCCCTCTGTGTGTGTGTGTGTGTGTGTGGCGTGCGTGCATGCGCGCGTGCGTGTGACATTTGATATCCCGTTTTTTCGATTCCGCCAAAGGAATAGGGAGTGATTTCGGTCACAAAAGTCAGTACATTTTTCTGTCAGAGTTAAAATAAATGAAGGTGTGTTGTCAGAGCAGAATTAAGGGGAATAATGAGCCGCGTGGTGACAGTGTGTCAGACTTAAGATTAATGAAGGTGTTGTAAAAAGTAAGGGGTTAGGGTTGGCCGCATGGTGACAGTGGGTCAGAGCTGTGGTGTGGGTTCCTCTGAGGGCGCAGGTTCCAGTCTCCGCTGAGAGTCTGTTGGAGGAGTTGTCACCCTGGAGTGAGCAGACGCTGACTCCACTCCCCGGCACATCCTTGGCTGTCATGGGACTCTGGACTCTCCTCCCTCTCCTCCTCATCTTCCAAGTCCTCCCTCTCCTCCTCCTCTATTGTTGTTGTTGTTGTTGTTGTTGTTGTTGTTGTTGTTGTTCTTCTTCTTCTTCTTCTTTGTCCAATGCTCAGACAATACCTACTGTTGTCTGCCATATGACACCGACAATGCGTCGTGCTGCCGTTAAGCACCTGACAAGTAAGGCCCAGCACACCCGACTTCCCTGTGGGAGAGAATTGTTATCTAATATCGCTACTCGTGAACAGACTTTAAACTTTCAACAACAAGACTGTAAATTCTGATATCACTGAATGTAAGCAGTAAACGAACAGTCCTCATGTCTAAATGTACACTCAAAGAAAATGCAAACATGAATGATTGGATATCATATATATTTATCATAGAATGCAAATAGTTTTGTTCCCGACTCTGTGGCAATGTCTGAAGCACGTTCACAACAATGGTGATGAGGGCTCTGGAAAGAAGCTGCTTGTATTCTTCAGTTTACCGCGGAGGTTCTATTATGTGTGTACAGAGAAATCAAAACCACCACCCAAACGAAACATAGCCTGGCACTGTTAAGTTCGCTGATACAATCCCGATTTAGAAACACGATGTCCCCGCTCTATTGTGCTCGCATGGGAAGTAATCTTATTACCGCCCCCGTCACATATCAATGGATAAATACCTGAATGAATGAATAAGTGAATAAATAAACAAACTAAGAAGCAAAAAACCTTTTTTTTCAAAGTGAAAACTGAATTGAATATGCCTGCCAGGTGGTAGGGAAAGACATTCTTCACACGCTCCAGTTATTCCGTCATCTATTTCATTGACCCTGACAGACCCTTTGACCCTGTTGCTGGGTCACTGTGCACTCCAACAATGACCCTGACAGACCCTCTGACCTGTTGCTGGGTCACTGTGCACTCCAACAATGACCCTGACAGACCCTCTGACCTGTTGCTGGGTCACTGTGCACTCCAACAATGACCCTGACAGACCCTCTGACGTGTTGCTGGGTCACTGTGCACTCCAACAGTCCTAACTCCTTAGGGCTACCACAGGGAGGAGCGGAACAACGCCAGGGAGGAATGCCAGACAGAGAGAGAGAGAGAGAGAGAGAGAGAGAGAGACACACACACACACCACATACACACACAGAGAAGAGGAGAGAGAGAGAGAGGCAGAGGAGGGAAGAGAGAGAGGAGAGCAGAATGAGGAAAAGGAAGAAGCAAGAGAGAAGAGATAGAGAGGCAACATTGGGGACAGCAGGCAAGAATGTCCAAAGAGAGAGAAAGAGATAGAGAGGCAACATTGGGGACAGCAGGCAAGAATGCCAAAGAGAGAGAAAGAGTAGAGAGCAACATCGGGGACAGCAGGCAAGAATGCCAAAGAGAGAAAAGAGAGAGAAGCAACATTGGGGACAGCAGGCAAGAATGCAAAGAGAGATGAAGAGAGAGAGAGAGTCAACATTGGGGACAGCAGGCAAGAATGTCAAGAGAGAGAGAGAGAGAGAGAGAGGCAACATTGGGGACAGCAGGCAAGAATGTCAAAGAAGAGGAGCACATTGGGACAGCAGGCAAGATGTCAAAGAGAAGAGGCAAACACTTGGGGACAGCAGGCAAGAATGTCAAAGAGAGAGAGAGAGAGAGAGTCAACATTGGGGGACAGCAGGCAAGAATGTCAAAGAGAGAGAGAGAGAGAGAGGCAACATTGGGGACAGCAGGCAAGAATGTCAAAAGAGAGAAGAGAGAGAGAGGCAACATTGGGGACAGCAGGCAAGAATGTCAAAGAGAGAGAAGAGAGAGAGGCAACATTGGGGACAGCAGGCAAGAATGTCAAAGAGAGAGAGAGAGAGAGAGAGGCAACATTGGGGACAGCAGGCAAGAATGCCAAAGAGAGAGAAAGAGAGAGAGAGTCAACATTGGGGACAGCAGGCAAGAATGTCAAAGATAGAGAGGCAACATTGGGGACAGCAGGCAAGAATGTCAAAGAGAGAAAAGAGAGAGAGAGAGAGAGAGAGAGAGAGAGAGAGAGAGAGAGAGAGAGGCAACACTGGGGACAGCAGGCAAGAATGTCAAAGAGAGAGGGGAGAGGAGAGAGAGAGAGAGGGGAGAGAGAGAGAAGGGAGAGAGGAGAGGAGGAGAGAGAGAGAGAGGCAACATTGGGGACAGCAGGCAAGAATGTCAAAGAGAGAGAGAGAGAGAGAGAGAGAGAGAGAGAGAGAGGCAACATTGGGGACAGCAGGCAAGAATGTCAAAGAGAGAGAGAGAGAGAGAGAGAGAGAGAGAGGCAACATTGGGGACAGCAGGCAAGAATGTCAAAGAGAGAGAGAGAGAGAGAGAGAGAGAGAGAGAGAGAGAGAGAGAGAGAGAGAGAGGGCAACATTGGGGACAGCAGGCAAGAATGTCAAAGAGAGAGAGAGAGAGAGAGAGAGAGAGAGAGAGAGAGAGAGAGAGAGAGAGAGAGAGGCAACATTGGGGACAGCAGTGCCGGCACAACAACGTCTCCCTATTTCTCCCCGACAACACCTGCATGCCTGGTGTGGCCTTTAGCGCCCTGACTGACCCCAGTTTGTCATGTATCGCCCTTGTTCTAAAGGAACTGCCCGACCCTTTTACCAGTGCCTGTGTGAAAGAAAAATCCTGTGAATTCCTGTTTAGTTGACACTTCAATGCCTGCGGTGTTTTCAATATGAATATGCGAAGTTTTACAGGAACATGCACGCACTTGGGCGTACGCACTCTCTCACCCACCCGCACCTCCACACACAAGAGAGAGAAAGGGAGAGAGTCCTGCGCTACAGTTTGCCGAT
The DNA here is from genome assembly GCA_028751875.1 of Rapana venosa. Taxonomy (NCBI): domain Eukaryota; kingdom Metazoa; phylum Mollusca; class Gastropoda; order Neogastropoda; family Muricidae; genus Rapana; species Rapana venosa. The sequence goes on along the minus strand of CM054137.1, from coordinate 2,463,129 downwards.
TGGTCTATTTTCAGACAGGAAGCTAACAAACAGCAGGGGGTTCAGAACACAGCCATGCCTTACGCCAGCTAGTTATCCAGCTTGTCTGTAATCTGGCTCCAAACCTTAAGGACAGTCTTGTTTGTATGTATTAATTATCAAACGATTTTTAAAATATTCCTCATGCATTCCTATTTAGAATATCGTAAACGGATGGTTAATTATGTACTTAATCAAAAGCTTTGTCAAAATGAGCAAGTGGTGTGAAATCATGCTGAAGTGAGTGCTTTGTTTCAATCAATGTTCCTGCCTCATTCACTGTTGTGGAGAATGTTTGGTGATAGGACGAGACAGCATCCCTTAAGAGTTCTGTAATTGGTGATGAAGAAATGTAGGGATGGTTTATAGTTCCTTTCGTGTGAATAAAGCCATTAGTCTATTTCCAGCTGGTTTCATTCAGGAACAACAAGTGTAGACAACTGATTCTTATGCCGCGTTTGGCAGATGACAGACAAGGCCTCAGCTTGCTTGCATAGAGGCAGGTTCTCATCAGCAGTAAAAGAGACAGAGAGGGAGGCAAACATTTGACTAGAATTTCTTCTTCTTCTTCTGCTTCTTCTTCTTCTTCTTCTTCTTCTTCTTCTTCTTCTTCTTCTTCTTCTTCTTCTTCTTCTTCTTCTTCTTCTTCTTCTTCTTCTTCTCTTCGTCTTCTTCTTCTTCTTCTTCTGCTTCTTTTTCTTCTTCTCTTCTTCTTCTTCTTCTTCTGCATCTGCTTCTGCTTCTGCTTCTTCTGCTTCTCGTCCTTCTTTATCTCCTTCCTATTAATTTTTCTTCTTCGTTTCTTCCTCCTCTTCTTTCTTTTTGTTCTTGTGGCAGTGATGTAACCGCTGCCATTGTCGTTGCCATGCCATTCTTCCACTTCTATCACTTCTGCCTTTGTCACCGTCATGCCATTCCTCTACTGCACTCATGTCATTGCCATGCCATTCTTCCACTGTTGTTGCCGCAGAAAAGCGCCACAGAATGGATCAGTCACGTTCTGTGCTGAAGAAAAGAAGGCCCTGTACTGTGTGAATAACACTGCTGGAGAGAGAGAGAAGAGAGAGAGAGAGAGAGATAGAGAGAGAGGAGAGAGAGAGAGAAATTGACAATGAAAATGACAAATCTTTATTTCTAGGAGAGAGGAGAAAGAGAGGGAAGAGTGAGAGAGAGGGAGAGAGAGAGGAGAGAGAGAAAGAGAGGGAGAGAGAGTGAGAGAGAGTGAGAGGAGAGGAGGAGAGAGAGAGAGAGAGGAGAGACAAATTGACAATGACAATGACAATGACAAATTCTTTATTTCTAGGAGAAGAGGGAGAGAGAGGGAGAGGAGAGAGAGGGAGAGAGAGAGGGAAGAGAGAGAGGGAGAGGGAGAGAGAGAGAGAGGAGAGAGGGAGAGAGTGAGAGTGAGAGAGAGAGAGAGAGAGAGGGAGAGAAAGAGAGAGAGGAGAGAGAGACAAAGACAATAGACATGAACTAAGAGATAGACACACAGACAGACAGACACAACACACGTTATTATTCCAAACAAGGCCGTAACAGCTGCAAAGTGCTCAGTGAAGCATGGGCAGACAAAGCCTCGTGCATGGGCAAGGTCGGCAGGCGCAGAAGAGACTGAGAAGAGAGAAAGAAAGAAAGAAAGAAAGAAGGAGCCAGAGGAAGAGAGAAAAGGCGCACGAGGAGTCTTCTTTTCTGTGCACGACATTGACAGAGTGCAAGAGAGCGTGAGACGCCACCCTGAAAAGCATACCCTTCATTTTCTGATCCCTTTAGACCCCCCCCCCCCCCCCCCCCTATCCTTTCTTTCTTTCTTTCTTTTTCTTCTCTTTAAATGTAATTCAATTTGAAGGAAAAAAGAACACGCTTGCAGTTTCTTTATCACTGACATGAAAATGACCTGACTAAACTTTTGACACTGTCAGGATGGGAGGGGGGGGGGGGGGGGGGGGGGGGGGCTGAGGTTGGGGGTTGAACATCTTTAGTTTTGCTTAGTGGGGGATAGATGTGTGTGCGAGATATGTTGAAGCTGATTGTGAGTAGAACAGCATAGCTAGCTATCCAGAAACGAAAAACACCAACCCCACCCAGCTCTTCATGCCTGTGGCTGAAATAGATACGTTTTGTTTGTTGCTGGCTGGTTGGCAAGGGAGTAGGGGAGTGGGGGGAGGGGAGTTGGGAGGAGGGCGTGTTTTTTGTTGGCTGGTTGGTAAGGGAGAGGGGGGGGGGGGGAGGTGGCAGAGGAAGGGGAGGGGAGGGCGAGGGAAGCCAGTTTTTGTGTTCATCTTATTCTTTTTCTATCTCTCCTGTGTGTGTGTGTGTGTTGTGTGCTTTTAGAACTGTTTACCTTTTTCAAATATGTGGCGTACAGCTTTTTGCCTTTAAAAAAGAGCAAAGTTGCAACAGAGAGAGAGAGAGAGAGAGAGAGAGAGAGAGAGAGAGAGAGAGAGAGAGCTCTGAACTCTGACATTTAATGAATACAGGCCAACAGCCCCTTTCATGGGGGGGGGGGGGGGGAAACATAAACATTGATAAATTATTCTGACATGATATATAACATGATCAAGAATCGCAATACTGGTACTACATGAACATGTTCACTGAAAGAAAAAACCCAAACAAAACAAACAACTGCTGAGTACAGATGGAAACAATCTTAATCCAGGAGTGATCACTTTTAATTACTCATATTGTCAATAAAGTTCTGTCTGAGTTTAAATGCAGCTAAAAGGAATTTTGCAAGATTTACTAGAGATGCTTGGAGAGAGAGAGAGAGATTAAGGATAATGAAATACATCAATGATTTAAAGTTAATCAAGCCTAATGCAAACATGGATGTAAAGTATGTAAAATGTAAAGATGCAAAATGCTCCACACAACTTGGTAAGAGAGAAGCTGACAGATGAAGAGAAGCTGACAGATGAAGAGAGGCTGACAGATGAAGAGAAGCTGACAGATGAAGAGAAGCTGACAGATGAAGAGAAGCTGACAGATGAAGAGAAGCTGACAGATGAAGAGAAGCTGACAGATGAAGAGAAGCTGACAGATGAAGAGAAGCTGACAGATGAAGAGAAGCTGACAGATGAAGAGAAGCTGACAGATGAAGAGAAGCTGACAGATGAAGAGAAGCTGACAGAAGCTGACAGACCTTCAGAGAGACAGATTTTGTGTGATTAACTTTATTGTGTACTCTGAAATTCAGTGAGGTCATCTTTCATCTCGGCACACCCTTCCAGGCACAAGGCAGGGTCAGACAGGAGGATGGGCCTCTGCACAGGATGAAGTCTGCAGTTTACTGCCGGGGCAAAGTGCATGCCATGGGGAGGTTTGAACCACCACGCCGGGAAGCAGCGTCACACAATTCCGCAGACCTGTCTCGATTTAGAAACACCATGCGGCGACAGGACTCTGTTAGCATGGGAGGTAATTTGATTACCGCCCCGTCATATCCGCCACCGCTGTAACCGTGCTACATCGGCTGATGGAGCCACATAGTATTTGACGTTCCAGCCAGCAGCCTCAAGGTCTGTTGTCACAGGTGTCAAGGTGAGCTTCCAACGCCCCTTACCTAAGTTATAACAAAATGGAGATTTTTCATCTGTGCACAACACTCGGGTACGTAGCACGTCAGGCAGTGAGGATGTAATTTCAGAGGCTGGATAAATTCTACATTTTACCACGTGGGTAAAGTGGATGCAACAGAGAGAGAGAGAGGGAGGGGTGGTCCAGGACCGCTCAAGGAAGCACAGCCCCGCACACTTCTTCGCTGGTGTCTGCCTCCCTGTAATATAGAAAGACGGCGCTGCCACATCTCTCTGATGGCACGGGAGAGAATCTAATTACCGCCTGTCACATCAGAATATCCAGTGCTATGTGTGATATTATTCCTTGCAAAGAGAAAAAAAACTGCGGACAAAATACATTTTGAAAGGTACAAGTGGTGAACTTGACGACTGAGCATCAACTGAACAGAGAGCAGCATCAACGGAACAGAGAGCAGCATCAACGGAACAGAGAGCAGCATCAACGGAACAGAGAGCAGCATCAACGGAACAGAGAGCAGCATCAACGGAACAGAGAGCAGCATCAACGGAACAGAGAGCAGCATCAACGGAACAGAGAGCAGCATCAACGGAACACAATGTCAAACATGACCACGCAATGTAGCTCAACTCCGCCACGTACATAATCACACACACAGAACACACATACATGCACGCACACACACACACAACACACAACACAACACACACACAACACACAACACACACACACACACACACACACACACACACAACAACACACATGCACAGCACACACACACACACACACACACACACACACACACACACACACAACACACACACACACACACACACACACAACACACACAACACACACACACACACATACACACACACACACACACACACACACACACGCGCGCGCGCGCAGAACATCTTGTGCATACGTTAAATCTTGTTCCGCTTTTCCTAAGCGTAGGCCATTGTGTGCCGGTGGGAACAGATAACAGAATTCACAAAACCGCATACACACGGGAACTGGATGTAAAAAGCACATAAGTGCTTATTCCATTATCCGCGATATAAAAGAATAAAATAACACACACACACCGCTCGCGCGGGTGTGCCTCACCACACTCCACTCCACTCCACTCACACTCCACTCCACTCCACTCCACTCACACACACACACACACACACACACACACACACACACACACACACACACACACACACACACACACACACACACACACACACACACACACACACACACACACACACACACACACACACATACATATTGTACACACAGGACAAAGTCCAGCCTTGTTCATCTACATTATTATTATTTAAAAAAAATCAATTTTGGATACCACACTTGCATTTGACGGCTGTGTCACAGGTCAATAAATGAATGATTAACTACGCGCAGAAACCCAGAACTCAATACAGAAACACACAACTAAGCAATGAATGAATGAATAAACGAATAAATAAATGAATGAACGAATGAATTACTACGTGAAGGAATGATTAAAGAAATTTCATTTCATTTCATTTCATACCACTTTAAGTCACGGCAGATTTCTCTCCGTGAAATTCGGGCTGCTCTCCCCGGGGAGAGCGTGTCGCCACAAGAGCAGCGCCACCCATTTTTTTTTCTTTTTCCTGTATGCAACTGTATTTGTTTCCCTATCAGAGTGGCTTTTTTCTAAGAATTTTGCCAGGGACAACTCTCTTGTTGCCGTGGGTTCTTTTACGTGCGCTAAATAATTACGTGTAACACACGGGACCTCGGTTTATCGTCTCATCCGAAAGACTAGCGCCCAGACCACCACTCATGGTCTAATGGATGGGGGAAAAGTTTCCGGTCCAAACGGGGTACGAACCGCCGCACACTTCAGACCCGGACTTTTCGCTTTCTAGACAGGCGCGTTACCTCTAGACCACCGATCCACTGATACAGAAAGAAATAAAAATAAATGATCCCCAAGTTGGAATTCAGTACCCTCATGGTGGGAAAACTAGCACAGGCCAGATCTGACCATGGCTGAACCAGACTGCTCTAGCTGAGGATCCTATAGATATGTATGCACACACACACACATACACACATACATACACACATACACACACACACACATACACACACACACACAACACACATCACACATACACACATACACACGCATACACACTAACACATAGACACACATACACACACATACACACACATACACACATACAACATCAACACATACCACTACACATACACACATGACACACATAACACACATACACACACATACACACACACACATACACACATACCACACACGTACACACACATACACAACACATACACACACATACACACACACACATACACACACACACACACGTACACACACATACACACACACATACATACACACACACACACATACACACATACACACTACATACACACACATACACACACATACACACATACACACACATACACACACACATACATACACACACACAGTACACACACACATACACACACATACATACATACCATACATACACACACTCATACATACACATACATACACACACATACACACACATACATACACACACATACATCACACACATACACACACCACATACACATACACACACATACCACACATACATACATACACACACACATACATAACACACACATACACACACACACACATACACACATACAACATACATACACACACACACACACACACACACACATACACACACACACACACAACACACACAAATTACACACACACACACACACACACACACACACATACACACACACACACACACACACACGCACACACACACACGTACACACACGAACACATACATACATACACACACACGCTCACACACGAACACACACACACACAAACACACACATTTCAAAAATTGACAAAACTGCATAGACAGGGGGACTGGATGAAAGAAAGCACTTCTTCTTCTCAAGTGTCCGATCTGGTCTTGCAGACATCGACGATCATGGCTCTCCATTCTTCCTTGTTCTCGGTCCCTCTCATGAGCTCATTGTTGGTGCCCTCTTTATTCGTTGCGAATTTGTTTAAGCTGTCTGTGAATTTTGTGCGTTGTCTTCCTCTGCTCTTGTTTCCACAGATTTTGCCACTCCATAACAGTTTCTCTAGTCCGTCAGCCCTGATTATTATGGCCGAAAAATTTGAGCTGTCTTTCTCTGATGGTGTTGAGAAGGGATCTCTTGTATCCAGCCATTTCCGTTACTTCTGCATTTGTTTTTCTTTTTGTCCATGAGACTTTCATGATTCTCCGGATGAACCACATTTCCACTGCTTCTAGTCGCTGTTCTGTGTCCTTGGCTAGGGTCCGGCACTCACATCCATACAGAAGAATGGACCATACGTAGGCTCTCAAAACATGGATCTTTGTCTTGAGGCTTATCTTACTGTTGGTAAAAATGCATTTCATGTTGTTAAAAGTTGCCTTAGATTGACCGATTCTCTTCTTGATTTCTGTGTCACACTTGCCGTCCGGGGTGATAGTACAACCAAGGTATTTAAAGGTGTTTACTTGTCTGATTCTCTCTCCTTTACAGGCTATGTTGCATTGTGGTATAGCAGCTGTCATGGTTATCAGAAAGAAAGCCATGAGTGCTTATTCCATCATCGAAATAAAAGACTAATTAAATAAAAAAAAATAAACACACACCCATCCATAAGTAACATGCTGTCAAGGTTATTTTGAATGGCGGTTGAAGTGAAGGAGTTGCATGTCGTGCATCCCGCTGTGTTGACAGGGGTGTTGACAGCAGGCCGGTGTGTTGACAGGGGTGTTGACAGCAGGCCGGTGTGTTGACATGGGTGTTGACAGGGGTGTGAACAACAGGCCGCTCAGTTGACAGGGGTGTAAGCAACAGGCCGGTGTGTTGACAGGGGTGTAAGCAACAGGCCGGTGTGTTGACAGGGGTGTAAGCAACAGGCCGGTGTGTTGACAGGGGTGTGAGCAACAGGCCGGTGTGTTGACAGGGGTGTGGACAGCAGGCCGGTGTGTTGACAGGGGTGTAAGCAACAGGCCGGTGTGTTGACAGGGGTGTGAGCAACAGGCCGGTGTGTTGACAGGGGTGTGGACAGCAGGCCGGTGTGTTGACAGGGGTGTTGACAACAGGCCGGTGTGTTGACAGGGGTGTGAGCAACAGGCCGGTGTGTTGACAGGGGTGTGAGCAACAGGCCGGTGTGCCCCGGTGGCAGGCTCTGTGCTGTGCTCTGCTCTGTGCTGTGCTGTGCTCTGTGCTGTGCTGTGCTCTGTGCTGTGCCCTGCTCTGTGCTCTACTCTGCTCTGTGCTCTGCTCTGTGCTGTGCTCTGTCACTGCTGGAGGCCAGTTTTGTCCCCTGCTGCTCAGCACGGCTTTATTTTTATGTATTCTTCACTGCTTTACTCCTCACTGCTTTACTCCTCACTGCTTTACTCTTCACTGCTTTACTCTTCACTGCTTTACTCATCACTGCTTTACTCATCACTGCTTTACTCATCACTGCTTTACTCATCACGCTTTACTCTTCACTGCTTTACTCATCACTGCTTTACTCATCACTGCTTTTACTCATCACTGCTCTTTACTCACGTTTACCATCCTGCTTTACTCATCACTGCTTTACTCTCACTGCTTTACTCATCACTGCTTTACTCATCACTGCTTTACTCATCACTGCTTTACTCATCACTGCTTTACTCTCACTGCTTTAGTCTCCTGCTCCTCGTCCTGCCTCACGTGCTGTCTCAGTTACCACAGTGCTTACTCAGACGTTATCTCACACATCACGCCCATCACTCACACACACATCACACACACCACACAACACCCACACACACACACACACACACCACACACACACACACACACACACACCACACACACACACACACACACACACACACACACACACACACAACACACACACACACACACACACACAACACACACACACACAACACACACACACACACACACACACACACACACACACACACACACACACACACACACACACACACACACACCACACAACACACACACACACACACACACACACACACACACACACACACACACCACACACACCACACACACACACACACACACACGTACACACACACAACACACACACACCACCCCCACCCCCACCCCCACACACACATACACACACACACACACACACACACACACACACACACACACACACACACACACATACACAACACACACACACACACACACACACACACACACACACACACACACACACACACACACACACACACACACACACACACACACACACACAACACAGAGTCAGTCAGGTGTTGAAGAGGTGTGGTGCAGGGCGGGCGCGGCAGGTGGGGGTGCTGGCGGTGAGCGTCCTCAGCCAGGTGGTCAGCCTGGTCCTGTGGGCGGCGGTGAACCAGTTGCTGGCGAAGGCCGTGGCCAGCAGCACGTGCACGTCGTGCCGGCCTTCCGCTCCGCCATCCTGGTAAAAGTCGTCATAGCAACGGGCGATGGCGCGGAACACTCTCTCCGCCTCCACCTCTCTCGGCTTGTGCAGGAGATGGCGCGCGATCAGGAGCGACAACTCCCCGATGGTTTCCGGTATGCGCGCGCATCGGTTGGGCCGGAAGTCGCGGGCGTGGTTGAGGAGGTGGCGCTGTACCTTGGGGTGGACGTGGCCGGTGAGCGTGTCCAGCTCTCTCTCCAGAGCCAGCGTTTTGGAGCGGGCACACTTCAGCTCCTGGAAGAGGTGGTCTGCCCTTGTCTCCAGTGCCCGGATGCGGCTGAGCATGAGGCTGACGTCACTGGGGGTCAGGGGTTTGGTGCTGTGGATCTTCTGCCTCAGGGACAACCACGACCCTTCCCCTCCACTCCCCCCCCGCCTGTTCCTTTCACGTCCTCCTCCTCCTCCTCCTTCTCCTTCTCCCCCACAGACTGACTGAGGGCAGGGCAGGTCAGGTGGTGACCGGGCATCCCCAGCCTGGGCACCTGCAGGCCACAGCGGGCACAGGGCACGGGGAGGTGGGGGCAGGTGGGCAGGTGGAGGGGCAGCTGCTCCACAGTCAGCTCCTCCTGACAGCCCTGCTGGCTGTGCTCACAGCGCACCCGCAGCCCGCGCACCAGGTTCCTCAGGGCGTGCACGGGCTTCACCTGGGCCGGGGTCACCTGGGCGCGGCATTCCGGGCAGGTGGGGCAGGTGCGGATCCAGGTGTGCAGGCAGGGGCAGCAGAAGGAGTGGCCGCAGGGCGTGGTGACGGCCTGGTGCAGCACGCCCCCGCACACGGCGCACAGCAGGTTGGGGTCAGGGGGCTGCAGGAACCTGCCCGCGCTGAAGCCCATCACCACCACCTCTGCCGCCCTCCTCCCTCCTTCCTTCCTTCCTCCTTCCTTCCTTCCTTCCTTCCTTCCTTCCGTCCTTCCTTCCCTCCCTCCTTCCTTCCTTCCTTCCCTCCTTCCTTCCTTCCTTACTTCCTTCCTCCTTCCTTCCTTCCTTCCCTCCTCCTCCTTCCTTCCTTCCTTCCTTCCTTCCCTCCTTCCTTCCCTTCCTTCCTTCCTTCCTTCCTTCCTTCCTTCCTTCCTTCCTTCCTTCCTTCCCTCCTTCCTTCCTTCCCTCCTTCCTTCCTTCCTTCCTCACTGCGGCTTCAGACAGGCTGTGGGTTTACTGCACCACTGCACTAATCCTGCACTGAGGGCCTCCCACTCTGACATCCCTGCCGATGCTGATCCTGACACACTCTCTCAGACCTCTGTCTGTTTCCTTGTCCATAACCTGGCTGCTCTTCCCTGTGCACTGTCTCCTGCTGCATAAACGGCGTTTGCAGTTGCCGTCTGACCCTCGGTGTTTTGGCGTGGATGTCACCAGTTTAGCACAGAGAGGTCTATGAACATCGTTAGCATCTGACTTGAAGAGTTAGACATCGTTCTCTGACTAAGAGAGTTCTCTTTGGACGGCAGTCCAGTGTCAGTCGAGGTTCGTCTCTGGCCTCAGTGGCCAACGTCATGGATAACTTTGTCACTGCCTTCAGAAAGACGGCGACACCAGGTTGTCTCCCGGCCAGGTCACGTGGATGACATCACTGTGACGTCACAGGGTCCAGGGCTTTGGTCGTGATGTCTGATATGCTGAAGGCAAAGAACAGTAAGGTGAACTGGTTTTCATTCCGTCCATCCATCCATCCATCCATCCATCCATCCATCCATCCATCCATCCATCCATCCATCCATCCATCCATCCATCCATCCATACATCCATCCATCCATACATACATCCATCAATCAGTCAGTCAATCAATCAATCAATGGCCTACCAAGCAAACAACCAATAAATCTGTCAGTCAATCAGTCAGTCAGTCAGTCAGTCAGTCAGTCAGTCAGTCAGTCACTCACTCACTCATTCACTGACTGACTCACTCACTCACTCACTCGTTGACTCACTCACGTAATCAAGTTATTCCAGACATTAAGAACCAAACCAAGTTCCAACCAGCATCTTTTGGATTTCAAAGGACGTGTCAGAAGTTGGCAAGGATACTGTCATCGCCACTGTTTTCTGTCTTGTAAAAAATCACATATCAAATGACACCACATTGTTTATAGAAAAGCCCAGAACAGTTTTTTTCTCTCAATGATGACCTACCATAAATTTTTGGAAATTAGGTGGAGTGTACTTACATCAAAGTTAGTTTCAGCTTTTCTTCTAGAACTGATCACTGCATAGGGCTATGCCTTAGGTGCTAAAACACATCTACCAAGACATCGATAGTTTGCAGGTGCTGACCAGCTAGGTAACTCAATCCGTTTTGGAAAACCCATGATGCATGCTGGGTCTTTCACTACATCCGAGCAGGAAATAAAGTCTGGGTATTCAAGGTGTAATTTTCATCTTCGGACAGCAGGCACTTGGAGTGAAGGGCTGGAGGCAGGGCAGTCTGCACACAGGCTGGCCTTTCCCTTCTACACAGCGCACGACCAGCCAGCTACAGCCGACGCTGTGCCAGAACTAACACCTGGAGGGCAACTCCACCATCTTCCGAGACTGAAGCCTGCCAACTTCGCAGCCCGCGACCAATTACCTCCCTTATAAAACGGATTTTTATTGTGGTTTCGACATAGTTAGTTTCTTTCTAAGGCGCGCGCGCATACACACACACACACACACACACACACACACACACACACACACACACACACACACACACACACACACACACACACACACACACACACACACACACACACACACACACATTATAATTCTTCATGTAATTTATTCCATATTGTTTATACCCTCACTGAGCACGAAGACCATGATTATCAGGCTTGTCACCTCATTTGGTTTTTATAACTTCACTTACATTCTCTTCACTAACATTCTTTTTACTAACTTTCTCTTCACTTACATTCTCTTCACTTCAAGGTCACAATCAGCATTGACTTTCTTAATACCTTCAACTATCTAACACCGTTACCTGACAAAGAAATTTCATTAATTAAATGATAAAGTACAGTCATCATTCCATTCCTTTAATTAAGTGATAAAGTACCATCATCATTCCATTCCTTCACATTAAGTGATAAAGTACAGTCATCTACAGTCATCATGCTATTCCTTTACATTAAATGATAAAGTACAGTCATCATTCCATTCCTTCACATTAAGTGATAAAGTACAGTCATCATTCCATTCCTTCACATTAAGTGATAAAGTACAGTCATCATTCCATTCCTTCACATTAAGTGATAAAGTACAGTAATCATTCCATTCCTTCACATTAAGTGATAAAGTACAGTCATCATTCCATTCCTTCACATTAAATGGTAAAGTACAGTCATCATTCCATTCCTTCACATTAAGTGATAAAGTACAGTCATCATTCCATTCCTTCACATTAAGTGATAAAGTACAGTCATCATTCCATTCCTTCACATTAAATGATAAAGTACAGTCATCATTCCATTCCTTCACATTAAATGATAAAGTACAGTCATGATTACATTCCTTTACATTAAATGATAAAGTACAGTCATCATTCCATTCCTTTACATTACATGATAAAGTACAGTCATCATTCCATTCCTTTACATTAAGTGATAAGATCCTGTGATCATTCTATTCCTTTACATTAAATTATAAAGTACAGTCATTATTCCATTCCTTTAATTAAGTGATAAAGTACAGTCATCATTCCATTCCTTTGATTAAATGATAAAGTACAGTCATGATTCCATTACTTTAATTAAGTGATAAAGTACAGTCATGATTATATTCCTTTAATTAAATGATAAAGTCCTGTGATCATTCTATACTTTTACATTAAATGATAAATTACAGTCATCAGTCATTGAAGACAGCTCCGGAAACATCCTCACAGAAAGCTCAGCTGCATTGAACAGGTGGTCTGAGTATTGTCAAGAACTGTACAACTACCCAATACAACCTGACAAGAACATGATAGAAGAGAAAGCAGCAACATCAAGAGCACCCTCGCCATTACTTATACTGAGGAAAGAAGTGGAAGAAGCCATCCGCAGCTTACCAGTAGGAAAGTCCCCAGAAGCAGACAACATACCAGCAGAGCTGCTCAAGCATGGTGGCGAAACAGTCATTACACATGTTACAGCTATCTGTCAGAAGATTTGGGAGACAAAACAGTGGCCAACAGAATGGACACAATCACTCATCATACCCCTGCCCAAGAAGGGGAATTTACGCCAATGCCAAAACTATAGAACAATCAGCCTCATCAGCCACGCCAGCAAGATCATGCTCAAAGTTATTTTGAATCGACTAAAGAAGGAGGCAGAAGAACACCTTGCAGAGGAACAAGCTGGGTTCAGGGCAGGCAGGAGCACAATCAAACAGATTTTTAACTGCCACATCCTGATGGAAAACATCTTGAACATCAGAGAGACCTGTTCCACAACTTCATCGACTTCAAGAAGGCTTTCGACAGAGTATGGCACGAAGGCCTGTGGCAGGTCCTCAGAATGTTTGGCATTGAAGAAGGACTAGTGCAAACCATTCAAGCTCTACACAACACCGCAAGCAGTGCAGTCCTTCTGAACAATCAGGTCGGAGACTACTTCAAAACCACAGTTGGGGCCCGACAAGGATGCCTGTTATCTCCAGTCCTGTTTAATCTGTTCTTGGAAAACATTATGAGAGAGACCCTCCATGACTTCCACTCTACCATCTCCATTGGCGGCAGACCCCTCAACAACTTGCGGTTTGCCGATGACATTGACCTCATGGGCGGAAGTAACACAGAGCTGCAAGATCTTACGACCAGATATGAGAACAGAGCTGGAACATATGGGATGGAGGTGAGCTCAGAGAAAAGTAAAGTACTTGTGAACAGCACGAGCAACGCCACTGCTAAAATTTACATGAAAGGCCAACAACTGGAGGAGGTAGACGCTTTTAAATACCTTGGCGCTACACTCACAAAGGACGGGCGATCGACGACAGAAATCAAAGTCAGAATAGCCATGGCAACATCTTCCATGACAAAACTCACCACCATATGGAAAAGTAAAGAGATCAGTTTCCCAATCAAACTGAAGCTCTACAAAGCCCTAATTCAGACTATCCTGCTGTACGGAAGTGAAACCTGGACATTGACTGCTGAAACAGCAAAGCGAATCCAGTCATTTGAAACAAAATGCCATAGAAAACTACTGGGCATATCCTGGAGAGAACGAAAGACCAATGAATTTGTCAAGAGTCAAATAACACGGCTGGCAGGTCCACAGGAACCCCTTCTCACCATCGTCAAGAAGAAAAAGCCGACATGGTTCAGCCACGTCACCCGCCACAACACTCTGCCAAAAACAGTACTGCAGGGAACACTCGAAGGTGGCAGAAAGAGGGGAAGACAGAACAAGTCATGGATGGACAACATCAGAGAATGGACCAGGATGAATGACTCGGCACTACTGCGCAGAGCCGAGGACCGAGATGGATGGAGGAGGCTTACCACAGCATCGTCTTTCGTGTCTCCCCCACGACCGCCAAGGTCACGGGTCTGATGATGATGATGATGACAGTCATCATTCCATTCCTTTAATTAAATGATAAAGTCCTGTGATCATTCTATTCTTTTACATTAAATGATAAAGTACAGTCATCATTCCATTCCTTTACATTAAATGATAAAGTACAGTCATCATTCCATTCCTTCACATTAAATAATAAAGTACAGTCATCATTCCATTCCTTTACATTAAATGATAAAGTCCTGTGATCATTCTATTCCTTTACATTAAAGGATAAAGTACAGTCATCATTCCATTCATTTAATTAAGTGATAAAGTCCTGTGATCATTCTATTCCTTTACATTAAATGATAAAGTACAGTCATCACTCCATTCCTTTAATTATAGGGTAAAGGACAATCATCACTCTATTCCTTTAATGAAAGGGTAAAGGACAATCATCAATCCATTCCTTTACATTAAATGATAAAGTACAGTCATCATTATATTCCTTTACATTAAATGATAAAGTATTGTCATAATTCCATTCCTTTACGTTAAGTGATAAAGGACAATCATCATTCCATTCTTTTACATTAAATGAATAATTTACGTCAAAATTAGCTCTCTTAAGTTCCCATGGGGGACAAGGCCAGGAGCGAATCTTTGATATAGCTGTTTTTGTGGGAAATATTTCTGCTTGATCAAATAATTGAGAAGTATACGTTCTAGCTGTGGTGACAGAGCGAATAGAATGCGCTCTTTTAGGAAAGTTGACATCAGATCTTATTCTAATTTCGTTGTCCACATTGGTTTCTTGTGTTGAACAACGTAAGAGATATTTAGCCACAGCCTGTTGTCCATATTTGACTAATCGCAAAATTCCTATCTCCTTATAGGTACCCATGGATGATGCATTACAATTTAATATTTCAGCTGTTAATTTTTTTCTTTTCAGAATTCTTGTTTATGCTTTTTTCATAATAGTTGTTTATTGCGATTGATTAGTTATGTGCATACCCCTCCCCCCCCCCACACGACACACAGACACAGACAGACACACACACACACACACACACACACACACATACACACACACACACACACACACACACTTTCCCATCTGATATCACTATTTAGTGGAAGGACGTTAAACTGAAGAACTACTACCTCTTACATTAAATGAACAATGACAGTCATCATTCATTTCCTTTACATTAAATGAACAATGACAGTCATCATTCATTTCCTTTACATTAAATGAACAAGGACAGTCATCATTCATTTCCTTTACATTAAATGATCAAGGACTGGCATCATTCCACTCCTTGACATCAAACTATGAAGGACCGGCATCATTCCACTCCTTGACATCAAATTATGAAGGACCGGCATCATTCCACTCCTTGACATCAAATTATGAAGGACCGTCATCATTCCACTCCTTGACATCAAACTATGAAGGACCGTCACCACTCCACTCCTTGACATCAAACTATAAAGGACCGACATCACTCCACTCCTTGACATCAAATTATGAAGGACCGGCATCATTCCACTCCTTGACATCAAACTATGAAGGACCGGCATCATTCCACTCCTTGACATCAAATTATGAAGGACCGGCATCATTCCACTCCTTGACATCAAATTATGAAGGACCGTCATCATTCCACTCCTTGACATCAAACTATGAAGGACCGTCACCACTCCACTCCTTGACATCAAACTATAAAGGACCGACATCACTCCACTCCTTGACATCAAATTATGAAGGACCGGCATCATTCCACTCCTTGACATCAAACTATGAAGGACCGGCATCATTCCATTCTTCACAGCCGATAAAGGCAGGCCGTGCTGAGGACGTCAGCCATTCCACTTCATTTGGCCTACCCGGTTACACAAACCAGCCTAACAGAAAGGTAACAAATACTTCAAAGTAATCACACATACACACATACATACATACACATTGAACATTTTATCACGAAACATCTGTCAACTCTTCACAATGTTTTGAGAGAAAATAATTAATGGGAGTAGTGAACCTTGAGAAAAAAAATCTCCTCGCATTTTAAACATCTTGAAAAGCTTTGGGGGATTCAAACGATCCCGGTCTCCAACCAAAAAAAAAAGCAAAAAAAGCAAACAAGAAAGAAGAAAAAAGAGGCAGAGCGTTTGTCTGGGGTGTCATAGTTCAGTAGTCATTGAGGGCAGGCGGAATAGCAGTGTGTGTCTGTTACAGTGTGGACAAAGCCAGGGCTATTTCAAGACTCTGTTGACAGACAGCCAGCCAGCCAGCCAGACAGACAGACAGCCAGTCAGACAGACAGACAGACAGCCAGTCAGGCCGGAAGGGCGCACTGGGACAGACATAAATTACAGCCCATGACAGAGAAGGGAGGGAGGGTAGGGGGAGGAGGGGGGGGGGGGGGCGGCCCAGCGGCCCAGTGTGCACTGCACGACAGCCAGGGTCCTCTGTGCACAGGCTGGCCAGGACAGCTACAGTAACAGTCACGTGCATTGTTGCCAGGCTCGCCGAGTTCAGCTTTGAAAGGGAGGTCATTTGTGGGGGCGTTACCTCCCCTTTACTTCCTCTGTTTTCTCCCAGCCTTTGTGTCTGTCTGTATAATTATCTCTTCTGTCTGTCTGTCCAGTCTGCCTGCCTGCCTGCCTGTCTGTCTGTCTATTTATCCTATCTCTCTGTCTATCCGTCTTTCTCTTTATTTAGAATGTCCGACTTTGAAATCTATCTATCTATCTATCTATCTATCTATCTATCTATCTATCTATCTATCTATCTATCTATCTATCTATCTATCTATCTATCTATCTATCTATCTATCTATCCATCTATCTATCTATCTATCTCTACGGGGACTGCATGTAAAAAAGCACATAAGTGCTTATTCCATTATCCTCGATATAAAAGAATAAAAATTTTTAAAGTATGTCTGCCTTTCTGTCTCTGCCTGTCTGTCTTTCCACCTGTCTCTCTCGCTCATCTATCTACCTCCCTCCTTTCTCCTGTCTGTCTGTCTGTCTGTCTACTTTTCTAAGCATGTATACACACCTGTCTATCTATATCTGCCTAACTCGGGATAGCCTAGTGGTTAGAACATTGCGCTCGCAATCTAACAACCCGGGTTCGATTCCCGTTAAAGGGGATATTTTCCCCCGGAGTTAACATCAGTGCTGACTCCACTCTCCCCAAAAGTCCTTCGGATGAGACTGTAAACCGAGGCCCCGTGTGCGAACGCACGCAAAACATCTTGCGCACACATTAAAATCCTGTTCCGCCTTTCGTAAGAGTAGGCCATTGTGTGCCGGTGGGAACAGATGACAACTTACAAAACCGCATACACACGGGGACTGGATGTAAAAAAGCACATAAGTGCTTATTCCATTATCCTCGATGTAAAAGAATAAAATAAAATAAAGAAATAAATAAAATCTCTCTGTCTCTGTCTCCCTCTGTGTCTCTGTCTCTCTGTGTCTCTCTGTGTGTCTCTCTGTGTCTCCCTCTGTCTCTATCTCTGTCTCTCTCTATCTTTTTCTGTGTCTCTCTGTGTATCTGTGTGTCTCTCTGTGTGTCTCTGTCTCTCTGTCTGTCTGTCTCTCTGTCTGTCTCTCTGTCTCCCTCTCTGTCTCTCTCTGTCTGACTCTCTGTCTGTCTTTCTCTCTGTCCCTATCTCTGTCTGTCTGTCTGTCTGTCTGTCTGTCTGTCTCTCTCTCTCTTTTAAAGGCAGCCATACAAACTCCTAATCTAACACCCTGTAGTCCTTTCAAGGCCAACATACCTTCTACAGGCGGAGTATGGCTACTAATACATAGGGCAAGCACACCGGTGTGCTGAGGGTCTGACAGAAAGTCCCAAGGTAGGGGGGGGGGGGGTGTTGACGCTCAAGGGGCTGAAGCTGGTGAATGGTCATCAATAATGACAGCAACAACAACAACACACCACCACCATCACAGCAACATGAATACACAACAACAATAACAACAATCTACAAAGGTCCCACATTTGGAACCTGCGCTTCTTGTCTGGAGGCCGGCTGGGGCAAGGTGTGTGTTGTCTTCTTCACCCTGGAGATGGCAGAGGCAGCAGGTGGGGCTGACAACTGCATCAGAGGCAGCAGGTGTAGCTGACAACTGCATCAGAGACAGCAGGTGTGGCTGACAACTGCATCAGAGACAGCAGGTGTGGCTGACAACTGCATCAGAGACAGCAGGTGTGGCTGACAACTGCATCAGAGACAGCAGGTGTGGCTGACAACTGCATCAGAGACAGCAGGTGTGGCTGACAACTGCATCAGAGACAGCAGGTGTGGCTGACAACTGCGTTGACAGAATCAGAGACAGCAGGTGTGGCTGACAACTGCGTTGACAGAATCAGAGACAGCAGGTGTGGCTGACAACTGCGTTGACAGAATCAGAGACAGCAGGTGTGGCTGACAACTGCGTTGACAGAATCAGAGACAGCAGGTGTGGCTGACAACTGCATTGACAGAATCAGAGACAGCATGTGTGGCTGACAACTGAATCAGAGACAGCAGGTGTAGCTGACAACTGCATCAGAGGCAGCAGGTGTAGCTGACAACTGCATCAGAGACAGCAGGTGTGGCTGACAACTGCATCAGAGACAGCAGGTGTGGCTGACAACTGCATCAGAGACAGCAGGTGGGGCTGACAACTGCATCAGAGACAGCAGGTGGGGCTGACAACTGCATCAGAGACAGCAGGTGTAGCTGACAACTGCATCAGAGACAGCAGGTCTCCTTGGGGGTGAACATTACAGTGTTGGTGACCATCGTCCCTTCCTTCTGTTTAGTCACGATGACATTCCAAAGGCAGAAGTGAAATTACCCCAAGGGAATGTCGGGAACCTGTCAGTCTAAATATAGCATCCCCACCTTCTGGAAAAGGTGCCAGCAATTCCATCTTTTCTATCCCTCTCTCTGTTTCTGCGTTGTTCCTTTTCTTCCTGTCACCTTCTTGTCTATTTTCTGCCTTCTTGGTCTATTCGCTTGTCCTTTTTCCCAGAAAGACTGAAAAGATAGCAATTTTCTCCCACGCCGAAGTCGGATGTACTGGGTCTGACTTGTCAGGCGCTTAACGGCAGCACAACGCATTTTCTCTCGCATGACAGATAGCAATAATTGCTGTCTGAGCACTCGAAAAAGAAGAGGAATGCGAAGAAGAAGAAAAATGCGAGGAAGAAGTAGTAGAATAAGTCGTAGTAGTAGTAGTAGTAGTAGTAGTAGTAATAGTAGTAGTAGTAGTAGCAGTAGTGGCAGTAGTAGTAGTAATAGTAGTAGTAGTAGTGGTAGTAGTAGTAGAACCTCTGACCACTCTGACCTCTCTGATCACTATAACACTATTCTCCGCCAACTGCTTGATGAGCATGCACCTCCTACTGACCATCTCCTCCCTGACAGACCCTGTGCGCCATGGTATACCCAAGACATCTTGATAGCGAAGCGCAAACGCCGGCAACTAGAACGGCAGTGGCGGAAGTCAAAAACCGAAATCAACAAACAGCTTTTCCGAAAAAAACCCACAAAGTTAAACTCTTAATCCATTCAGCAAAGACAGACTACTACTCTTCCCAAGTTCTCTGTGCTACATCCATAAAATCTCTTTTTTCCCTCACCTCAAATCTCCTTGGATCTGCAAAAACAACTCCTCTGCCTAAACACCCACAGCCTGTCTGAACTTCCATCCATATTTTCTGCCTTCTTCTCAGACAAAGTTCGAAACATACGCTCCAGACTGGATCAGACTCATTTCCAGCCTGCGCCTCCTGATCCCCAGTTCACTGGCACTCCTCTCTTTTCCTTCCATCCACAAGTGAAAAAGATATCATGACAATTCTGAAGGAAATGACTATAAAATCATGCGACCTTGATCCCATACCTGCTCCTGTTTTCTCACAATGCCTTCCACAACTTGTACCTATTATCACTAAAATAGTAAACTCATCTCTTGTGTCAGGAAATTTTCCATCAGCTCTTTAAAACAGCAACAGTCACACCTCTACTGAAAAAGCACGACCTCGATCCCAACATTCTGAAGAATTATAGGCTGTCTCAAACTTACCCTTTGGGCTCTAAAGTACTAGAAAAAGTCGTTCTCAAACAGCTCAACAGTCACCTTCATTCCAATGATCTCCTTTCCCACTTTTCAATCTGCCTATCGCCCCAACCACAGCACCGAAACCACCCTAGTCCACACTTTAGATACACTTCTACTTGCTTCTGATGCGGGAAAAATCTCCCTCCTCACTCTTCTTGACTTATCTGCGCCTTTGATACCATAGATCACTCAATTTTCTTCTCGCCTCCAAAATACGTTTGGTATTAACGGCACAGCCCCACCTGGTTTACTTCATACCTCACAGACAGGTTCAGAAAGTTATTGTAAACAAAATCCAATCAAAACCTGTCAAAATGGAATGTGGAGTCCCGCAGGGATCAGTCCTGGGCCCTGTTCTCTTTACTCTCTACACTGCTCCACTCTCACATATAATAAACAACCACCATATTGATCATCATTTCTATGCCGATGATACTCAGCTTCAGTGCAGTGATACTGTTGAAAACTTGCCTTCCCTCCTGACAAATATGTCCTACTGCCTTCAAGACATTAAAAACTGGATGACTCAGAACAAGTTACAACTTAATGGCGATAAAACCGAAGCCATGCTTATAGGGACCCAACATAAACTTTCATCTATCGCAAAAACTTCAATAGAATTCGGCAATACTTCAGTTCCTTTGTCCAACTCTGTGAACTATTTAGGAGTAGTTTTTGACAACACACTCTCTATGAAAAAATTCATCACCCAGACCTGCCAGTCTTGCTACTATCAATTACGGCGCATAAGCGCGATTCGCAAGTGTCTGTCCACTGATGCAACTTCCAAGCTTGTCACATCTCTCATTCTTTCACGTTTAGACTACTGTAATGCTCTTTTGGCTGGCCTACCAGCATAATCTATCCACTCTCTTCAACGCATACAAAACTCTGCAGCTCGACTGGTCCTAAGAAAGAAAAAAATCTGAACACATCACTCCTCTTCTGCGATCTCTTCACTGTCTGCCTGTCTTACAAAGACTGGAGTATAAAATATAAACCCTCTGTTTCAAATGTCTCCCACAAATCTGCACCCCCTTATCTCTGTAACTGTCTTCATCTGTACACTCCATTCCGTTCCCTTCGTTCAGCCGCAATACTTTGTGCTTTCGAACACCCAGATTCAAACAAACCCACTGCTGGCCGTTGCTCCTTCTCTTTCTGGTCCATCCACCTGGAATGACCTCCCTCTTTCACTTCGCCAAAAGCCTTCACTTGATACCTTCAAATCCAGCCTCAAAACACACTTTATTTCCTACCTGAGACTTTCCCCCCAAATATCTGTCCCTAATTTTCAACAGCATCTTTCACCTTCTAAGTGTTTGTTCCGAGTGTGTGTGTGTGTGTGTGTGTGTGTGTGTGTGTGTGTGTGGTGTGTGTGTGTGTGTGTGTGGTGGTGGTGCGTGTGTGTGCGTGCATGCGTGCGCGCGCATGGTTTTAAAATCTGTTGTTCATTATGTTTAAGGAAGTTGCATGCCTGTAAATGATTGAGTGCAAGCGCTTCGATTTGTTTTTTTTTTTTTACAAGATTCAGCGCTATATAAATTCCATAATATTAATATATTATTATTATAAGAAGTAGTAGTAGTAGTAGTAGTAGTAGTAGTATAGTAGTAGTAGTAAGTAGGAAGAAGAAGAAGAAGAATGAGGAGGAGGAGGAGAGGATGGAGGAGGAGGAGAGAAGAAGAAGAAGAAGAAGAAGAAAGGAGAAGGAGAAGGAGAAGGAGAAGAAGAAGAAGAAGAGTTGAAAATTTAACTAGATGTCATGTGTACAATCTGGTGCACCATGTACCTTTTCACACACAGACATCACACCGAGAGAGAGAGAGAGAGAGAGAGAGAGAGAGAAGAGAGAGAGAGAGAGAGAGAGAGAGAGAGAGAAGAGAGAGAGAGAGAGAGAGAGAGAAGAGAGAGAGTTAAAGGTATGAAAGATTATTTTAAAATGACACACCAAGAGAGGCAGACAAAAAGCAAGATGGAAAAAAGTCCGACGACAATTTGAAAACTGCGCAAAAGTCAGAAGTCGATATGTCAACCAGACACCTACTTCATGGTATAATATTGATAAAACAAGAAAGATTTACAACACAACAACATAACATCAACATATGATGAAATCCACAGCAAATCGAACTCTTACCTGTAAGAGAACCCTTAATCACTCGTACAACAACTCGTCCGATTTTCTGCCTTTGCCCTGTCTGGAAAACACCCAGGAAGAACAATTCCACCGACAGACGAAACACTAGCACACTGCCTCCCAGCACCCCACACACGCACCGACGTATCTCCGGGTACCTAGCACACTCGCTACCCGGCTTCTGCAGCCTTGTGTACAGTCTACTCCGGGTGCAGCGTTACTCCTCCCCCCCCCCCTCAAACCCCCCCCCCCCCCCCCAACCCCCCCCCAGCAGCGTGCTACAGCCTGCGGCATGACGGACCCACAGTGACAGTGTCGCCGCTGCCGCCGCCAGGCGTGACGCTTTCTGCTGGTCTGCCGGGGAGCGTGTCCTGACCTCCCGCAGCGTGTTGTAGCAGACAGGAGGGAGGGCGGGGTCTGTGCAGCCAAGCGGGGTGGGGTGGGGTGGGGTGGGACAGTGAGTGATTTGTGTGGTTGTGTCAAGTTGAACACGATGTGGCAAGGCGAGGAGGTCAGCTTCCAAACAAGGCTGAAGGGGTTCAGCGCTCTCCCCTTTCCCTACAGCTGTGAAAGATGCACCTTGACTGCAGAACTGCAAAAGAAAGTCCAAGCCTTTGACTTGAAATCATTCAGAACAATCCTAAACATTTCCTGGCAGGACCACAGAACCAAGCAGTCAGTGTGGCCAGAGGTGACAGTCATGACAGCTGGGCCACAGAACCAAGCAGTCAGTGTGGCCAGAGGTGACAGTCACGACAGCTGGGTCACAAAACCAAGCAGTCAGTGTGGCCAGAGGTGACAGTCATGACAGCTGGGTCACAGCAACAAGCAGTCAGTGTGGCCAGAGGTGACAGTCATGACAGCTGGGCCACAGAACCAAGCAGTCAGTGTGGCCAGAGGTGACAGTCATGACAGCTGGGCCACAGCAACAAGCAGTCACACAGAGGTGACAGTCATGACAGCTGGGCCACAGAACCAAGCAGTCAGTGTGGCCAGAGGTGACAGTCATGACATCTGAGACACAGGGACTACACACCCCTTCTGGCTGTGGATGTCCAGAGGAGAAAGCTGGCGAGGTCTGGTCACGTGACGTGACATAACTCTCTTGCCAAGACAGGGGACAAACACTGGAGGGAGGGAGGAAGGAAGAGGCAGCAGGGGCAGCAGACAGACAGACAGACAGACAGACAGACAGAGGAAGACCTGGAGGATGCAGAACTCACAGCACAGACTGGACCTGGACAGGGCTGTGTGTGGTGCTGCCAAAGGCTGAAGACAGACTGACCAGCCTGGAGTGAAGTGCTGACCAACGCGTCCCTCGTGTCCTCCTGACGACCATCTTGGTCAGGGGACAGACAGATGATGCTGATGTGCTTGCGTATGCACGTGGCACACCTACACACATATTTATGCACGCAGAGAGAGAGAGAGAGAGAGAGAGAGAGAGAGAGAGAGAGAGAGAGAGGAGAGAGAGAGAGAGAGAGAGAGAGAGAGAGAGAGAGAGAGAGAGAGACAGACAGACAGACAGACAGACAGACTTTAAAAAAACACTCTGTAGGCACTCCACCTTACACATGCTCATTCATACATATTCTTTGCTCCCTTTCTCTCTCCCCCCCCCCCCTTCCGGTATCCTTTTCCCTATTGTCTGATAATTATCATTAAAGTGGAAAGACGTTAAAGCGAAGAACACAGACAGACAGGTTCCTGATGCAACAGGACCAGAGAGGAAAGCCAGATGCAGTCACGACCTTGAAGTCACGACCTTGAAGTCAGCTGTGCCAGATGCAGTCACGACCTTGAAGTCAGCTGTGTCAGATGCAGTCACGACCTTGAAGTCAGCTGTGTCAGATGCAGTCACGACCTTGAAGTCAGCTGTGTCAGATGCAGTCACAACCTTGAAGTCAGCTGTGTCAGATGCAGTCACGACCTTGAAGTCAGCTGTGTCAGATGCAGTCACGACCTTGAAGTCAGCTGTGCCTTCAGGCTGCCGGAGACCCGCCAGTCAGCACTTCCCCAACCACGTGGTCCAGTGACCCTCTGTTATGACGCGAGTAACACAAGGTGTGTAACTCTTCTCTTTCTGGCCAAAAGGTTCAGCAGCATGGCCACGATGTTAACGAACAGGCCACCAGCCAGACGGAGACACAAGACTCCAGATGTCCACGCCCGTGCAAGAACAGCTGGAGGAGAAAGATTTCCTCATCAAAGGGACAGCTTTTGGAAGGCCACAGGATTGTCAGAACCTTGGTCTTCTTTTGTTCTAGTGAATGCTAAAGACTGCACAGATGTGAGGAATATCACTCTCTCTCTGTCTCTGTCTGTCTTTCTGTCTCTCTCTCACACACAAACACAGACACAGACACAGACACACACACACACACACACACACACACACACACGATATGAAATACTATTGATCAGTGTGTTTGTATGCTTGTTCTTGCAGGGGAAATAACAACAGTTCTGTTTTCATGGCTTGCAGTGCCAATATAAATGCACAGACAGTTAACCACGCAGAAAAAATGGGGAGGGCGGGGCTGAGCGAAGAAAGAAAGGAAACGCCTGTCTTGATCTAAAGGCTGGAAACACAACACTTCAGCTGTACACAGGACCGTCATCATCTTTGAGCCAGCTGTGGCAAGGCATGCACACCTGGCCTGTGGTAAAAGTTTGTGTGCATAGATACAGACAGCAGAGGAATATTGGCCACAGTTAACATTGAGAGGTACGAAGGCTTGCGGCACAAAGGTTCATTCATATTTGTTTGAAAGATTTACGGTGAGCAAACACCTCTGTTCACACACACACACACACACACACACCACACACACACGCCACACAACACACATACACACACAGACCCCCCCCCCCCCTTCCACCACACACACAATTTGTGCAGCAATAAGAAAAATCCCTGTCTATGGAAATCCCAGTCAAAGGAACACAGATAGAGCGGACGGAAACAAAGCAGAGGAAAGCACACACTCGGAGCATGGTTTGGTGAGGAGGCAACAGCCCTGTCCCGTTCTCCAGACATATCCAGCTACAGCTGTACAGAACTGGACATTCAAAAGAGCCTATAGACCCGTCTGTTAAAAACAGGTTGACCAATATTTGCCACAACACCCCCGCTACCCCTTCCCCACTGCTCACCCACCCATTCCATTCTAGAGTACTTCAGACAGAACGATGTAGGTTGTCATGACAGGATAACAGTTTATGTTATTCAAACCTCGATACAGTAATATCAACTGAACGATTGATATACACACTACTTTCAAGACGTGTACACATTTACAAACGCCAGCAGTGTAAAAAAAAACAACAACATATGCACATGTACTGAGTATAGAACTAATTGTTGAAAGATTGACGTATTATATTGACGACGCATACCCACACTATCTCTGCCACTACGCGGACAAACGATGTTGACTCACTCCATGAGCCCGGGGAGAGAGAGAGAGAGAGAGAGAGAGAGAGAGAGAGGGAGAGAGAGAGAGAGAGAGAGAGAGAGAGAGAGGAGAGAGAGGGAGAGAGAGAGAAGAGAGAGAGGGAGAGAGAGAGGGAAGAGAGAGAGGAGAGAGAGAAGGGAGAGAGAGAGGGAGAGAGAGGGAGGGAGAGAGAGAGAGAGAGAGAGAAGAGAGAGAGAGAGGGAGAGAGAGAGAAAGAGAGAGGGAGGGAGAGAGAAGAGAGAGGAGAGAGAGAGAGAGAGAGAAGAGAGAGAGAGAGAGAGAGAGAAGAGGGAGAGAGAGAGGGACAGAAAGAGAGAGGGAGGAAGAGAGAAAAGGAGAGAGAGAAAGAAGAGGGAGAGAGAGAGAGAGCTGTCAACTGAGGGATCATCGGAGGGGAGGGGTACACTCACCTCACAGATTAACACCCGCTGGTGCAGACATTGCTACCCGGGGTAGAAACGGAGCTATGAAACAAGATAGAGGGTGACAAGACAGAGGGAAGGGAGGAGAGGGAGGGAGGGGGCACGTCGAGGTATTTGATCAAATGATTATAGGAGTAAGGGAGGATTAGAGAGAGAGAGAGAGAGAGAGATGATGAGGATCATGGAGGGGAGGGACTAAAGATAATGGTGAGACATGTAGGGGAGAAAGGAGCAGAAACAGATAGAGGGGAAAAGACAGACAGACGGGGATGAGACAAAGTCACGCACGAAATGCTACAAAGATAACACGTGTGGCAGAAGAGAGAAGGGGAGAGGGGGAGGAGGAGGGGAGGGAGGGTGAGGGGGAGAAGCAGTGAAAACAGCTCACACTGACAGAGGATGGAGCAAATCACAGAGAAAGCACAGTCCTTCAGAGGGCCAGAAGGAGGTCGCTGGCCCGGGCACAGCCAGTTAAGGACTGCCTGCTCCCTTGCGGACTGTGCGCTGCCTGCCTGAGAAGCCTCCCGTCCTTCGGCCACCTGTCAGTCCGGGCCCCTGCCTGCCTAGCCTGCTGCCTGTCTGCTGCCTGCCTGCCTCGCCTGCTCCTGCCTGTCCCTGCCTGTCTG
>CM054137.1:2395747-2430747 GCA_028751875.1 Rapana venosa | reverse complement strand
CTCACCAGTCTTTACACCAACAAGGGCAGGCAACTTTTCTGGACCGCCTACATCCACTGGTCTTACCTAGCAGTTCTACAGAGAGCTGTGATAAATGGTGACCAAAGGGTGGAAAGACTCCAACCTCCCCCAAAACTCCCCACAAATACAAACCCAACAAATGAAGAATGTGAAGAAAAATAATTCAAAGAAGTAGAAAAAATAGAATGTTCTGAAATGAAGATGCGGGTGCGTGCATGGGTGTTTGTGATTTTACTCGGGTGAGTCTGCAAAAGAGTGAACATTTGGAATGTTCCATCTCTGCCCAACCCAGGGTACATGTGCAATGTTCCATCTGCACAAACCCAGGGTACATGTGCAATGTTCCATCTCTGCCCAAACCCAGGGTACATGTGCAATGTTCCATCTGCACAAACCCAGGGTACATGTGCAATGTTCCATCTGCACAAACCCATGGTACATGTGCAATGTTCCATCTGCACAAACCCAGGGTACATGTGCAATGTTCATCTGCACAAACCCATGGTACATGTGCAATGTTCCATCTGCACAAACCCAGGGTACATGTGCAATGTTCCATCTGCACAAACCCAGGGTAGATTGGCAATGTTCCATCTCTGCACAAACCCAGGGTAGATGGGCAATGTTCCATCTCTGCACAAACCCAGGGTAGATGGGCAATGTTCCATCTCTGCACAAACCCAGGGTACATGTGCAATGTTCCATCTCTGCACAAACCCAGGGTAGATGGGCAATGTTCCATCTGCACAAACCCAGGGTACATGGGCAATGTTCCATCTCTGCACAAACCCAGGGTAGATGGGCAATGTTCCATCTGCACAAACCCGGGGTACATGTGCAATGTTCCATCTGCACAAACCCAGGGTAGATGGGCAATGTTCCATCTCTGCAGAAACCCGGGGTACATGGGCAATGTTCCATCTGCACAAACCCGGGGTACATGTGCAATGTTCCATCTGCACAAACCCAGGGTACATGGGCAATGTTCCATCTGCACAAACCCAGGGTACATGTGCAATGTTCCATCTGCACAAACCCAGGGTAGATGGGCAATGTTCCATCTCTGCCTAAACCCAGGGTAGATGGGCAATGTTCCATCTCTGCACAAACCCAGGGTAGATGGGCACGGTCAAACAGGATGTGGCCTCTAGAAGAGACTGCAGACATTTCACATTTCGCCACGGAGGCGACGTTTATGCAGCGGGGAGGTTTAAACCACCGACCAGTGAAAGAGAGCTCACACAATAATTCGCAGGTGTGTCCGGATTAGAAACGGGACACAGTCACAGGACTCTGATGGCAGGGGAGGTGATGATCTAATTACCACCTGTCACAGGTCTATAAATGGCTCCCCTATTGCTGATTTGTGGGTGCTTTTTAATAATAATAATAATAATAATAATAATAATATAATAATAATAATAATAATAATAATAATAATAATAGTAATGTATGGAATTTATATAGTGCTGAATCTTGTAAAGCAACAAATCAAAGCGCTCACATGACTTTGTGTGTGTGTGTGTATGCGGTTTAAAAAATTTTGTCATCTGTTCCCACTGGCACACAATGGCCTACTCTTTCGAACAGCGGAACAGGATTTAACGTGTGCGCAAGATGTTCTGCATGCGTTCGCACACGGGGCCTCGGTTTATAGTCTCAACCGAAGGACTTTGACATTCAGTTCGATTTTTTTTGTCAAACTGGGAAGAAAGGGCGAGGCTGGGAATCGAACCCAAAACCTCACGGTTTACTTGTTGGAAGGCAAACGTCTTAACCATCCTGCCACCTCTTCCTTCACAATAGCGCGAAGGGTACACGCTGACGTTGGGATACTGTGTTGTAGTATTTTTTCCATGATGCTATGTTTACATGTTTACTGTATGGCTTGTAACCTGCGTGAATTTCTCTGTCTCTGAGATAATAAAGTGTCTGAATTGAATTAAATTTAATTGAATTGAACTGAAGAAGAAGAAGAAGAAGAAGAAGAAGAAGAAGAAGAAGAAGAAGAAGAAGAAGAAGAAGAAGAAGAAAAAGCAGAAGAAGAAGAAGAAGAAGAAGAAGAAGAAAGAAGAGGTCTCACTCCTACACCTAGCCTACTACACTGGGCTGCGGGAAAGAACCGTCTCTTTGATTGATTTCTGTCCGGGTCCACTCCCTCCCCAGTGCATCAATAATGGACAGACAGTGTGACCAGTTTCCCAGGCCCTGGGGCACAGCACGTGATCAATGTTGCTGCAGTCTGCTGCTGCTGCTGCCCTCACTGTCAGGTGCTCTGTGTTCTCTCTGTGTTTTCTCTGTGTTCTGCTCTGTGTTCTGCTCTGTGTTCTCTCTGTTATCTCTGTGTCCTCTTTGTGTTCTCTTTGTGTTCTATCTGTGTTCTCTCTGTGTTCTGCTCTGTGTTCTGCTCTGTGTTCTCTCTGTGTTCTGCTCTGTGTTCTGCTCTGTGTTATCTCTGTGTTCTGCTCTGTGTTCTCTCTGTGTTCTGCTCTGTTCTGTTCTGTGTTCTCTCTGTGTTCTCGCTGTGGTCTGCTCGGTGTTCTCTCTGTGTTCTGTTCTGTGTTCTCTCTGTGTTCTGCTCTGTGGTCTGCTCTGTATTCTCTCTGTGTTATCTCTGTGTTCTGCTGTGTGTTCTCTCTGTGTTATCTCTGTGTTCTGCTCTGTGTTCTAATCTGTGTTCTCTCTGTGTTCTGATCTGTGTTCTCTCTGTGTTCTGCTTTGTTCTCTCTGTGTTCTCTCTGTGTTATCTGTGTGTTCTGCTCTGTGTTCTGCTTTGTGTTGTTCTTCAATTTAAGTCTATTCACATTAAGTGATATTAGACACTGTATATTAGTGCTTTGTGTTCTCTCTGTGTTCTGATCTGTGTTCTCTCTGTGTTCTCTCTGTGTTCTGCTCTGTTCTCTCCTTGTTCTGCTCTGTATTCTCTCTGTGTTCTGTCTGCCTCGTTCACTGTGTGTTGACTGACATAGCTGGCTGAATAATGAGACACTGCCAGTGATAACAAGTGTGTGGAACAGGATAAAATGTTTACATTTTAAGTGGTGGTATGTTTATGAGAGCACATTAACTGAGCATGATCATACGTGGGCAGGTCAGTGAATGTGTGCACTGCAGCATTAAGTTGTTACTGCTTGCAAGTAGAAAGAGCACACCAGAGAAGAATAGTGAAAAGGCAGCCAGACTCACAGTGTCTACAAACATAGGTAGAACAGATAAAATAAGCCAGACTCATGCTGTGCACAAACATAGGTAAAAAAGGGTAAAGGTGTTCCATAACCTATGTAGTCGTAGAGAGACCTCAGCTTCTCTAGGGGCCAGCCTACTGAGGGCAGTGCCCATCTCCTCTCCCTCGCTGCTTTACCTTCCCTGACCCTATAGAGGCAGGTACCCGTTTACAGCTGGGTGAAATGGAGGACTGTACTGAAGCCAATGTGAGCAAACGGTCACCCATCCAACTGGTAATCACGCTCAATGCACAAACACAGGTAGAACAGATGAAACAAGCTAGACTCATACTGTGCATAAACAGTTTATTACCACTTTAAATGAGGAAAAACCACCATGTTTATTTATCTCCAGAACCAAAGTGTGCAGAGAAGCTCAAGCACCTAAGAAGAGTCTGCTACTCTCCAGATGACTTCACTGTGAGCTATCTCATATATAGCATTATAGAAACATGACAAAGAATACAAAATACAACAATATCTCCATGATGAATACTGACTGACTGACACAATATCTCCACAAATAAACCCCAACACATTGAAAAGAAACAGCAACTTCATGATACATGAACAAACTGACCATCCTCTGACCTGGTCACGTGGTCCCACCGCCACACCCTCCCTCTCAGCGCCACATACACCCCAGGGAGTAGCCCCCCTTGCATGGCGCCCACCGCCACTCCGACATTAAAGTCAGCATCCGAATCCTTGAAGCGTTCTGGGAGGAACGCCCCTGTCAGCACGATCACCTTGCTGCAGCTCTGACCCCCCACCCCCTCCTCTCTGCTGGGCAAGGAGCTGGCTGATGATTGGTCCAGGTGACCAGACACCGCCGTTTCTGATTGGCTCCAGAATGGGTAGTTGCTGCTGATTGGTTATTGACATTAGCAATGGCTCCTGATTGGTCCTTGGATGGACTTGGTATTTCTGATTGGTTGTTGAAATGGGTGGTCGCAGTTGATGGGCCAGATGGGTGGGGATGGTGGGGCAGGGAGGGAGGAGGGTGAGGGGGAGAGGCAGAGGGAGGGTGGAGGTGGGAGGCAATGAAGGCAGCGGTGTGAAGAATTGTGTCTGTGCCGTGAGTAATCAGAATGTAGCGTTCTGGTGCCTCCTGACATGCCTTCACCATCTGCTGTCTGAAACACAGAGATCCTGCCTGACACACAGAGATCCTGCCTGACACACAGAGATCCTGCCTGAAACACATAGATCCTGTCTGAAACACAGAGATCCTGTTTGACACACACAAACCACACACACACACACACACACCACACACACATCCACACACACACACACACACACACACACACACACAAACCACACAACACAGATCCTGCCTGAAACACAGAGATCCTGCCTGACACACAGAGATCCTGCCTGAAACACAGAGATCCTGTCTGAAACACAGAAATCCTGCCTGACACACATAGATCCTGCCTGAAACACAGAGATCCTGCCTGAAACACAGAGATCGTGTCTGAAACACAAAAATCCTGCCTGAAACACAGAGATCCTGCCTGACACACAGAGATCCTGTCTGACACACAGAGATCCTGTCTGTCACACATAGATCCTGTCTGACACACACACACACACACACACACACACACACACACACACACACACACACACACACACACACACACACACACCCCAACACACACACACACACACAGATCCTGTCTGAAACACAAAGATCCTGCCTGACACACAGAGATCCTGTCTGACACACAGAGATCCTGTCTGACACACAGAGATCCTGTCTGACACACAGAGATCCTGCCTGAAACACAGAGCTGTCAGTGATCAGAATGTAGCATTCTGCTGCCTCCACACACGCCTTCACCATCCTCTGTCTGAGAGGAGCAAGACCATGAGGGAATGTACAGGTTTAACCATAAGTTACCCTGAAGTGGGACTGCAGCACCCTTCATGGTGAGCAGTTTTAATGGTAACTTACTCAGAATGTCACCATTGGTGAACCTCATAGCTCTAGCTGAGAAATGAAAAAAAATCTGAAAGAAACCTAAACAAACAAAAGAAAACAAACTGTTATTGAAGAAAGAAGCCTCTCTCTCTCTCTCTCATCTCTCCTCTCTCTCTCCTTCTCCCCTTCTCTCTCCTCTCTCACACACACAAAACCACACACACAAAAGCGTAATCATGACAGGACAAAAAGCAAACCTGTAACTGTCTTATAGCATGCATTCACAACATGTGCAAATCACTTCACAGTATCTAATAAGGAGGGGTGATGTGTATGCCTTGATACCTTCAGTGTGTGTGTGTGTGTGTTTCAAACTAGGTGTGTGTGTGTGTGTGTTTCAAACTAGGTGTATATGTGTATGTGTGTGTGTGTTTTGAGCATGCACACATACAAGTGTAGATGCGTGCGAGGTTATAATTCTTGCTCATTTCCTGTATACCTCCACTGCAGGCACATGAGAAACCGCGCGCAGCCTACTGCCAGTTCGTGCCTAGCCACCTTATTGTCCAGACGTGTTATCACATCACCTCTCGCTGTGTCCGCAACGCTCATCACTATCAGGAATCTGAGCATAAGCTATAATATAGTTTTAGTCCTAGCCTTTCTTGGTTTCTTTTGAATTGTGTTAAAACCTGTTTGCTTTTTATCATCACCTGTTTTTGGTTTGTTTTGTAGTGCTGGTGAAATACTGTGTATTGCGATAAGTGTTCTGTGGGGAAAAAAAGGAGGTCTATGCTGCTGATTACTCTAGTGACCAGGAATTTATGATGGATAGGTCTAATGAAGAAGAACCACAAGCTGCCATTTCTACTGAAAGGAAACCATCTCTCCGGGATATTTTGACAACAATCCAAAATCTTTCTAGAAGAATGGAAAATTTGGAAAGAAGTGCACTGCACTCCAGGAAGAGAAAAATGAGCTCCAGCGCTTTGATTTGTAGCTTTACAAGATTCAGCGCTATATAAATTCCATACATTATTATTATTAGCTCAGACAAAGAACCCCTTGTGGAAAATGAAGGGAAAAGAAAGAAGGCAGGCAGCAATTCAGAAACTGTTACTGACAGTGTTTCTGATGAGAGGGCAGAGGAGCTGGAGAAAGAACTGATGGCAGAAACTACAGAGGATAAGGATAAAGATAACAACATTTTCGCCAAAATGGCATCATCATTTGATGATAATGAGGAAAAAGGGCCACCCATTTCTGAAAAACTGGCAAAGCTGCTTGAGTCCAGATTTGGATCTAAACTCCCAGACAGGAAACTGAGGAAAAAACTTACCAAGTACGCTATTCCTGAAAACTGTTCTTACCTGGGCATTCCCTCAACAAACCAGGAAGTTTTTTTCCATTCTCATGCCCTTCTTACAAAAGACAGATGTCAGGATGGCAAATACACAAAAACTGCAGTCAAAAGCTGCCATAGCAATAACGCTCTGCACTGACCGACTTCTGAAGGTAAGAGATACCATCTCAGGGCAGGAGGCAGCTAAAGTACGCGGTGAACTGACCGGATGCATAGCCCATCTTTCAGACGCCCTAGCCCTCACAGGTCATGCCAACCATGACCTGTCCCAGAAACGGAGAGAAATGCACCGACCCTGCCTACCCCGTGAACTCTCTGGCATATGTGTACTGTGCTGAGTTTCATAAAGCATTGAAAGAAGTACAGGAGTCCCAGAAACTTGGTCAGAGCATGCGTGGCCAGCAAAAGAAAACCACATGGCAGCACAACAACACCAGCTCTTTTTTAGGCTGGAAGCCATGGAGGCAGGGGCAGACAAACAAAATGTTTTGGAAGAAGGGTCAGAAAAACATCCACCAGCAGTAACTCGATCCCTGACTGAACCGCCCCTCCCTTCTGGAAACAAGGTTAGTGAATTTGAACTTTGCTTGCCCTCTCTGTGTGCTTATCTTAAAGCAAGCATGATACATTTACAGCAGGAAGCATTAAGGAAAAGTTGTCTCACTGGAAAGTATTAACTTCTGACCCTGATGTACTTGAAACAGTTGAAGGAATTAACCCGTACAGGGCGATGGGCCACGATCATGGCTTCCTGGTAAACTTCGATGGGCCACGATCATGGCGTTGCATAAGTCAGGTTCAACATTAATCAACTATTATTGTAACTTTAGGGAAAAGTGCCTCCTTTTCACTTGGTAGGGTCCCTCAAGTGTCTAACTTCCAGTCCTTTGTGTGATTAGGGTTACTAGGAGTGATGAGATCAGGAAAGGAATGTGTTGACACCACCCTAAAGGAGTCAGTTGTGGAATCGATAGGTATGACAACCTAAGATGCTGAATGAAGTGGAGTCTTATCTCACACTCTAATGCCTTTAACACATGTTGCTTTACCTTGTTGGTCATTCTGTTCTGTGTCTCTGCCATGAAAGGGGTAGTGTGATGAAAAGTAGCGGGTGAGATGGACTTACCTGTCAGGGAGTTTTTTCAATACAATTTGTGGGATATCTCCTGCTACATACTAGGTAATGTCTTTTTGTTTTTTGTATCACATTCACATTGTCTCTACTTCCAAAATGTATAGGTTTACCTATCTAGTGTATTATCATAAGCGTGTAAAAACCCTAAAACAGAAAAGGTAGCCACGGCTAAAAATTCTTGGTTTTAAGTGCAATTCCTGTGAGCGCCAATAATTATATCCAGCAGTGGAAGGGTTAAAATCACTTTTGATGATTGCGCAGAAGATATAAAGCAAAGTTCACAAAGGCCATTTAACAAGCATGACAATTATGCTATTGACTCTGAAATAGAAAACCTGTTGAACAAAGGTGTGATTTAAGAATCCTTGCCAGAATCAGAACAAATTATCTCACCTATCTTTGTTTGGGAGAAAAAAGATGGATCATTTAGAATGATTTTGAATCTGAAAGCTCTTAATGAAAAGGTAGACTATAAGAAATTTAAGATGGACACAATACATACAGCTCTGGATCTAGTAACGCAAAATTGTTATTTTGCATCAATTGATCTGAGAAATGCCTATTATGTCATAGCAGTAGAGGAGACTTTTCAAAAATACATGAAATTCAGATGGAGAGGAAAACTGTACTGTTTTCAGGCAGCTGCCATGGGACTCAGTCCGATTTCTAGAAAATTCACAAAACTTATGAAACCTGTACTAGCATGCTTACATGATATGGGTCACCAGATAACTTCATTCATTGATGATAGTATAATTGTTGGAGAGTCTGAAACAGAAGTTGTACAGTGTTTGACAGACAGGATAAGATTATTAGACTATCTAGGATTCTATGTACATGAAAAGAAATCTCAGTTCATACCTGTGCAAGAAATCACATACCTGGGTTTCAAAATAAACTCCATAGACACATCCGTCATGCTGACAGATGAACCGAAACAGAAACTGTTGTGTGCATGCAAAAAATTATTCAGTCAGAAAAATGTTACCATAAGATCTCTGGCATCTTGTATAGGACTAATGGTTTCTTGTTTTCTTGCTGTGCCAATGGGCCCTTTGTACTACAGAGCACTTGAACAAGACAAATGTTTCGCACTTAAAATAAGTAAGGGAAACTGGGATAAGTCTGCAGTGTTATCAGCTGAAGGGAAAACAGAGCTAGAATGGTGGATCAATAACATAGATAAACAAAAGGCTCCTATTCAGAGATCAGATCCCACTATTACTATGAAGACAGACAGCTCAGGTACAGGATGGGGTGCTTGGATTGTTGAGACCAAAGCCCAAACACAAGGCTGGTGGAGTGAGAAAGACAAAGAAGGACATATAAACTCATTGGAGCTATTAGCTGTCTTGTTTGGTCTCAAATCTTTGTTGCATGACAAACTGAATGTTCACATAAAAATCATGTCCAATAACACAAGCACAGTTGGTTGTATTAACAACATGGGTTCTAACAGATCAAAACAGCTGAATAACGTGTCTCAGCAAATCTGGCATTGGTGTGAAAGCAGGAACATATGGCTCAGTGCTGCCCACATCCCTGGAGTAGATAATATTGAAGTGGACAGGCTGTCTAGACAGGGCCACATGGACACAGAATGGAAACTTGATTCACTGCTTCTCTCTGAGGCTCTGAATATTCTAGATATAAAACCTGACATTGACTTGTTTGCTTCTAGATTAAATTTTCAGCTTTCCAGATATGTGTCTTCCTTGCCTGACCCAGGAGCATGTGCTATTGATGCATTTAGCATGTATTGGGGTAATGAAACCGTCTATTGTTTTCCCCCTTTCAGCATTCTATCCCGTGTCCTGGCAAAGTTAAAGAAATACAAAGCAAGAGGGGTTATAGTAGCACCAGCCTGGAAAAACCAGCCTTTTTGGCCAGCACTAATGAAAATCCTCACAGCCAGGCCAGTCCTCTTGTCAGCCAGAAACACTCTACTGACACAAACAAGTCAAAAGGAGATGAAACACCCGCTAAGGAAAAGCTTGACTCTGTTAGTCTGCAAAGTGTCAGGGACAGATTCAGAACACAAGGTTTTTCTGAGGACACTACCAGTATTCTCATGTCCTCATGGTGACCTGCAACAACACAGATGTATGATGTGTACATAGGAAAGTGGGAGAGGTACGTGAGCAACAAGTGGATTCAGTTTCACCACCTCTAGCCACAGCTGTAAATTTTCTGGCATCTCTGTCGAAAGAGGGATATTCATATAGCGCTGTGGGCACCGCTCAGTTGTTTTCTCTGCAACTATGAAGGGGCTACGTTCGGTCAACATGAACTTGTAAAAAGATTTATGATGGATGTTTTTGAAAGAAAACCACCACTACCAAAGTATCACCAAACTTGGGATGTAAATATTGTGCTTAAAATGCTAGAAACGTGGTTTCCAGTGGATTAACTAATGTTCAAAGAACTGACAATGAAACTTGTGATGTTAATTGCGCTGCTGTCGGGTCAGAGGTGTCAAACTATTGCTGCACTTGACATCGATAATATGCTACTAACAAGGCAAAAATGTTTATTTTATGTAAATAGTTTATTAAAACAATCAAGAAGAAGAGCCCATCAATCACTGATTGAACTCATGGCTTTTGTGGATAGGGAGGCTCTTTGTGTAGTTCACACATTGAAAGAATACCTTAGACGAAGAAAAGAACTGAGGGCTCAGAATTCCACCGGACATTTGTTTATCACGCTCCAAGCACCGCACAGAAGAGCTACTAGTGATACCATCTCTTGCTGGCTGAAATGGACGCTGGAGAGGGCAGGCATAGACATTACATGCTTCACAGCGCACAGTACCAGGTCAGCCAGTACTTCAGCAGCAAAACTTGCAGACGCTCCAATACACATCATAATGAAAGCAGCTGGATGGACGAATGTTTCCAAATTTGCAAAATTTTATAAGAATGTGGGACCAACACTGACCATGGGCCAGTCCATCATGGAGCGTTTCCAAACACAGAAGTAAGGTAGGACATGTTTCTTTTTTCATGTGATGGATGTGTTTGTCTTGAGAACACTGTGGCTCTCAAATCTCATGTGCCTGTATTGGAGGTATACAGGAAATGAGCAAGAATTAAATACAATAAAGTGAGACTTACCTGGTAAGTTGAAGCTGTTTGTAAATTCTTGCGAATTTATTGTAGACCGGAATGGAGTGCACAGCCCACCCATGCAATGGTCTGCATGCATACCATGCAAGTAAAATGAAATGCATACCATGCAAACGAAACAACTACCACTTGAAAAAATGAAGAATTGCCATCAGTGTTCTTGTACACCATGCAAATAGTAAGACATCCCACCCAGAGTAAATGAAAAGAATGATAACAATGTTTATTAATTATATGATGATCCTGTTATATATAGTATGACAGTGTTCTCTCGAGGCTCTAAAAACTGGCAGTAGGCTATGCACGGTTTTTCATGTGCACTTCATTCCCGTCTACAATAAATTCGCAAGAATTTACAAACAGCTTCAACTTACCAGGTAAGTCTCGCTTTATTGTATTTAATTATACTAGCAACGTTTTTAAGGTTAAGGTATACTACAAGTTCTGCAGAACTGGAGGAGGGGCGCCTGACAGACAGGTTAGTTCACAAACATTTCCCTTTCCTGTGTCTCCTGTTACTCTATTCTTCATGAAGCACGCAGTCAGAAAACAGGACCAAGTCATTTCTCTTCTCCCTGTCAGAGTATTTGCATGTAACATCTGACTGCCACACACAGAAACACAGAGAAAGTTAAAGGGGGCGGGAGGGGGATGTCCGCGGAAGGGAGGGAAAGGAAGGAAGAGGGAAGAATCTGTCTGGTTTTTCCAGACATTAGGAAATTCTCTGTCTCTCTCTCTGTGTCTGTCTGTCTGTCTGTCTGTCTCACACACACACATGCCTAAGTGAATGTTTATGATCCCCAAGCTTCTATTCAATAACAGCAGTGCTGGACAGTGACACTGACAGTGGAAACAGGCCAACAAAACGTGATTTAATACACTGTCAGGTGACAAGGCTGTGCTCACTACCTGTGCTGATTGGTGTCAGGAGACAAAGCTGTGCTCACTACCTGTGCTGATTGGTGTCAGGAGACAAAGCTGTGCTCAGTACCTGTGCTGATTGGTTCAATACAGTGTCAGGTGACAAAGCTGTGCTCAGTACCTGTGCTGATTGGTGTCAGGTGACAAAGCTGTGCTCACTACCTGTGCTATTTGGTGTCAGGAGACAAAGCTGTGCTCACTACCTGTGCTATTTGGTGTCAGGAGACAAAGCTGTTCTCAGTACCTGTGCTGATTGGTGTCAGGTGACAAAGCTGTGCTCAGTACCTGTGCTGATTGGTGTCAGGTGACAAAGCTGTGCTCACTACCTGTGCTGGTTGGTTCACTACAGTGTCAGGTGACAAAGCTGTGCTCACTACCTGTGCTGGTTGGTCAGATCCTGGCTGTCCTGCAGACATGGCGTCACCAGGCGGAAGGAGAAGGAGGGGATCACTCTGCCCAACACCGAGAGGGCGCCACTGTCACACAGCTCAAAGAAGTAGCCTCCCTTCCTCTTCGGGTAGTCCTTGTCTATGGTTCCTGTGAACAAGTTTTGTATTCATGCCTGTGTGTTTATTTGTTTGTTTCGTTTGTTTGCTTGCTTGTTTGTTTGTTTGTTCGTTTTCTACAGTTTGTTGAAAAAAATTTCTAATGAATGATCCCACATCAAACATGATTAGTTTATGTATTCCTTTAACCTTTTCATATCGCATGGTACTGGTGTCAATTTTTTTTAAAACAGTAAATAACTATGACTTTGAGAAAATGACTGACTATTTTGGATTTAGCGACTTTATTAAAACTGCATGATAGGGTTTATAGGATGGTGAGGGTTTTCCTTGCAATGCTGTTGAACTATTGTAACCAGGTCACAGACAAGAAGAAGCCTGTTCTGCAGTAGGCAGCCTGGTGTAGGAAAAACCCCAACAAACCCAACAACAAAGACACAGATTTGTGTGCTGACATGTTTGCTAGTTATTATGTTCGGTGTTTTTGTAATCTGTTAATCGTTTGCTGGTAACCTACGCGGATGTCTCTGTTTTGAGATGATAAAAAAAAGAATTTGAGTTGGAATCATTTTGGGCAAGACAGTGCTGACTCTTGTGGTGTTGCACAGCAAAGTGACACTGATCATGACTGCTGTCATATCATTTGTTGTTATTGTCCACACGAAGAACCTGATACTCATGATTTCTGTTCCATGTCTGTTGTTCTCTTAAAGGTCATTTTTTTTCCTTAGGTAGAATTGCATGCAGCCCCATCCCCTCCCTTCCCGCCCCCTCCCCCCATTCTGAGTGGGTTTGTTTCCCCAAGGAATGAATGTTGTTTGAACACAACTTTGCCAAGGGCAACACTCTTGCTGCTGCTATAGGGCCCTGTCTTCTTTTCCTTCTTACTCAGTTCAGTAATGAGTCATTGGGGCACCACCCTCAAGAACAACTATCAAATTCTTTGAATCTCTGTAGGCTATTTTAATATTTTTTATATCACTTTAAGTCACGGCAGATTTCTCTGCATGAAATTCGGGCTGCTCTCCCGGGTAGAGCGCGTCGCCACAAGAACAGCGCCACCCATTTTTTCTTCTTTTTTTTTGGTATCTGCAAGTGTATTTGTTTCCCTATCAGAGTGGTTTTTTTCACCCCCAGAATTTTGCCAGGGACAACTCTCTTGTTGCCGTGGGTTCTTTTACGTGCGCTAAATAATTTTGTGTGACACTGGACCTCGGTTTATTGTTTTATCCGCAAAACTAGCACTCAGACCACCACTCATGGTCTAATGGAAAAGTTTTGGGTTCAAATGTGATGTGCCCAAGTTGGGTTTGTACAAGTAGCTTTGTGACTGTCCACTGTGCAGTGTTGTTTGATTTGTTTGTTTTTTACAAGATTCAGCGCTATATAAATTCCATATATTATTATTATTATTATCTATTATTGTTGTTGTTTCTTCTTTGCTGTCCTCTTTATCATCTGCCCTCCCTCCCCCCTCCCCCACTTGCTGGACAGTTCCCTCAACAAGACCGTTGGATCTTGTTCCCTGGCCAAGGGAACGCAGACTACACGTAACCTCCAAGAATCATCTCCTCTGACAGCCCTGAAGTTTAGAGAAAACAACACAGGAGACAGGATGGGGACGGGATAGCCTAGTGGTCAGAACATTGTGCTCGCAATCTGACCAGGTCGATTCCCGTTCAAGGGGATATTTTCCCCTGGAGTTAACAT
This sequence comes from Rapana venosa, assembly GCA_028751875.1. Taxonomy (NCBI): domain Eukaryota; kingdom Metazoa; phylum Mollusca; class Gastropoda; order Neogastropoda; family Muricidae; genus Rapana; species Rapana venosa. The sequence continues at coordinate 2,416,809 of CM054137.1, read as the reverse complement.
CAGTGCAGACTCCACTCTCCCCCAAAGTCCTTCGGATGAGACTATAAACCGAGGTCCCGTGTGTGAACGCACGCAGAACATCTTGCGCACACGTTAAATCCTGTTCCGCTTTTTGTAAGAGTAGGCCATTGTGTGCCGGTAGGAACAGATGACAGAATTCACAAATCCGCATACACACAGGGACTGGATGTAAAAAAGCACATAAGTGCTTATTCCATTTTCCTCGATATAAAAGAATAATAAAAAGATAAAAACAAAAAAAACTCTAGGGTAGCGATTTATTGTAGGGATTCGAACCAGGGACCCTTACTCTCCCGGTCTGCGTGTGTAGCAGCTGTGTTGTGCCAAGCCAGACACATCCTGGAGCTCCATGGCCAAACCCCACTAGTGGTCAGTGCTGACACTGTTCTATAAATAGGCCAACAATCAGGTGAGCAGTCCAGGGTGTTCGGTAACAAGTCACTCCTGAAGTGGGTGTTTTCCCTGTCAGCTTTGACTGGTCTACCCTTTGTCTACAGACGCGTTTGTTTGTGTGTCAGACAGACAGACAGACAGACGAACACACTGACCTCCAGTCTGAAGGATCAAGAGGCGAAAGTCCTCCATTGCATCAGTCATAGCTCAGCCTGGCCTGCTGGAAGCACTGGCCTCTCTCTGTGCCTGCCTGCCTGCCTGTCTGACTGCCTGCCTGCCTGTCTGACTGCCTGCCTGCCTGCCTGCCTGTCTGTCTGTCTGCCTGCCTGCCTGCTTCAAGCTGTTCAAGGGTTGTTATCTAGCAGACTGCTTGATTGTGACCTGAGCTAGTGACCCTTGAATGACCTTCACAATGTGTGGTGTGTAGTTCAAGTTATATGGTATCTTAATCGTGTCAATAGTATGATTTAAACTGAAGCATTACCTGAAGTCGGAATGTGGCGAGAAAACGGTCCGCATACTCAAAATCTCACCTCAAATTTCTGAGTAACGGGTTTCCATCCCCCCCCCCCCCCCAAAAAAAAAAAAAAGCACAAAAAAAACAACAAAAACAAGGCAAACCAAAACCCGACCAACTAACCAACCCAAAAAAAACAAACACAAAATGCAAACAAAACAACTGAAGCAGATTCTTGTGAAACGCTGCCCAGTTTTACCCCCCCCCCCCCCCCTACACGCACAAAAACACACACACACACACACACACACACGCACGCACGCGCACACAAAACACACACACATACACACACACACACGCACGCACACCGAACACACACACACGCCGCACACACACATACACACACGCACGCACACACACATACACACACACGCACGCACGCCCGCACGCATGCACACACGCACGCATGCACGCACACACACACACACACACACACGGACGCACGCACGCACGCGCGCATACACACACCACACACACACACACACCCTTTCCAGTCCCCTAAATGTCCTCCAGCCACGCCAGCAAGCTCATGCTCAAAGTTATTTTGAATCGACTCAAGAAGGAGGCAGAAGAACACCTTGCAGAGGAACAAGCTGGGTTCAGGGCAGGCAGGAGCACAATCGAACAGATTTTTAACTGCCACATCCTGATGGAAAAACATCTTCAACATCAGAGAGACCTGTTCCACAACTTCATCGACTTCAAGAAGGCTTTTGACAGAGTATGGCACGAAGGCCTGTGGCAGGTCCTCAGAATGTTTGGCATTGAAGAAGGACTAGTGCAAACCATTCAAGCATTACAAAAACTGCAAGCAGTGCAGTCCTTCTGAACATCAGGTCGGAGGGCTACTTCAAAACCACAGTTGGGGTCCGACAAAGGGTGCCTGTTATCTCCCGTCCTGTTCAATCTGTTCTTGGAAAACATCATGAGAGGACCCCCCCATGACTTCCACCTTTCATCTCCATTGGCGGCAGACCACCTCAACAACTTATGGTTTGCCGATGAACATTGACCCCATGGGCGGAAGTAACACAGAGCTGCAAGATCTTACGACCAGACTTGAGAACAGAGCTGGAGCATATGGGATGGGGGTGAGCTCGGAGAAAAGTAAAGTACTTGTGAACAGCACGAGTAATGCCACCGCTAAAATTTACATGAACGGCAACAACTGGAGGAGGTAGAAAGCTTTTAAATACCTCGGCGCTACACTCACAAAGGACGGGCGATCGACGACAGATATCAAATTTAGAATAGCCATGGCAACAATCTTCCATGACAAAACCACCACCATATGGAAAAGTAAAGAGATCAGTTTCCCAATCAAACTAAAGCTCTACAAAGCCCTAAAACAGTCGATCCTGCTGTACAGAAGTGAAACCTGGACATTGACTGCTGAAACAGCAAAGCGAATCCAGTCATTCGAAACAAAATGCATAGAAAACTACTGGGCATATCCTGGAGAGAACGAAAGACCAACGAATTTGTCAAGAGTCAAATAACACGGCTGGCAGGTCCACAGGAACCCTTTCACCATCGTCAAGAAGAAAAAGCTGACATGGTTCGGCCACGTCACCCGCCACAACACTCTGCCCAAAACAGTACTGCAGGGAACACTCGAAGGTGGCAGAAGGAGGGGAAGACAGAACAAGTCATGGATGGACAACATCAGAGAATGGACCAGGATGAATGACTCGGCACTACTGAGCAGAGCCGAGGACCGAGATGGATGGAGGAGGCTTACCACGGCATCGTCTTTCATGTCTCCCCCACGACCGCCAAGGTCACGGGTCTGATGATGATGATGAAATGTCCTCCAACAAAAATCAGTCCCAGACGAGTGTGACACCCTGTTGATAGGTGACTCAGCGCTGAAGGGTGTGGACTAGAAAAAGATGTCAGTTGGCGGCCGGCTAGTCTGCAACCTGTCTGTACCAGGCCTGACAGTACAACACCTGTGTCAGTGGCTGGCAACAAGCTGTCCCTCTCCACACATTCAGCGCGTCACCTTTCACGTGGGCATCAACAGCTGTAAAGCAGGGCCCATCACAATAACAGAGTGGACCAAACTGATCCACCTGCTAACAAAAGTCTTCCCCCATGCCACTCTACAGGCCTCCTCCATCCTCCCTCCCTTCGGACGACATCCCTTACGTGACATGGCTTCAAAGTCGACAGCTTCTCTTAGGGAGTCCTGCAGGCAAGAGGGGTTGTGTTTATTGACAACACCCCCTCCTTCATCACCAGGGCTGGAGCACCTAAAAAGTCACTGTACCAAGATGCTCTACATTCCAGCCCCCAGGGTAACAGAACGCTTGCCCTCAACATTCGTTTCCCCGAAACCATCAAACCATGCCGCCAGTAATGAAGCCCAAGACTAACCACCAACCGTATACAGACCGCTACAACACAGTCAGCTACCCCCAGGCAGCGAAAGGTGTGAGACATACACAACCTGCTGCCTACAACAAAAAGACGACACCCCCACCCCACCTTGTGACCAACGACAATACAACACTATTCCATGACACACACTTTCCCCCCTCCCAGCCCAGGAACCCCCAATGTTCAGAAGTCGCCAGTGTGTTAGGGAGACATCAGCACTCCCTCTCCAACACACAACCACTAGTCAATGTGCTTTCTGAGCTACTTAGATATTTGACAAAATAATGTAGGGTGCATGTGTCTGTGAGTGCATGTGCGTGTACATGTGTGTGATGAAAGTGTGTGCATGAACATGTGGGTGTGTTTTATTTATCTTTATTTTTTTGTTTGTTCTTTTATATCGAGGATAATGGGATAAGCACTCATGTGGTGTTGTTTTTTTCACATCCAGTTTCGTGTGTGGGCGGTTTTGTGGATTTTGTCATCTGTTCCGTGAAGATCTCACCAGCGCGTGGTGACCTGCTCTTTCGAAGAGCCGAAACAGGACTTGACATGCACAAAATGTTCTGCAAGTGTTGGCACACAGGGCCTCGATTTATAGTATCATCCAAGGACTTGTGTGGGTATATGAGTGAATGAAAGAGAGTTGTATGGTGCGCGCGTGCGCATGTGTGCGTGCACATGTACGTTCTGCAAGTGTGTGTGTGTGTATATGCCTGTCTGCCTACATCCAAACAGAAGGTATATTGATCACAAGAATTATAAATGATTGCTTCAATTCTTTCCCAACAATTTCCCCTCTCCCTCTCTCATACTTTTCTTCACCTCTCCTTTTCTTCCTTTTCATTTTTTTCTTTCTTTCTTTTTCCCAGTAATTAATTGATGTTGATTAATGTCGTGCTGCTGTGTGGTTTATAAATCGTTCTGCCTGACTGAAGCCATTGACTTTTGTGACTAACAGCTATATTGCTGGATTATCAAGCAGTCTGCTTGACTGAAACAATTGACTTTTGTGACTAGCAGCTATATTGCTGGTTTATACAAGCAGTCTGCTTGATTGAAACAATTGACTGTTGTGATTAGCAGCTATATTGCTACACCAGAGACTCTAGCATCAGAACAGTTGTTTTAGAGACAAATTTTGCTATAGATTTTCCAAGAAATTCTATACTTTATTATTGTATCTACTGCTTGTGACTGTATCTTCCTTGTTTTAGAGCTTTATATGAATACGTGTATTGTGTAAGTGATAGTTATTGATTTAGAAAAAAAAGTAGAAGTTTGTAATATTTCTTTATCAAAATGTTCTACACTTTAATGTACGTGTGGTATACTTTGATCTCCATTTAGTGTATGAAATATAAAGGGGACTGGATTTATATACTGTGTTGATATAACAGATCGATTTTTTGCAGATCCAGAGCAGCTCTTGAAATTGACCTTTAGTATTGTTTCGTTTTTATTGGGTGTTCCTTCATTTCATATTATATTCTCCTGTTTGATTATTGAATAGAAAACCTACTAAGGGGTTTCTTCTATTTTGATAGTTTACTTAAACGTACAGAACAAGAAAATATATACATAAATTAGCCAATCAATCCTGACATATATTATGTCTCTAACTTCAGACAAGTGGCCAACAAAACAGGGCCTCCGAGTAGGCTACCTGAATATCAACAGTGCAACAAACAAACAAAAAATGACATTGCAACCATACTATACAACAGTGGAAATCAGTTTCATTTGTTTTGCCTAGCTGAATCCCGACTTTCTCCAAATGTAACAGATACAACATGAATATTCCAGGGTATCAAATCTTCCGTGAAGATCCTCACAAACCCAAGTCCACCGGGTTACTTACATATATAGCCCTCCTCGCTCAGTTGTAAAAGAATATATAACCTTGAGGTTTATGACATTGAATCCATGTGGTTTTGAAATAAAATTAAAACACAATAGACCAATATTAATAGGATTTATATACAGAAATCCTTCAGAAACCATAGACTGGCTAGAAAAATTCAACTCCCTTATGGACGAGGTAATACTTTTAAACAATGAAACAATTATTCTTGGGGATTTTAACATAGACTTATTAAAACCTAAACCAAAATGGAGCCACAACATTACTATGTTTGGCCTAGAACAACTAATAGATAGACCAACTCGGATAACAAATAACTCTAGAACATTAATAGATCATATCTACACTACTACAAAACAACACATAACAGAAGTATGTGCTCCCTCATGTGGATGCAGTGATCATAATCCAGTGTGCTTTACTTGGTTTAAAAATCGTATCAAAATACCTAAAGTAGGGCATAAAACTATTTTTTACAGGAAATGCAAGATTTCCTTTCAGACTTGACAAACTCGCCATTACATGACATATACCAAATCAGAGACCCTGATGAAGCTGCTGAATTTTGGATTAGGACATTTACTTCAGTATACGACAAACATGCCCCTTTCATAAAAAAAAGAGTTCAAGAAAAAAATCAAACCACCTTGGATAACAAAAGACATAGAATCCGAAATACACCTAAGAGACTATTTGAAAACACATGGCTCAAATGAGCAGTTCAGAGCACAAAGAAACAAAGTAAGTTCACTAAAACGCAAATCAAAACGTGATTACATTCAAAAGTTGTTAATTACAACTACCGACTCTCGACAAGTATGGAAAGCCATCAATACATTATGTAATAAACCTATATCAAAAAGTCAACAGACAGTTAAAGATATATCAGCTGATGAATTGAACAACCACTTCTCAAACATTGCCGACAAAGTAATATCAAATGACAAGTCAAATGAAAATGATCTCCATTACTTAGAACAATATATCGAATCAAAAGAAAAAAATTCCCATTTAAAAATACTGCCAATGACAATCACAGACGTCTTGGAAAGCCTGTCTCTTCAAAAAAGTTCCAGAACACGTGGTTTAGACAATCTAGATGGAAGAATAATTAAGCTTTGTGGTCAAGTTATAGCTGGAACACTGACATACTTGTATAACTTGTGCATAGAGAAAAACAACTTTCCTGTCATATTTAAAAAGGCAAAAATCATACCAGTACACAAATCAGGTGATACTGCTTGTCCTTCAAATTACAGACCAATTTCAATTCTGTCTGTCTTATCAAAACCCTTTGAAAAACATATCCAAAAATCCGTATATTCCTACTTTGTAAACAACAATCTATTAAATGAAGATCAGTCAGGTTTTCGTAAAAACTATTCCTGTCACACAACTCTTACACAAATTACAGACAGTCTCCTACACAATATCAATGAAAATAAATATACAGGCCTTCTTTTTGTTGACTTTGAAAAAGCATTTGATGTAATCAATCATTCCCTATTATTGCGTAAACTTCACTTGTAAAACTAACACACCAGAAATGATAAATCTTTTTGAAAAGCTTTTTGTCGAATAGGCAGCAGCTAGTAACTGCAAATAATCAAACATCAGAACTAGTACCTATTAAACATGGAGTACCACAAGGGTCAATTTTGGGTCCACTTCTATTTTCAATCTATGTAAATGACTTACCCCAATTTCTAGAATGTAGCTGTGAAATGTTTGCTGATGACACATCCCTCTATTGTAGTGATTCTGACCCCCACAGACTTACAATCAAACTTCAACACAATATTGACAGATTGGTTACTTGGACTCAGCTAAACCATATGTCCCTAAATACACGAAAAACTAAGTGTATGTATGTACTAGCAAGACAAAAGTGAAAAAAAAATGAAAGATAAATTCCAACCTCTGTTGATAGATAAAAGAGTAATTGAAGAAGTTGACTCTCACAGAATTCTGGGTGTAATTATTGACAAAAATCTTACTCGAACTGACCATGTGATGGCGCTAGGAAAACGTCTTTCTTACAAGCTACTTCAGTTATCAAAAATAAAACATTTTCTGAATAACCACTCTCGCAAACTCTTTTTTTGCGGCCATATTTTGCCTATAGTTGACTATGCTTCATCTCTTTGGGACAGCTGCAGTGATACAAATTTAAAATTGATTCATAGATTATATAAAAGAGCACTGAAACTTGTTCTACTAAAATCAAGCTCCCCAACCATCAACCATTAAACAAATATCCTAACCTTCAAAAACAGACTTTATCTAAATAAAGCTCCATTTGTCCAGAAAGTTGTCAATGGAAATGCCCCTCCAAAGATCACCAATAGCTTCAAAATCAATGAACACAGACATAATCATCTACTAACATTTCCGAGACCAAGAAATAATCTTTACAAAACAAGCTTCTTGTACTCAGGTAGTGACTTATGGAAGAAGCTCCCAAAACGCTTAAAATGTATCAAAAATAAAAATCAGTTCAAGACACAGCTAAAAAGCCATCTAATGCATGAATGCCTAGGAATTGACTAATAAGGCAAATCAACCATGATTAATATGGCAAAATCAACCATACTTACATTTACCAGCACTAATGGTATTCCCTACAGCAACAAAAAATTCAAGTACGTCTTACTGTGACTAGAAATTCTACAGTCACACACTGTATATGTGTGGAGGTAGGGGAGGCAGGAAAGAGGCACACTAATTATGCAAAGAAGTAAGAGTACTCTATGCAAGCTAGTAAATAATCTGCAATGTTGAAACAAGTGGAAAGGAGGAAATTAAAAAAAATCTTTTTATGGTAGACCTGATAGCTTGATAGTGTGTCCTTCTCTCTGTCTGTCTGTCTGTCTGTCTGTCTGTCTGTCTGTCTCTCTCTCTCTCTCTCTCTCTCTCTCTCTCTCTCTCTCTCTCTCCTCCTCTCCTCTCGTCTCCTCTCCTCTCCTCATGCCCTTTGTCTTGTCTAATTCAATAGATTTTATCGTGGATGTTGTTTTTATTGCAGTTAGAGATTAGATTATTAGTACTATTATAAGCGATACTGTTTTAGTTTGATATTGTTTTAGTTTGATAGTCCAGTTGATTATGGGCTTTTGAATTCTGTATCGTATAGGGGTTCTACTTGTTTGAATAATTGGGTTTTTAAAAATTATTAATTCTCTATTTGATTGAAGGTGTATTTCCCCTTCCCCCTTGATACTCCTCCCCCACCCCCATCCTTTCCAATGCTTGTCTGTTATCATCATTATGTTGTTGTCTCATGGTGATGGGGATCATTTGTTATATTGTTGTCTCATGGTGATGGGTGATGGTTGTTATAATTGTATCTCTATTATAATAATCATTATTGGAATCTTATTTGACTTCTCTTGCTTTGATAGTTATTGTGTGAATATGTCATTCTTAAAAAGCGCTATTTGAAAAGTATGAGCGCATAAAAAGCACACGTTTGCTGGGTGGAGGAGGAGAGGAGGGAGGTCATTGAAGGTAATATTGTCAGTAATGACGAATGCCTAGTATTTTCTAACGTTTTATTCCTGTACCATTTTATTATCTAAAGTATAAACGTGAAAGAATGGATGAAACAGTAGGTGAAGTAATTTGTTTGTCCTGACGTTTTATGATTTTCTTTTTTTAATTCTTAAAACATTTTTATTTAAATGTGTGTGTGGACGTGAGCGCGCACGCGCTCAGGTGTGCATGAGTTGTATTTTCAATGTATTTCCTTATCGATTTTTTCCTCTTTTTTTTTACGGGTTCAATTAAATGGTAAATGATGCAATAATGTAGTATCTTAGTATAATCATTACGAAATTTGTTCTTAGATAGATGGCTTGATAAAAAAAAGCAAATGCATTGCTTATTCAATGTACCATCTGGAAATAAAATTTTGACTTTGACTTTGACTTTGACACACATATACACTGCTTCTTCAATGTACCATCTGAAAATAAAAGCTTGACTTTGACACAGAGGAGAAAGCTGAAAAGTGTACCTGCTGCAGAGCTGGCTTATTCTTTCTCTGTTGCTGCTTTGCTGGTTTCTGGTTTCTCTGTTGCTGCTTTGCTGGTTTCTCTGTTGCTGCTTTGCTGGTTTCTCTGTTGCTGCTTTGCTGGTTTCTCTGTTGCTGCTTTGCTGGTTTCTCTGTTGCTGCTTTGCTGGTGTCTCTGTTGCTGCTTTGCTGGTGTCTCTGTTGCTGCTTTGCTGGTTTCTTTGTTTCTGCTGCTTTTGCTGGTGTCTCTGTTGCGCTTTGCGGGTGTATCTGTTGCTGCTTTGCTTGTGTCCTCTGTTGCATGCTTTGCTGGTGTCTCTGTTGCTGTTTGCTGGGTCTCTGTTGCTGCTTTGCTGTTTCTCCGTTGCTGCTTTGCTGGTTTCTTTTTTCTGCTGCTTTTGCTGGTGTCTCTGTTGCTGCTTTGCTGGTGTCTCTGTTACTGCTTTGCTGGTGTCTCTGTTGCTGCTTTGCTGGTTTCTTTGTTTCTGCTGCTTTTGCTGGTGTCTCTGTTGCTGCTTTGCTGGTGTCTCTGTTACTGCTTTGCTGGTTTCTCTGTTGCTGCTTTGCTGGTTTCCTCGCTGTAACTTCAAGCCCTGCAGCTTGGGAGAGCAGTGTTGAAGATGTATGATTGTCACTTGAGGCAGTTGTGGACAGCAGAGAGAGTAAGATTAGTACAACAGAGGGAAACCCCCCTGAAACTGAGCGATGGAAAGCATCCATTTAAGGACATTCATGTGTGTGTGTGTGTGTGTGTGTGTGTGTGTGTGAAAGTCGAAGTCAAATTTGCAGAGAGAGAGAGAGAGAGAGAGAGAGAGAGAGAGAGAGAGAGAGAGAGAGAGAGAGAGAGAGAGAGAGATAGAGAGAAAGACAAGATAGTGACAGAAAGACCATAGACAGGTAGACAGACAGACAACAGACAGACAGACAGACAAACGGATCCAAAGGAGGCAGTCAACCATGTGTTGTACAGACAGACAGACAGACAGACAGACAGACAGACAGCCAGACCCAACAGAAGACAGTCAGCCATGTGTTGTACAGACAGACAGACAGATAGACAGACAGATATATAGACAGACAGACAGATAGACAGACAGACAGACCGACAGACCCAAAGAAGACAGTCAGCCATGTGTTGTACAGACAGACAGACAGACAGACAGAGATACCCAACAAAGGCAGCAGTCAGAGACTCACTGTGCTGTACAAACGGTTTAATTTCAAAGAAAGGCACATGTACCAAACACAGGTAGAAGTGGAAAAGACCCGGATTAAAACACTGCCAATGACGTCATCACACTGCCACAAACAACCACATCTACTCCACATCAAATCATGTGGCTAATTACTTCATCAACCTGGAAAAAATAACAAACGAAACCCCCATCACTCACGACAACAAGCATGATTTATGCACAGTGGTTAGTGTAGAACTAAGGTATTTTAGAATGAATACGTACTCACCAACAAAGACAAAAACACTTGGCCTGATATTAATATCACCAACGTGTGTGGGGGATCGGGCAATTACCGTATTTACCACATAAAATGCCCCTTTGATTGCTGCATTACTGAGATATCGCTCTTTGCCATCCATTTCAAAGTTACTTCCCCTGGCTGGGCAACAAAGACCAAAGACTAAACATTTGCTCTATTCACATCTGGTAGGTTTATCAATAACAACAAATGTCCTATACTTTATGCAGTCGTTGACGAGCGAGGTGTCAGATACTCCAGCTTCTCTAGGGGCCAGCATGTTGAGGGCGGCGCCCATCTCCTCTCCCTCGCAGCTTTACTTCCCTTGTTCCTAAAGAGGGCAGGTGCCTATTCACAGCTGGGTGAACTGGGGGACTGTACTGAAGCCAAGGCGCACAAACAGTCCCCCATCCGCAAGGCAACCACGCTCAACACTGCTTTCCTTGAGCTCGAGGAGAGCACTGAGGTAGTCTGTCCTCAGTTTGAGCACTAAGCCTCGTTATATTCAGCTTTTCTTAGTTTAACTTACAAAAGATGCTCTATTCATTTCTGGTAGTTTTATCATTGTGGATTTTTTAAAAGGGGAATCTTATGAGTTGGTATCACGAATATCAACATCATCACGCACTCCACTCTCCTGGCATATCACACACCACACACACACACACACACACACACACACACACACACACACACACACACACACACACACACCACACACACACACACACACACACACACACACACACACATACACCACACACGAATCTATCTTCAAACAAACATACTTGTCAACAAAATCAATGTAACGATAAAACAGCTGCTCTCTATTTTCTGAGCACAAAACGATGTTCTAATGAATCCATCAACAACAAAACCACCCACAATCAAAATTTAAAAGCTTTGTTTTAAGAAAGGAAAGAAAACATAAAGATAACAACAAGCAACTTTAACAACAAACCACATGACCACATAATTTAGAAAGTACCACAGCATACATACAGCAAGAGGATTGGGGAAAGTTCAATGGGAACAGCACAGAACATCACCACACGTCAGGCTGTCTGCAGGATACACTCCCAAGGACTCTCTCAAAGGACACATTCCTAAAGGACTCTCAAAGGATACATTCCTAAAGGACTCTCAAAGGACCTTTTCCCAAAGGACTCTCTCAAAGGACCTTTTCCCAAAGGACTCTCTCAAAGGACCTCCCCCAAAGACTCTCAAATGACCCTTTCCCAGAAGACTCTCAAAGGACAAACTCATAAAAGACTCTCAAAGAAAACACTCCCAAAGGACTCTCAATGGTCACACTCCCAGAGACTCATTCCTCAATGGACAAAGGTCAAAAGCCACTGATAAATGACAGGTCTTAGGAGGCAGTTGTGCCCAGGGAAAGGGCCACACACACAGTGACTTTGAACTCATGAATCAGGATGACATGAACTGCTCCATGCATACACTGACAGTGAATGGAACAAAAAATTTTAAGATCCTTTTTCCGTTAAAAGATCATACAAAATTGTGAAAAGTGTGTCTAAAGTAAAATGTATGGTTCATGAATAAACAACTCTGTTTGATGTTCTAAAGATTCCACATGTTTATTTCAACACATGGACTGTTGGTAAACAGGAAATCAACAACAACAACAACAACAACAACAGAGAATAACAATATAAAATGGATGTCTGCAAAAATATAAAACAAAATAATAGCACGAAGGAATCAACGGCAATAACAATCAGTCACACACTCATCTTTTGTCCACAATATCAAACTGGAAGAGACATGACTGGGTAATCTGCAGGAACATAAAATCTATATCGACATACATATTAACACGTATGAATGAATAAAAACCTGATATCACACAGATAATACTGAAGACGAATAAAGACAAGGAGAGAATTCTCAGCATGGGGTCAGGTTAGTTACTCAACAACACCTCTGTATCTAGGGAGGACAACCCCAGGTACAAAATAAAGGTGTGTCAGTGTCACACACACACACACACACACACACACACACACACACACCACACACACACACACACAACACACACACACCACACACACACACACACAACACACACACACACACACACAACTTATTGACGATGACGCAGATGCAGAAAGTCAGTGTGTCAGCGGCTTCATCCGCATCATGCGATGATCATAAATTTGGCACGTGACGACAGCAAACAGTTCCCATAACAAGCGAGGTGTTCAAAGACCCCCTCCCCACCCTTCCCTCTTAGCCCCCCTCCTCCCTCCACATGTCCAGACTGGTATCACTGGCAACAGGTGGCCAAACCTCATCAGAGGAAGCGGTCAGCTGGAGCTGTCAGAGCCAGAGTTTGGTTCCACACCTCCAGAACTATGTCCTTTGTGTGGCTGAAGATGATGTCTGAACACCGAGGACACTGACTAGGACCTGAGCCAATGTCCTTTGTGTGGCTAAAGATGATTTCTGAACATGAGGACACTGACTAGGACCTGAGCCAATGTCCTCTGACTAGGACCTGAGCCAATGTCCTTTGTGTGGCTAAAGATGATTTCTGATCACTGAGGACACTGACCTGAGTGTAGGCAAGGCAAACATAGCAGCAGCAGAAAGGCCTCCAGAAACGTGATGTGGATGTGGCCCCGCTCCCTACAGTGTCAGAAGTCATGATGTGGATGTGGCGCAGCCCCCTATAGTGTCAGAAGTCATGGTGTGGATGTATCGCAGCCCCCTACAGTGTCAGAAGTCATGGTGTGGATGTATCGCAGCCCCCTACAGTGTCAGAAGTCATGGTGTGGATGTATCGCAGCCCCCTACAGTGTCAGAAGTCATGATGTGGATGTGGCCCAGCTCCCCACAGTGTCAGGAGTGAAGGGCTGAAGCACTGGCCAGAAGGGGGCATCTTCTCACAAGCCCTGATGCTGTCCACTCTCCCTGCACTTCTCAACACGTCTTGCTCTCTTTGGTCCTGTCTTTGGCAGACAGTCAGCTGACCGCTATGTTAGACAGTGTCCGGACTAAAACACCAATAAGATAAAAACTCAAGGACCTTTGAGCGAGAAAATCCCCCCACATCAAACAACAGTGTGGCACAGTGTGCATATCTTCCACATTTAATGATGCAATAATGTAGTATTTTAGTATAATAGTATAATCATTACGAAATTTGTTCTTAGATAGATGGCTTGATGAAAAAAAGCAAATGCATTGCTTATTCAATGTACCATCTGGAAATAAATCTTTGACTTGACTTGGCTTGACTTGACATCATCCACACCAGACTACACTTCCACATCATCCACACCAGTCTAAAAAAGGCAAGGATGTCTCATAACCTATGCGGTCGTAGGGGAGCGAGGCATCTGAGACCTCACTTCTCCAGGCGCCAGCATATTGATGCTGCTTAACCTTGGCTGGGGGAAAGCGAGTGCTCTGACCACTGAGCTATGCCGTCCCCAACTACAGAGTGTTTACCTTCCACATCATCTTGACCACACTGTGATGTGCCCTGCAGCTGGTGGTTCAGAGACAGGGGCAAGTCCTGACTGTCTTCTCCTACCAGCTCCATCTCCTGGGCCAGGCTGCTGTCATCACAGCGAGAAGAGCAGAACCAGAGGGGGTGCCCGCCCCTGCAGTGCAGTGTAGTGTAGTGTAGTGTAGTGTAGTGTAGTGTAGTGTAGTGTAGTGTAGTGCAGTGTACAGGAGAACCAGCCACGTGTATGGATTGGCAGAGTCGACCCCACAGTCCCTCTGTTTGTTATCTTCTGAAATCACCTGTCTGCTCTGCATAAAACATGGATGAATGTTGATATCATGACTTGTGCGTAATGAGATCATCAGCAAACAAGAAATACGATCACTTTGAGGTCGACCCCAACACGAAGACCAATGCAGAAATAGTTCCAGTGAAGGTACAGAGATACAGACGGCCCGGGCAGCATTCATTGTTAGGACCTGAAAGTTTCAGGGTAACAACTCCGTCTAAAATCAAAGGTATACCCCTTTTCTCTAGGCATGAAGGGTGGGTGGTCTGGGTGCTAGTTTTTAGGATGAGACAATTTGCCAAACCTGCACTGCAGCAATGACTTAGCTCACAGAAAAAAAGGGCACGATGACAAGAAAGCTGTCCATGGCAACATTTGGCCAGAGAAAACTTGACTGGCATAGTAAAGCAATCATTGGTTGTGTGTGTGTGTGTGTGTGTGTGTGTGTGTGTGTGTGTGTATGTGTGAAGAAGAACTAAAAGTAGAATGGCGCCTTAATATGAAAACAGGTTTTTCTAAGGGTGCACAGTCCAAACTTCATACAGAGAAATCTGTTATGAATAGATTAAAATACAATATAGTACAATACAATACAATAGAATATTGCGCATATAGCGCAATGCTATACAATCTAATGATTACGATACAGATCAATACAATTCAAAACATGCAAATCACAATAAAATAAAACGCACGTACATTCAAGTACAGGACTCTTTCCCCCCTCTGTCTCAGCTGAAAATGAAGACTATTTCTCTGATGAAAAAGAAAACTGAAAGATTATTCCTTCTGACAGTGAAGAAGACTTGCATTTAGGATGCACGCCCCAAAATCCCTCACAAAATGCATGTTAGAACTTTAATTGTTCACATCTTATATTTTGATAAAACATTCCAGAAAAAAACATGTGCGCATTAGATTTTAAAGCTTAGAATATCCATGACAACTCAATAGAACACTTATTGACAGCTTAATAGAACACATATTGATAGTTCAATAAAACACCTATTGAGTTCATCGACCTTATCTGCTTTTGTTAACCTTGAGCAGGAACAAAAACCAGGAAATGTTTATTGTCAGTTGCTGAATACACACAAAAAGACACATTTTTTGATGCTATTATATTGATGATAAAGGGGATGAAAAACAGAGAGAGAAGAGAGAGAGAGAGAGAGAGAGAGAGAGAGAGAGAGAGAGAGAGAGAGAGAGGAGAGTTAATCTAAACGTCCGTCACATTTTCCGCGTCATCTTTTGAGGAAGTGATTTTATCCCCCTTGTTGAGATCTTTGCCTTCTCTCCCCTTCATGGGCTGGGCAGCGTCGTCTTCAGAGTGAATCTGCACCAATAAAACATAGTGCTGAATAATAATGTTGTCATTAATAAAACATTGCAGTTGTTAATGTTATCAAACATTGCTGTTGTTAATGCTAGTACACACCTTAAACACGTTTCTACTTGCTTCTGACTCGGGGAAAATCTCCCTTCTCACTCTACTCGACTTATCAGCAGCCTTCGATACTATAGACCACTCAATTCTTCTCTCCCGCCATCAAAAAACGTTCGGTGTTACTGGCACAGCCCTCACCTGGTTTAATTCATACCTTACTGACCGATTCCAGACAGTTGCAGTAAACAAGATTCAATCAATACCTGCCCATCTGGAATGCGGAGTCCCACAGGGATCAGTTCTAGGCCTTGTTCTTTTCACTCGTTACACTGCCCTACTGTCACATATAATCAACCATCACCTTTACGCAGATGACTCTCAGATTCAAAGCCGTGTTACTCCTGAAAATCTGCCTTCTCTCCTGACAAATATGGCCCACTGCTTTGAAGATATTCAAAACTGGATTACACAAAGCAAATTACAGCTAAATGCAGATAAAACCGAAGCCATGCTCGTAGGGACCAAACACAAACTCTCTTCCATTACAACAGCTTCGATAGAACTAGGCAATACATCAGTCCCTCTATCCACGGCTGTGAAGTATCTAGGTGTTGTTATGGACAACACACTCTCTCATCACCCAGACCTGTCAGTCGTGCTACTATCAATTACGGCGTATTAGTGCAATTCGAAAGTACCTGTCCACAGATGCAACAGTTCTCTCATTCTTTCACGTCTGGACTATTGCAAATCTCTTCTGGCTGGTCTGCCAGCATCATCTATCCACTCCCTTCAACGTATACAAAACTCCGCAGGTCGACTAGTTCTCAGAAAGAAAAAGTCTGAGCACATTACCCCTCTCTTGCGATCTCTCCACTGGCTGCCTGTGCCACAGAGAGTAAATTATAAGATCAGTACCCTCTGTTACAAATGTATCCACAAAATAGCACCCTCCTACCTCTGTGAATGTCTTAACCTGTACACTCCTTCACGTTCCCTCCGCTCTGCTGCAGATACCTTGTGCCTACGAATAATAATAATGATAATAATAATAATAATAATAAATAATAATAATACATGGAATTTATACAGCGCTATATCTAGATACCTAGATCCAACCAATCCACCAATGGCCGTCGCTCTTTCTCTATTTCGGGTCCATCGACCTGGAATGAGCTCCCTCTCTCTCTTCGCCAGAAACCTAGTTACGACACTTTTAAATCCAGCCTCAAGACATATTTATTTCAAACCTATGATTTCCCCCCTCCTGTTTCATATCAGAACTATCCCACCTTCACTAACCCATGTCCTATCACCCTGCTAAAGTATACGACCTGTGTGAGTGTATGTGTGCTTTTGAAAAACATTTGACTATTGAAATTTTATTTAATAGATTTTGTCTGTAGCGCACCATGTTTGTAATATCTGTTTGTTTAAACTATTGATTATTTATCATTGATTGCATGACTGTGTAAGATTAGGTTGAATGCATGTGCTTTGATTTGTCTTTGCAAGATATAGCGCTATATGAGTTCTATTTAAAAAAAAAAATTATTATTATTATTATTATTAAAACATTGCTGTTGTTAATGTTATAGAACATTGCTGTTGTTAATGCTGTCACAGTGTTGATTAATAATGTTATTATCAAGAAAACATAGTGCTGATTAATAATGTTTTCACAAATGAAACAGTGTTGATTAATGTTGTGACCACTAAAACACTGCTGTTGTTAATGTTGTAATCTACTATTTTCTGCAATATTCTTTATTCATCCTCTGTTCTTCCTGTCTTTCCTCACAGTCCAATATACAGGACAAACCAGGCCTGCAATCACTGACACTCCTGCCTTCACTCCTTGCCAAGTCTTTCGAGCCCCACACTGAAAGTTTTCTGAGGCAATGTGTCTTAGGCAAGTGGAGCCTGGCGGAGCCCATTCCTCTAAGTCACCGATGGCATGCTGGGTATGTCTGTATTATCCATAGCACCAGGTATAGCTGTTCTACTCTCCAACAATGATGGATGAACTTTTAACATGTGGTAAGTTATTACAATGTGATGGATAATCTTTTAACATGTGTTGTTATACTTGTGTTTGCATACGGGATTTCAGTTTATAGTCTCATGCGAAAGACTTGCAAGGGAAAGGATTCTTAACCAATCTGACTACCGGGGAACAATCCACTACAACAGACACCTCAACGGCCACGTCAGACCAACGGAACAGAACAGAACAGAACAGAACAGAACAGAACAGGTAACTGGCAGATGACAAAGGTCCGTCAACGCCACAGTGACTTCACCCAAGGTCAGAAAACAGTGCTTTGATAAAACCGACATGACACCCCTCCACCCTTACAACCATGATTACAGCGCAGACTATCAACGTGTTCTTCATTTCTTCAGCTTTCATGAAGATGATGACCTCAGTGACTATGACCAGACCCCCCCCCCCCCCCCCCCCCCACACACACAGAGGAACTGACCATCTCGGCTTTCCTGAAGATGACGACCTCAATGACAGTGACCAGAGCCCCGCCACACACTCCGGCCAGCAGAATGACCAGGACTCCGGAAAATGACCCCAGAGTTACTGTGTACACTGGACCCACCTGCACACCACACACACACACACACACACACACACACACACACACACACACACACACACACAACACACACACACACACACACACACCACACACACACACACACGCACGCACACGCACACTTTAGCAAGACAACAGAAGTGTCTTAAATCCTCACCTTTCACATTATCTACAAGCAAAACACCGACCCAACATTACCCCCACCCCCACCACCTCCCTTTACATAAAGGGACTTAACTTTATAAGATGGCAAAGGCCCATTCAAGTCAAGTCATGTCCACTAAGCTATAAAAGGGAAATAATATTTTGTTCCAGTTGTTATTGTGATTGCATCCCTTCACCTGGCAAAAACAACAATAAACAAACCAAAAAGAAACCCAACACACAGAGAGAACATTTTGCGCACACTTTAAAACCCCCTCCGCTTTTCGGAAGAATAGGCCATTGTGTGCTGGTGGGAATGGATAACAACATTTACAAAACTGCATACACACGGGGACTAGATGAAAAAACGCACATGAGTGCTTATTCCATTATCCTCGAAATAAAAGAATAAAATAAATAAATATAAAGTAACAGACACACAGTAGAGCAGTTCATGGACAAAATTTAAAGACTACTATAATACTGCGTTTATTCGACTCACTGATAACCCCCGTTTTAGTAATAATAATAATAATAATAATAATAATACATGGAATTTATATAGCGCCATATCTTGAAAACCCCCCAAATCATAGCGCTTTCGTTCATCCCACTCATTCACATGCAGCCAGTTACAATCAATAGTTTTTACAAATGCAAATGTATACACTCACACGCACGCACCCACGCACACACACAAAGGTTATACACTTCGGCAGGGTGATGGGGTTTTGGCTGTTGAGGGCAGGGACAAGAATGAGACGGAACAAGAGAGGAGAATCTTAGGTTTGAAATAAATGAGTCTTGAGGCCGGATTTAAAAGCTTCATAAGAAGGCTTTTGGCGGAGGGAGAGAGGGAGGTCATTCCAGATCACTGGACCAGGAACAGAAAGAGCGACGGCCAACGGTGGATTAGTTGAATCTAGGTATTCTTAAGCACAAGGTATCTGCAGCAGAGCGGAGGGACCGAGAAGGAGTGTACAGATGAAGACATTCACAGAGGTAGAAGGTGCTGTTTTGTGGAGACATTTGTAACAGAGGGTACTGATCTTATAATTTACTCTCTGTGGCACAGGCAACCAGTGGAGAGATCGCAAGAGAGGAGTAATGTGCTCAGACTTTTTCTTTCTGAGAACTAGTCGAGCTGCAGAGTTTTGTATACGTTGAAGGGAGTGGATAGATGAAGCTGGGAGACCGCCAGAAGAGAATTGCAATAGTCCAGTCATGAGAGACGTGACTAGTTTGGATGTTGCATCAGTGGACATGCACTTTCGAACTGCACTGATGCGCCGTAATTGATAGTAGCACGACTGACAGGTCTGGCTGATGAGCTTTTGCATGAAGAGTGTGTTGTCGATAATGACCCCTAGATATTTCACAACAGTGGATAGAGGGACAGATGTATTGCCGAATTCTATTGAGCTGTTGTGATGGAAGAGAGTTTATGTTTGGTCCCTACGAGCATGGCTTCAGTTTTATCTGCATTTAACTGTAACTTGTTATGTATCATCCAATTTTGGATATCTTGAAGGCAGTAAAAGGTAAAGGTAAAGGAGTCCCATAACCTATAAGGTCGTAGGGGAGCGAGGCGTCAGAGACCTCACTTCTCTAGGGCCAGCATAGTGAGGGCGGCGCCCATTTCCTCTCCCTCGCTGCTTTACCTTCCCTGACCCTAAAGAGGGCAGGTACCCATTTACAGCTGGGTGAACTGGGGGAACTGTACTGAAGCCAAGGCACGCAAACGGTCACCCATCCAACTGGTAACCACGCTCGACGCTGCTTAACTTGGCTGGGGGAAAGCAAGTGCTCCGACCACTGAGCTATCCGTCCCCTGAAGGCAGTAGGACATATTAATCAAGAGATAAGGCATATTTTCAGGAGTATCACTGCTAAGAATCTGAGAGTCATCTGCATAAAAGTGATGGTTGATCTGATGATTATTTTAACCTATGGAGCAGAAGTTTGGTTTCCTTTTTGTTTTAATGGGAAGACAGAATTTCATATTAATAAACTGTTCAAGGCATGCTTATCCAATCAGTTTTGTATGAGAATTTTCATGTAAAATTTTGTAAAACAAATACTAGGCGTTCCTAAAAAAGCATTAGTACAACCCACTTTGGGTGAATTAGGAAGATTTCCACTGACCCTCAAAATCATATGCCAGATAATATTCTTTTGGATTCATTTGACAGAACCAAAGCCAAACTCTTATATTAGAATAGTATACAATTATTTGTATCAGATGAATACATACAATAAATGGATCAACACAGTGAAAAACGTTCTGTACACAATTGGATTCAAACATGTCTGGAAGAACCAAAGTACTCTTGATGTTCATCGGTTGAGTTATGCTGTTCAAAGAAAACTTCAGGACATGTATAAAGCATTTTGGATCTACCAGAAGAAAGAGTTTGCAAAGCTTAAATTTTAATGATTATGCTACCAAAGAATACAGACTGGAACCATATTTTATAAACTCTGAAAACA
>CM054137.1:2378247-2390747 GCA_028751875.1 Rapana venosa | reverse complement strand
CCTGCACACAGCAGTCATAGAGAGGGCACCTGCACACAGCAGTCATGTCATAGAGAGGGCACCTGCACACAGCAGTCATAGAGAGGGCACCTGCACACAGCAGTCATGTCATAGAGAGGGCACCTGCACACAGCAGTCACGTCATAGATAGGGCACCTGCACACAGCAGTCACGTCATAGATAGGGCACCTGCACACGGCAGTCACGTCATAGATAGGGCACCTGCACACAGCAGTCACGTCATAGATAGGGCACCTGCACACAGCAGTCACGTCATAGATAGGGCACCTGCACACGGCAGTCACGTCATAGATAGGGCACCTGCACACAGCAGTCACGTCATAGATAGGGCACCTGCACACGGCAGTCACGTCATAGATAGGGCACCTGCACACAGAAGTCATAGATAGGGCACCTGCACACAGCAGTCACGTCATAGACAGGGCACCTGCACACAGCAGTCACGACATAGAGAGGGCACCTGCACACAGCAGTCACGTCATAGATAGGGCACCTGCACACAGCAGTCATAGATAGGGCACCTGCACACAGCAGTCACGTCATAGATAGGGCACCTGCACACAGCAGTCACGTCATAGATAGGGCACCTGCACACACAGCAGTCACGTCATAGACAGGGCACCTGCACACAGCAGTCATAGACAGGGCACCTGCACACAGCAGTCACGTCATAGATAGGGCACCTGCACACAGCAGTCACGTCATAGAGAGGGCACCTGCACACAGCAGTCATAGAGAGGGCACCTGCACACAGCAGTCATAGAGAGGGCACCTGCACACAGCAGTCATAGAGAGGGCACCTGCACACAGCAGTCATAGACAGGGCACCTGCACACAGCAGTCACGTCATAGAGAGGGCACCTGCACACAGCAGTCATGTCATAGAGAGGGCACCTGCACACAGCAGTCATGTCATAGAGAGGGCACCTGCACACAGCAGTCATGTCATAGAGAGGGCACCTGCACACAGCAGTCAGTCATAGATAAGGCACCTGCACACACATCATGTCATTATACAGGGGCACCTGCACACAGCAGTGATGTCATAGATGGGGCACCTGCACACAGCAGTCACGTCATACATAGGGCACCTGCACACAGCAGTCACGTCATGTACACAAGGAGATAGGTACCTGCATACAGCACTCATGTCATGTATACAAGGAGATAGGCATCTGCATACAGCAGGCAATACGATACCAGCTGTCTGCAAGGACAAGAGCACACTATACAATGATAATCTGCAGTCCTGCCAGGACCAGGGCACAGCAGCACAAAGAAGGCATTACAGCCAACTTCAGAGCACAGAGCTTTGGAAGATCGTAGCTTGACAGTGTCAGCTGGGGAGAGAGAGAGAGAGAGAGAGAGAGAGAGAGAGAGAGAGAGAAGAGGGGGGGGGGGGGGAGAGAGAGAATGAGAGACAGAGAGAGAGAGAGGGGAAGAGAGAGAATGAGAGACAGAGAGACAGAGAGAGACAGAGAGAGAGAGAGAGAGGAGAGAGGGGGGGGGGGGAGAGAGGGGGGGAGAATGAGAGAGAGAGAGAGGAAGAGAGAGAATGAAAGACAGAGAGACAGAGAGAGAGACAGAGATAGAGAGAGAGGGAGAGAGAGAGAGAGAGAGAGAGAGGGAGAGAGAGAGAATGAGAGAGAATGAGAGAGAGAATGAGAGAGAGAATGAGAGAGAGAGGGAGAGAGAGAGAATGAGAGAGAGAGACAGAGAATGAGAGAGAATGAGAGAGAGAATGAGAGAGAGAGAATGAGAGAGAGACAGAGAGGGATAGAGAGAGACAGAGACAAAGAGAGAGACAGAGAGGGAGAGAGAGACAGAGAAGGAGAGAGGGAGAGAGAGAGAGAGACAGAGACAGAGAGAGACAGAGATAGAGACATAGAGAGATAGAGACAGAGACAGAGAGAGAGAAAGAGAGAGACAGAGACAGAGACAGAGATGGCGTTTGACGTAGGACTTCATAGACCCACTAGCCAGGAAGACACTCTTCAACGCATACAAAACTCTGCAGCTCGACTGGTCCTAAGAAAGAAAAAATCTGAACACATCACTCCTTTTCTGCGATCTCTTCACTGGCTGCCTGTCTCACAAAGACTGGAGTATAAAATCAATACCCTCTGTTTCAAATGTCTCCACACATCTGCACCCTCTTATCTCTGTAACTGTCTTCATCTGTACACTCCATCCCGTTCCCTTCGTTCAGCCGCAGATACTTTGTGCTTTCGAACACCCAGATTCAAACAAACCACTGTTGGCCGTCGCTCCTTCTCTGTTTCTGGTCCATCCACCTGGAATGACCTCCCTCTTTCACTTCGCCAAAAGCCTTCACTTGATACCTTCAAATCCAGCCTCAAAACACACTTATTTCCTACCTGAGACTTTCCCCCCAAATATCTGTCCCTAATTTTCAACATCATCTTTCACCTTCTAAGTGTTGTTCCGAGTGTGTGTGTTGTGTGTGTGTGTGTGTGTGTGTGTGTGTGTGTGTGTGTGTGTGTGCGTGTGTGTGTGCGTGCATGCGTGCATACGTGCGCGCGCATGGTTTTGAAATCTGTTGTTCATTATGTTTAAGGAGAGTTGCATGCCTGTAAATGATTGAGTGCAAGCGCTTCAATTTGTTTGTTTTTTTACAAGATTCAGCGCTATATAAATTCCATTTATTATTATTATTATTATTATTATTATTATTATTATTATTATTAAGACAGACAGACAGACAGACATGCAAAAAGAACTCTCCTCGGATCTGCAAAGACAAGCCCTCTGCCTACTGTTTACAGCCACTCTCAACTTCCTGTTATATTTTCTATTCTTCTCTGACAAAGTCCGCAACATTCGCTCCAGACTGGATCAGACACCGTTCCACCCTGCGCCTTCTGATCCCCAATTTACTGGCATTCCTCTCCTTTTCTTTCACCCAACAAGCGAGAATGAAATCATGACAATCCTGAAAGAAATGACAATAAAATCATGTGATCTTGATCCTGTGCCTGCTTCTCTTTTCATCCAGTGCCTTCCACAGTTATACCCACCATCACAAAAATAGTAAACTCATCACTTCTTTCAGGAACTTTCCCAACAGCTCTCAAAACTGCAATAGTTACACCCCTACTCAAAAAGCACGACCTCGACCCTAACACTCTGAAGAATCATAGACCTGTATCTAACCTACCGTTCATTTCTAAAGTCCTTGAAAAAGTTGTTCTGAAACAACTCAACAACCATCTTCATTCCAATATTCTCCTTCCCCCTTTTCAGTCTGCATATCGTGCCAACCACAGTACCGAAACCACCCTAGTCCACACGTTAAACACGCTTCTACAAGCTTCTGACTCCGGAAAAATCTCCCTCCTCACTCTTGTTGACTTATCTGCAGCCTTCGACACTATACACCATTCAATTCTTCTCTCCCGTCTTCAAAAAACGTTTGGTATTACAGGCACAGCCCTCACCTGGTTTAGTTCATACCTCACAGACCGATTCCAAACAGTTGCAGTAAACAAGATTCAATCATCACCTGTCAAACTGGAATGTGGAGTCCCACAGGGATCAGTTCTTGGCCCTGTTCTTTTCACTCTCTGCACTGCTCCACTTTCACATATAATAAATCGTCATCAGATCAGCCATCATTTTTATGCAGATGACTCTCAGATTCTTAGCAGTGATACTCCCGAAAATCTGCCTTCTCTCTTGATTAATATGTCCTACTGCCTTTAAGATATCCAAAATTGGATGATACAGAACAAGTTACTGCTAAATGCAGATAAAATCAAAGCCATGCTTGCAGGTACGAAACACAAATTGTCTTCCATCACAACTGCTTCAATAGAATTCGGCAATATGTCTGTCCCTCTAGCCACTGCTGTGAAATATCTAGGGGTCTTTATCGACAACACACTCTCCATGGAAAAATTCATCACCCAGACCTGCCAGTCATGCTACTATCAATTACGGCGTATAAGTGCAGTTCGAAAGTACCTGTCCACTGATGCAACATCCAAACTAATCACGTTTCTCATTCTCTCACGTCTGGATTATTGCAATTCTCTTCTGGCTGATCTGCCATCATCATCTATTCACTCTCTTCAACGTATACAAAAATCTGCCGCCCGACTAGTCCTCAGGAAGAAAAAATCTGAGCACGTTACTCCTCTCTTGCGATCTCTCCACTGGCTGCCTGTGTCACAGAGAGTCAACTATAAGATCAGTACCCTCTGTTACAAATGTCTCCACAAAACAGCACCTTCCTACCTCTGTGAATGTCTTCACCTGTACACTCCTTCTCGATCCCTCTGCTCTGCTGCAGATACCTTGTGCTTACGAATACCTAGATTCAACCAATCCACAGTCGGCCGTCGCTCTTTCTCTGTTTCTGGTCCAGTGATCTGGAATGACCTCCCTCTCTCCCTCCGCCAAAAGCCTACTTTTGACACTTTTAAATCCAGCCTCAAAACACATTTATTTCAAATCTAAGACTTTCCCCTCTTGTTTCATCTCATTTCTGTCCTTACCCTCAATAGCGGAAACCCCCACCACCTTGCCAAAGTACACAACCTCTGTGTGTGCGCGCGCGTGTGTGTTTACATTTCAATTTGTAAAAACTATTAATTGTAACTTGTTGTATGTGTGAGAGTAGGATGAATGCAAGCGCTTTGATTTGTTTTTGCAAGACATAGCGCTATACAAATTCCATTTATTATTATTATTATTATTATTATTATTATTATTATTATTATTATTATTATTATTATTATTATTATTTAACAAGACGTTATGGGAACAAACAAAAAGATGTAGAACAAACAGATATGCAAAGAGAAAAAGACAGACAGAGAGAGACAGAGAGACAAACAAAGAGACAGACAGATGTTCAAAGAGAAAAAACATATATATAGAGAGACAGCCAAACATAAAAACAGACAGACACAGAGACAAACAGACGGACATACGGAGAAACAAACACAGACGTAAGGACAGCCAGCCAAATGTTCAGACCTGGGTATGTTAAGGGTGGACTCCGTGAAGTGACCGTCCATGAAGGGCAGACAGACAGACAGACATCGATACAGACAGACAGACAGACATCGATACAGACAGACAGACAGACATCGATACAGACAGACAGACAGGCATCGATACAGACAGACAGACAGACATCGATACAGACAGACAGACATCGATACAGACAGACAGACAGACAGACATAGATACAGACAGCCAGACAGACATCGATACAGACAGACATAGATACAGACAGACAGACATAGATACAGACAGACAGACATAGATAGATAGATACAGACAGACAGACTCAGAGACAGGCAGACATAGATACAGACAGACAGACATAGATACAGACAGACAGACATACATACAGTCAGAGAGACAGACATCGATACAGACAGACAGACATAGATACAGACAGACAGACAGCGATACGAGACAGACAGACAGACAGACAGACATCGATACAGACAGACATACATAGATACAGACAGACAGACCGATATCGATAGAGACAAACAGACATAGATACAGACAGACAGACAGACATAGATACAGACAGGAAGACATAGATACAGACAGACAGACAGACATACATACATAGATACAGACAGGAAGACATAGATACAGACAGACAGACATAGATACATACATAGATACAGACAGACAGACATGATACAGACAGGCATAGATACAGACAGACAGACATAGATACAGACAGACATGACATAGATACAGACAGACAGACAGACAGACATACGATACAGACAGACAGATACGATACAGACAGACATAGATACAGACAGACAGACATAGATACAGACAGACAATAACAGACATAGATACAGACAGACAGACATCGATACAGACAACATAGATACAGACAGACAGACATAGATACAAGACAGACAGACTAATACAACAGAAGAATACAGACAGACAGATAAACAGATAAGATACAGACAAATAGATACATAGAAAAATCAGACAGACAGACATAGATAAACAGACATGACATACATACATAATACAGACAACACAGACAACGCATCGACTACAGACATATAGAGACTAGACATATAATACATACATACAACACCGAATGAATGATAGAAATAATAATAATATAATAATAATAATACTACTAATAATAATAATGTAAGGAATTTATATAGCGCTGAATCTTGTAAAGCAACAAATCAAAGCGCTCAGATTATTTTTTTTCTAGGACAATGGAATAAGCACTCATGTGCTTTTTTTTTTACATCCAATCCCCGTGTGTATGTGGTTTTGTAAATTTTGTCATCTGTTCCCACTGGCACACAATGGCCTACTCTTTCGAAAAGCGGAACAGGATTTAACGTATGCGCAAGATGTTCTGCATGCGTTCGCACACGGGGCCTCGGTTTATAGTCTCCTCCGAAGGACTTTGACATTCAGTTCGATTTTTTTGTCAAACTGGGAAGAAAGGGCGAGGCTGGGAATCGAACCCAGAACCTCACGGTTTACTTGTTGGCAGGCAAACGTCTTAACCATCCTGCCACCTTCCTTCCTTACATACAAAGAAACAGACAGACAGACATAGATACAGACAGACAAACAGACATAGAGAAAGACAGACAGACAGACAGATAGACGCAGAGACAGACAGATAGACAGACGTAGAGACAGACAGACAGACAGACTGACTGACAGACAGACAGACGTAGAGACAGACAGACAGACAGACTGACTGACAGACAGACAGACGTAGAGACAGACAGACAGACAGACTGACTGACAGACAGACAGACGCAGAGACAGACAGACAGACAGACGTAGAGACAGACAGACAGACAGACTGACTGACAGACAGACAGACGCAGAGACAGACAGACAGACAGACAGACAACAGACATCGATAGAGACAGACAAACAGACATAGATACAGACAGACATACATACATACATAGAGACAGACAGACAGACAGACGCAGAGACAGACAGACAGGACGGCAGCCAGCCCGGCAGCCTGCAGACCTGGGCGTGCTGGAGGTAGGACTCGGTGGAGCCCCCCGCCATGAAGCCGAACTCCACCTCCGTCTGTCTGGCCAGGTCCTCCAGCCCCGTGATGCGGACGTACTGCTGGTCCTCCAGCGGCGTGGGGCCTGCCCGCAGCATGTTGGTCAGGCTGGCCGTGTACGTCACCAGCAGCAGCACCACGAACAGCCACCAGAACGACGTCACCAGCCGCCGCCCAATGAACGGGGCGCCCTGGTGTAACCTGCAGCACAGACGTTCCTCAGATGAATGAATGAAGTGCTTTGTTTTGACAGTGGGTCCTCCCTCCCCATCCCCCCCCCCCCCCCCCCCTCTAGCAACTTCTCATATGCAGCTCTGGAATATCTTCTTGTTTGGAATTTTGTCTGAGAAGAATACAGAGACTGCGAAGAGAATGCAAAGAAGAATGTGAAGAAGAATGCGAATAAACAGAAGGAGAAGAAGAAGAAGAAGAAGAAGAAGAAGAAGAAGAAGAAGAAGAAGAAGAAGAAGGAAGAAGAAGAAGAAGAAGCAGGAGGAGGAAAGAAGAAAAGAAAATAAGTATGTAGGTAGTAGTCATAGGAGAAGAAACAGAACAAAAAACAACATACAACATATATAATACTACAGTAATACACCATACATACATACATACATACATACATACACACAACATACATACATACATACATACATACATACATACATACATACATATACACACACACACATACATACATACATACATACATACATACATACATACATACATACATACATACATACATACATACATACATACATACATACATACATACATGTGTGTGTATGTGTGTGTGTGTGTCTGTGGTATGTATGTGCGTGTATTTTGTATCTTGCAGTGTATTATTTATTGGTTTTCTTTGTTTTATTGCTACACTCTATTTGTGAAGGTTGTAATAATGTAGCACTTCAGTATTATCATTAAGAAATTTGTGTACTTAGATAGATGGCTTGATGAAAAAAAGCAAATGCATTGCTTATTCAATGTACCATCTGGAAATTAAAAAAATGACTTGACTTGACTTGACTTTGCTTGACTTGACATACATGCATACAGACAGACACACATCCAGCCAGCCAGCCAGCCAGCCAGCCAGCCAGCCAGCCACACAGGCAGGCAGGCAGGCAGGCAGGCAGGCAGGCAGGCAGGCAGACAGGCAGGCAGGCAGGCAGCAGACTGACCTTGCCACATAAGGGAGCTGAGGAGGAACCAGAAGGTGTTGGTGCAGGTGAAGGACTCCCCTTCCCGCAGAGTGGCCTGCCCGTCCCGCTGCAGGTGGCGCCACTCGTAGGGGTTGACGTAACAGATGACGTAGAGGATGACGCTGGTGGTGAAGTAGGCCACCAACGTCATCAGCCACACGCTGTGGGTGAGGGGCGCGAAGAGGTGCTGGAAGCGCTCCTGGAAGGAGGGCTGCGGGGACTGGGGTCTGCGGAGGATGATGACGGGCCCGAAGTTCTGGAAGGGCACGGAGAAGTGCACAACCTGGCGCCGCTGGGAGGTGATGGTCAGGGGGGCCGCCGCCACCTCCGCCTTCTGCTGACGTCAGTGCAAGGGTCAGGGGGTGAAGTGGACAGGTGACAGGTAAAGGAAATCTACAAACTGTTTGTTTGACTAAAACCTCGTGCTATCTGACGGGAACCAACAGAGGAGAAAGAAGAGCCTGGTGGGGAAAGAAAGCTTTGCACGTTGCACCCAGGATGACGTCTTCTTCTTCTGCTTCTTCTTCTTCTGCTTCTTCTGCTTCTTCTTCTTCTTCTTCTGCTTCTTCTTCTTCTTCTTCTTCTTCTTCTTCTTCTTCTTCTGCTTCTTCTTCGTCGAACGCTCAGACAGAAACTACTGTTGTCCGTCACATGAGTGAAAATGCGTTGTGCTGCCCCTGAGCGCCTGGCGATTGAGGCCCAGCACATCCCCCTGAGGGCACCGTCAGCGCCCACTCCACTGCCCCAAAGTGCTTCGGATGAGACTATAAAATGAGGCCCCGTGTGCGAACGCGCGCAGAACATCTTGCGCACACGTTAAAAGCCTTTCCGAAAGAGGCCATTTGTGCCGGTGAGAACGGATGACAGAATTTACAAAATCGCATGCACACGGGGACTGGGTAGATTTTTTTTCAGCTTCAGAAAAAAAGCTGTTCTATTACAAACATGAACTACATTCTGCATACGAGATGTTTCTTGTTCCGGAACACTCTGGAAGACAAGCACCCAGACCAGGAAGAGATCTGGATCTGTGTCAGGGACATCTGCCTTGTCAGGTCGATGCCTTCATTCTCGGGCACCACTCCAGTTCATCAGGAGTGTGCACACTGCCTGCCCCTCTCCACGACGTCAGAAGAAAAAGGGGGTGTCCGCGCTTGTAATGCATTGTATTGTATTGTATTGTATTTGTGTTATATTGTATTGTATTGTATTGTATTGTATTGCATTGTATTGTATTGTATGGTATTGTATTTGTGTTATATTGTATTGTATTGTATTGCATTGTATTGTATTGTATGTATTGTATTGTGTTATATTGTATGTATTGTATTGTATTGCATTGTATTGTATTGTATGTATGGGATTGTATTTGTGTTATATTGTATTGTATTGTATTGTATTGCATTGTATTGTATTGTATGGTATTGTATTTGTGTTATATTGTATTGTATTGTATTGCATTGTATTGTATTGTATTTGTGTTATATTGTATTGTATTGTATTGTATTGCATTGTATTGTATTGTATGGTATTGTATTTGTGTTATATTGTATTGTATTGTATTGTATGGTATTGTATTGCATTGTATTGTATTGTATTGTATTTGTATGGTATTGTATTTGTGTTATATTGTATTTATGTGCTTTGATTTGTCTTTGCAAGATATAGCGCTATATAAGTTCCATTTATTATTATTATTATCATCATTGTACTGTATAGTACACTGCTTTAAGTCACGGCAGATTTCTCAGCGTGAAATTCGGGCTGCTCTCCCCCGAGGAGATCGCGTCGCCACAAGAGCAGCGCCACTTCTTCAAACAAGAAAGCTGTCTGCCAGTGTGTATTTGTTTCCCTGTCACAGTGCCTCTTTTCTAATGAAATGGCCAGGGACACCTCTCGTGATGTCGCAGGTTCTTTTACGTGCGCTGAATGCGCGTTGCACACAGAACCTCAGTTCATCATCTCATCCGAAAGACTAGCACCCGGACCATTACTTAAGGTCATGCGGGTGGGGAAACATCTGGGGTGCAAACGACTAAGACGACACTTCTGGCGGCCTGGGCAAGGGCGGTAACTCTCTCTCCACCACCGCCCCTCCCTTCCTCCTCCGGAACCAAACAGTGAGAGGAACTAGGAATGAGGGAGGGCTGGTGTGAAAGAAGCTATGACGGTGTGCTTAGCTCCAGTGTCTCTCCCTCACTGTCTTACCCCCCCCCCCCCCCCCCCCCCCCCCTCTACCCCTACAGAAGGCATCTACCACTGACAGGCAGACAGACAGACAGGCAGACAGACAGACAGACAGACAGACAGACAGGCAGAGAGACAGGCAGGCAGACAGACAGACAGGCAGACAGACAGGCAGGCAGACAGACAGGCAGACAGACAGGCAGGCAGGCAGGCAGACAGACAGACAGACAGGCAGACAGGCAGGCAGACAGACTGGCAGGCAGACAGACAGATAGACAGACAGACAGGCAGACAGACTGGCAGACAGACAGGGGAACTGCGCCAGTTTTTTTTCCCCCTACGGTTTTGTCTTTTTGCCCCAAACCAACCCACTTTGCAAAAGATGCTGCATGCACACGCACAAACACGGGTATACCAGCCCCCCCCCCCCCCCGCCCCCCGCGCGCGCGCTCACACACACACACACACACACCACACGCACACACACACACCTGAAGACGCATCAGTTCTGACATTCACTAGGCTGGCCTCCTAACGAAGACGCCAGGTGTACTGGCGCCGCTTGAAGGCTCAGCGTCTGTAACGGTGGTTAGTCCTCATCACACCACACCCTCCTCACGGAGAGTCTCCGGTATTTTCAGAACAGGTAGACACACCGTGTGGTGACCACATGCATGACTGCATTGCCTTGTATACCCTCTCTGTTACTGCAGATTCCTCCGCGTGAAATGGGGACAGCTTTTCCCGGGCAGAGCAGGTCTGTACAGGAGCAGCGCCACCCAGCACTGCAGGTGCTGACTGCCTGTCTCTGGTTGCCCATGGCAGTGGCTGTTTAGCTGCAGAGTTGTACCTGAGACAACTCTCTTCTTGCTGCACCTTCTGTTATGTGCGATAAATGCGTGTTCTCACTTTCTAGGCGGATGCGCTACATCTAACCCTGCCCCCCCCCCCCCCCCCCCCCCCCAACACACCGTGTCTGTATTTGATTGTACTGTTGAGGGGAGTATGCTACTGTCACTTAAATCAAATGTCTTTGGCTAAAACTTGAGATGCTCTCCACATAATTAGACAATGCTTTGTGCCCCCCGAGGGAATGCTGGGGGCCACTCAGTATAAATAGTATCCCCAACTTCGGGAAAATTAATTTGGGCTGGGAAGTTCCTCTTTTCTATCCCTCTCTTTGCTTTTGCCATGCTCCTTTTCTCCCTTCTACCCCCTTCTTGTCTATTTTCTGCCTCCCTGACCCATTCTTCTGCTTTACCCCCCAGAAATAAAACAACAACAACAACAACTAACAGATAACAATTCTCCCCAACGCTGAAGTCGGATGCATGAGCCTGACTTGCCAGGCGCTTAAGGGCAGCGCAGCTCATCCTGGTTTATGTGGCAGACCACAGCTGCTGTCTGAGTAGTTGACGACGACACGAGAAGAAGAAGAAGAAGAATGCTTTGCCACAAGTAGCCTGAGGGCACCCTTGTTCTCCTGTTGGTGGCTGCCTTTGTTTCTTGGTTCACAGGTTTCCTGTCCCTGCAGCCAAGAGCAGGCAGCACAGCACAGCCAGTCTGCAGGACAGCACAGCTGCCGCCTTTCCGCAGCGGGCCTGGCACCGTTACCGCCGGCATGACTGGATCACAGTCACCTGATGCAGTGAAAAAGGTCGAAGGGGAGCGAGGTGTCAGAGACCTCACTTCTCTAGGGCCAGCATATTGAGGGCGGCGCCCATCTCCTCTCCCTCGCTGCTTTACCTTCCCTGACCCTAAAGAGGGAAGGTACCCAGTTACAGCTGGGTGAACTGGGGAACTGTACTGAAGCCAAGGCGCACAAACGGTCACCCATCTAATTGGTAACCACGCTCGACACTGCTTAACTTGGCTGGGGGAAAGCGAGTGCTCCGACCACTGAGCTATCCCGTCCCCTCTTAAGCATGAGTGAGCTGGAGAGAGAACCAACGTCGTGCAATGCTCAAGATGTGATCTAACCTTCGCTAATCTAATGGCGCGGCTGTAAAGGCGTGAGA
>CM054137.1:2368247-2373247 GCA_028751875.1 Rapana venosa | reverse complement strand
GTGGATGTTCTGTTCTCTGTGATTCACATATCATTAAAACCTAATGGAAACAACGAAATTGTTCATCAAAAAACAAAACAACCACCAAAATCAAAATACAAATTTCCCCTCTCTGTCTGACTGCCCGTTTTGTCTGTCTGTCTGTATCAAATATTCACACGCTGGGGATGAGGGGGGGCGGGAAAGCCATCTTACCTTATAGAGGCCACAGTGACTGTCCTTCCCTGAACAAACAGCACGACACTTTACCGCTCTCGTTAATTAACAACCAGGTACATGGTAACACCTTTACCATTGTCTTTAGCATCCAGCTAAATGGTAACACCTTTACCATTGTCCTTAGCATCCAACTAAATGGTAACACCTTTACTATTTATTACACACACGAGCGCACATGCATGTAGGGACGCCCACGCACAACTCACACACAAAGAGTAGATCTCCTCTCCTCTCTCCTCTCTCCTCCTCTCTCTTCTCTCTCTCTCTCTCCATCTCTCTCTCTCTCTCTCCTCTCTTTCTCACATATTCAGTCTCCTATTTAAGGATCGTCTGGTATCACTTTAAGTGGAAAGACGTTAAAATTGAAGACTTACTTAACACCTTTACCATTGTCCTTAGCATCCAGGTAAATGGTAACACCTTTACCATTGTCCATAGCATCCAGGTAAATGGTAACACCTTTACCATTGTCCATAGCATCCAGGTAAATGGTAACACCTTTACCATTGTCCATAGCATCCAGGTAAATGGTAACACCTTTACCCTTGTCCATAGCATCCAGGTAAATGGTAACATCTTTACCATTGTCCTCAGCATCCAGGTAAATGGTAACATCTTTACCATTGTCCTCAGCATCCAGGTAAATGGTAACATCTTTACCATTGTCCTCAGCATCCAGGTAAATGGTAACACCTTTACCATTGTCCTTAGCATCCAGCTAAATGGTAACACCTTTACCATTGTCCTCAGCATCCAGGTAAATGGTAACATCTTTACCATTGTCCTCAGCATCCAGGTAAATGGTAACATCTTTACCATTGTCCTCAGCATCCAGGTAAATGGTAACATCTTTACCATTGTCCTCAGCATCCAGGTAAATGGTTTTTAACACCTTTACCATTGTCCTAGCATCCAGCTAAATGGTGACAATCAATCTGCCTGTCAGTATTGTAATTGAAAAAAACCAAAAACACCCCCAACAAACAAACACACACACACACAAACACCACACACAACACACACAAACATACAACACAAAACAACACACATACAAAAATACACCACACACCACACAAAAACACCCCCAAACACACACACACACACCACACAACACACACACCCCCCTGGTCATGCCTTTTAAATGCAGAGTGGGGGGGGGGGAGTTGGGTTAGGGGTTTTTAAAAATATGGGGATGCAGCTAAAACTGAAATGAAATGAGGCATGAGATGCTGATACTAACCCTCCCCCCCCCCCCCCCCCCCCCCCCCCCCCCCCCCCCCCCCCCCCCCCCATTCCCTCTGCTTCTTTTTTTGGCCGCACTTCAGCGTTAGCTGTTTGCCCATTCCCTTCTGATTGTAGCAGAGACTTATACCAGCACTTGGTATTGCATCCCACCCTAGAGTTCTCACCATTGTTTGGTAAAAGGCAAGCTGCTGACTCACAACTCAGGCAAGTTTGCATATCTAGTTATTTCTAGGGGAAGGGGGGGGGGGGGGTGGCTTAGCCTAGTGGTTAGAGCATTGTTCTCCTGGTCTGAAGGCCTGGGTTCAAGCCACCACTGAGGCATCCGTTCAAGAGGATTTGTCCTGCAGAGCTAACATCAGTACACTTGAAAATCATCCGAAGACTAGCACCCAAATGACCAGTGGAGGTCAGGCGGATAGAGATAATATTCGGGTCTAAACGGGGATCGAACCTACGACTTCTGGCTTTCTGGACAGGTCCATTACTTCTACACCCCCACCCCGCCATGACCTGGCGTCAGTGTGGTTGGAAGGCAGATGTCTGTTGTCAGCGTCACTGAAGTGAAGACACTAACTACGTCCCCCCAAACTGAACTGAACCTGCAGTGCGGCCTTCAGCCTCTGCCTGCAAGGTGGAGAGAGCGAGGCGTGAAGACGTCCTGCCTGTCTCCCTGGATCCCTGGCTACACCTACCCCCCACAGTGCCTGGGCTCCTGCCGGGTGACGTCCCTGTCAACGGCCCCTGCCGGGTCTCTGTTTGTCTTGGTCGTTCTGGGAACAGTGATCTTTCTTTCTTTCCTTCTTTCTTTCTTCTTTCTTTCTTTCTTTCCTTCTTTCTTTCTTTCCTTCTTTCTTTCTTTCTTTCCTTCTTTCTTTCCTTCTTTCTTTCTTTCTTTCCTTCTCAATGCACCAATTCCTATCAGCGGTCCTGTGGTGAGTGTGGGCAGAACCAGTCTGTGACAGATGCTGTATTTTCTCTGTAGTCTGCTTCCTGTGTCAGCCTGGCTACAGACAGGGATCAGCGTTGGGATGGATGGTTTCTGTTCTCTGTGAGTTCACATCATCATTGACTACCTAACGGAAACACGGATTTGTTCATCAGGAAAACAACAACAACAACCAAGAATCACATACAAAATTAACCCTCTCTGTCTGTCTGACTGTCTGTTTGTCTGTCTGACTGTCTGTTTGTTTGTCTGACTGTCTGTCTCACATATACACACACGGCTGGGGATGAGGGGGGGGGGGGAGCCAGTCTTACCTTGATAGAGGCCACAGTGACTGTCCTTCCCTGAAACAAACAGCACGACACTTTACCGCTCTCGTTAATTAACAACCAGGTAAATGGTAACACCTTTACCATTGTCTTTAGCATCCAGGTAAATGGTAACACCTTTACAATTGTCCTTAGCATCCAGCTAAATGGTAACACCTTTACTATTTATTACACACACGAGCGCGCATGCATGTAGGGACGCCCACGCACACTCACACACAAAGAGTAGATCTCTCTCTCTCTCTCTTCTCTCTCTCTCTCTCTCTCTCTCTCTCTCTCTCTCTCTCTCTCTCTCTCTCTCTCTCTCTTTCTCTATCTCACATATTCAGTCTCCTATTTAAGGATCGTCTGGTATCACTTTAAGTGGAAAGACGTTAAAATTGAAGACTTACTTACTTACTTAACACCTTTACCATTGTCCTTAGCATCCAGGTAAATGGTAACACCTTTACCATTGTCCATAGCATCCAGGTAAATGGTAACACCTTTACCATTGTCCATAGCATCCAGGTAAATGGTAACACCTTTACCATTGTCCATAGCATCCAGGTAAATGGTAACACCTTTACCATTGTCCATAGCATCCAGGTAAATGGTAACACCTTTACCATTGTCCATAGCATCCAGGTAAATGGTAACATCTTTACCATTGTCCTTAGCATCCAGCTAAATGGTGACAATCAATGCGCCTGTCAGTATTGTAATTGCCCTTCATGGGATGTTAAAGTGTTTTTGACTTTGACTTGACTTGACACCTTTACCATTGTCCTTAGCATCCAGGTAAATGGTAACACCGTTACCACTCTCATAAGAGAGCAGATAAACGGAAACACCATTACCACTGTTCATAACAAAAAGGTAAAGGGTAACATATTCAGTGGATAAATGGAAACACCTTTACCACTGCTCACAGCAAGCAGGTAAGTGCCAACACCTTTAGCACTCTCCTCACCACACTTCACTACTCTCTTTGCAACTGCATGAATGATGTGTGTGTGTGTGTGTGTGTGAGAGAGAGAGAGAGAGAGAGAGAGAGAGAGAGAGAGAGAGAGAGAGAGAGAGAGAGAGAGAGAGAGAGAGCGAGAGAGAGAGAGAGAGCGAGACACAGAGAGAGAGAGAGAGAGAGAGAGAGGAGAGAGAGAGAGAGAGAGAGAGAGGAGAGAGAGAGAGAGAGAGAGAGAGAGAGAGAGAGAGAGAAAGACATAAGCAGACAGTGAGACATATAGAGCCGGAGAGACAGACAGACAGACAAACAGTCAATCAGACAGACTGACTGACAGACAGACGCTGAGGTATCAAAGTACTAAGCTGTACAGCTTTGAAAACAGCTGCACACCATTTGCCAGAATGTAAGGCATCCCCCCCCCCCCCCCCCCCCCCCCCCCCCCCCCTCTCCTCCCTCTCTTCCTCCTCCTCCTTCACCTTCAGAGAAAACACCCTCCTGACCCGAACTTTACAATGACCTTCTTCACCTGCACCCCCCCCCCCCCTCCCCCCTTCCCTTTCTTTCTATCATCTTCCAGTTTTCGAACCCCCCCCCCCCCCCTCCCCTCCATCCCTCAATCCTCCCGGCCGGCGGGAAAGTGTGTGTGTGTGTGGAGGGGGGGGGGGGGGGTGGAGTGGTGGTGGTGGTGGTGGAGTTGTCAGTTCACACAGAGTTAACATACCTCCCATTTCTGGCAACACCTCCTCCCTCCCTTCAGTCCATTGTACACCGCTACTTCATTACAACTGCTGCTGCTGTCTGCCTGTCTGTCTGTCTGTCTGTCTGTAGGTCTGTAGATCTGTCTGTCTGTAGGTCTGTCTGTAGGTCTGTCTGTAGGTCTGCCTGCTTGTAGGTCTGTAGATCTGTCTGCCTGTCTGTCTGTCTGTAGGTCTGTAGATCTGTCTGCCTGTCTGTAGGTCTGTCTGCCTGTCTGTCTGTCTGTCTGTAGATTTGTCTGTCTGTCTGTCTGTAGGTCTGTCTGCCTGTAGGTCTGCCTGTAGGTCTGTCTGTGTCTGTAGGTCTGTCTGCCTGTCTGTCTGTCTGTCTGTAGATTTGTCTGTCTGTCTGTCTGTAGGTCTGTCTGCCTGTAGGTCTGCCTGTAGGTCTGTCTGTGTCTGTAGGTCTGTCTGCCTGTCTGTCTGTCTGTAGATTTTGTCTGTCTGTCTGTCTGTAGGTCTGTCTGCCTGTAGGTCTGCCTGTAGGTCTGTCTGTGTCTGTAGGTCTGTCTGCCTGTCTGTCTGCCTGTCTGTCTGTAGGTCTGTCTACCTGTCTGTCT
>CM054137.1:2338247-2355747 GCA_028751875.1 Rapana venosa | reverse complement strand
TAGTGATCTGTCTATCACAGCACAGAGCTACATTAAGTAAGCTGTCCTATCACAGCACAGCAAGCTACATTTAGTGAGCTGTCCATAACATCACAGCTACATTAAGTAAGCTGTCCTATCACAGTACAGCTACATTTAGTGACCTGTCCTATCACAACACAGCTTCATTATTTTAGTGAGCGGTACTATCACAGCACAGCACAGCTACACTTAGTGAGCTGTCCTATCACAGTACAGCTACATTTAGTGACCTGTCCTATCACAACACAGCTTCATTATTTTAGTGAGCGGTACTATCACAGCACAGCACAGCTACACTTAGTGAGCTGTCCTATCACAGTACAGCTACATTTAGTGAGCTGTCCTATCACAACACAGCTACATTTAGTGCGCTGTCCATCACAGCACAGCACAGCTACATTTAGTAAGCTGTCAATCACAGCACAGCTACATTTAGTAAGCTGTCAATCACAGCACAGCTACATTTAGTGAGCTGTCATATCACAGCACAAGTACATTATTTTAGTGAACTGTCTATCACAGCGCAGCTACATTTAGTGAGCTGTCCTATCACAGCACAACTACATTATTTTAGTGAGCTGTACTATCACAGAACAGCACAGCTACATTTAGTGAGCTGTCCATCACAGCACAGCTACATTTAGTCAGCTGTCTATCACAGCACAGCTACATTTAGTGAGCTGTCTATCACAGCACAGCTACATTAAGTGAGCTGTCCTATCACAGCACAGCACAGCTACATTTAGTGACCTGTCCTATCACAGCACAGCTACATTTTTGTGAGCTGTTCTATCACAGCACAGCTACATTATTTTAGTGAGCTGTCCTATCACAGCACAGCTACATTATTTTAGTGACCTGTCCTATCACAGCACAGCTACATTATTTTAGTGAGCTGTCCTATCACAGCACAGCTACATTGTTTTAGTGAGCTGTCCTATCACAACACAGCTACATTATTTTAGTGAGCGGTACTATCACAGCACAGCACAGCTACACTTAGTGAGCTGTCCTATCACAGCACAGCTACATTTAGTGAGGTGTCCTATCACAGCACAGCTACTTTTAGTGAGCTGTCCTATCACAGCACAGCACAGCTACATTTAGTGACCTGTCCTATCACAGCACAGCTACATTATTTTAGTGAGCTGTCCTATCACAGCACAGCTACATTATTTTAGTGAGCTGTCCTATCACAGCACAGCTACTTTTAGTGAGCTGTCCTATCACAGCCCCACTACATTAAGTTAGCTGTCCTATCACAGCACAGCTACATTTAGTGAGCTGTCCTATCACAGCACAGCACAGCTACATTTAGTGAGCTGTCCTATCACAGCACAGCTACATTTAGTGAAGTGTCCTACCATAGCACAGCTACATTTACTAAGCTGTCCTATCACAGCACAGCTACATTATTTTAGTGAGCTGTCCTATCACAGCACAGCACAGCTACATTTAGTGAGCTGTCCTATCACAGCACAGCTACATTTAGTGAGCTGTCCTATCACAGCACAGCTACATTTTGTGAGCTGCCCTATCACAGCACAGCACATCTACATTTAGTGAGCTGTCCTATCACAGCACAGCTACATTTAGTGAAGTGTACTACCATAGCACTGCTACCTTTAGTGAGCTGTCCTATCACAGCAGAGCTACATTATTTTAGTGAGCTGTCCTATCACAGCACAGCACAGCTACATTTAGTGAGCTTTCCTATCACATTAAGTGAGCTGTCCTTCACAGCACAGCACAGCTACATTTAGTGAACTTTCCTATCACATTTAGTGAGCTGTCCTAACACAGCACAGCACAGCTACATTTAGAAAGCTTTCCTATCACATTTAGTGAGCTTTCCAATCACATTTAGTGAGCTGGCCTATCACAGCACAACACAGCTACATTTAGTGAGCTTTCCTTTCGCATTTAGTGAGCTTTCCTATCACATTTAGTGAGCTTCCCTATCACATTTAGTGAGTTGTCTATCACATTTAGTGAGCTTTCCTATCACATTTAGTGAGCTTTCCTATCACATTTAGTGAGCTTTCCGATCACATTTAGTGAGCTGTCTATCACAGCAAAGGTACATTTAGCAAGCTATCACAGCACAGGTACATTTAGTGAGCTGTCTGCCACAGCACAACACAGCTACATTTAGTGAGTTGTCCTATCACATTTAGTGAGCTGTCCTATTACAACACTGTACAGATACATTTAGTGAGTTTTCTATCACACTTAGTGAGCTGTCCTATCACATTTAGAGAGCTGTCTATCACAGCACAGGTACATTTAGTGAGCTATCACAGCACAGGTACATTTAGTGAGCTGTCTATCACAGCACAACACAGCTACATTTAGTGAGTTGTCCTATCACATTTAGTGAGCTGTCCTATTACAGCACTGTACAGCTACATTTAGTGAGCTGTTTATCAGTCATGGTGAATAATATCTTCATCTTTGAAAAAAGTAATTTCAGTTGATAAGGTTTCAGTTGCCTGGGAAAACCACACTGCCCCTGTCCCCTCCTCCTTCCTGCACATCGTGCTGCTGCTGCTGCTGCTGCTGCTGCTGCTGTTTCTGCTGTTTCTGCCAGTGTGCTGTGCTTCTTTCCTTCTTTCCTGGTGGTTTCTCTGGGGGGCCTAATTCTAGTTACAGGAGGCAAAGTCAAGGGTAGGAAGGGGGATGGGGGTGGGGGGTGATGGAATGTGTGAGTGTGAGGGGGGAGGGAGGAAGGAGGTTGATATGCGGCAAGAATAGCAAGGGGAAATAAACTAGGAGAACTTGAACAGTTGGAATGTGTGTGTAAGTGTGTGTGTGTGTGTGTGTGTGTGTGTGTGTGTGTGTGTGTGTGTGTGTGTGTGTTGAGTGTGTGCGTGTTTTTGTGTGTGTTGTGTGTGTGTGTAAGTGTGTGTGTGTGTGTTGTGTGTGTGTAAGTGTTGTGTGTGTAAGTGTTGTTTGTGTGTGTGTTGTGTGTGTGTAAGTGTGTGTGTGCGTGTTGTGTGTGTGTGCGTGTTGTTTGTGTGTGTGTTGTGTGTGTGTAAGTGTGTATGTGTGTGTGTTGTGTGTGTGTAAGGGTTGTGTGTGTGTAAGTGTTGTTGTGTGTGTGTGTTGTGTGTGTGTAAGTGTGTGTGTGCGTGTTGTGTGTGTGTGTGCGTGTTGTTTGTGTATGTGTTGTGTGTGTGTAAGTGTGTGTGTGTGTTGAGTGTGTGCGTGTTGTTTGTGTGTGTGTGTTGTGTGTGTATGAGTGTGTGTGTTGAGTGTGTGCGTGTTGTTTGTGTGTGTGTTGTGTGTGTGTGTGAGTGTTGTTTGTGTGGGTGTTGTGTGTGTGTAAGTGTGTGTGTGTGTGCGTGTTGTGTGTGTGTGTAAGTGTTGTTTGTGTGGGAGTTGTGTGTGTGTAAGTGTGTGTGTGTGCGTGGTTGTGTGTGTGTGCGTGTTGTTTGTGTGTGTGTTGTGTGTGTGCGTGTTGTGTGTGTGTTGTGTGCGTGTGTGAGTGTGGTGTGTGTTTTGTGTGCGTGTGTGTGAGACTGGTGCGTAGCGTTGTGTGTGTGTGTGTGTGCGTGTTTGATTGTTGTGTGAGCGCGTGTTGTGTGCGTGTTGTACGTGTGGTGTATATTTTAAAAGTCTCATCACAAACAATGTGCAGGAGACATTGAATCTGTACAATGCACGCAGAAAGCCCAAACCAACCAACCAACGCAACAATCAACCAAACCACCAGCCAAATGCGAATCAGAAGGGCTAGAAAAGGGAAGAAAGGATTCTACTCTCAGAGAAAATGGCAACCACGGGTTCCCATGGGAAAGGAATCTTCTACCTTCTCTCTATTCTTACGACACACACACATGGACACACACATACACAGGACACACACACATACACACACAGAGTCACACCCACATACACATACCATCACACACATACACTAACACTGAACTCTGTCTAATATCTACAATAAGTGTGAAAAGACGTTAAATCAAAATGAACAACATACCCACACATTAACACACACACACATACACACATAAACACAACATAAAACACACATACACCACAATACACACACATACACACACATACACACACTCATACACACACATACACACACACATACACACACCACCCACAACACACACATACACACACGCACACACACATACCGCACACACACACGCACACACATGTACACACACTACACACACATAGACACCACACACACACACACACCACACACACACCACACACACACACACAACACACACACACTCACACACACGCTCACACACACACGCCAATCCACACAAACACACACGCACACCACAAATACACACTCACATACACACACCACACACACAACACACACACACACACACACACACACACCTACAACCACTACACACCACACACACACACACACACACACACACACACACCACAAACAGCACAGCACACCCACACACAACAGTTCACACACACACACAACATTTGTTTCTTATGGATCAGGGCTTGATGAAAAAAATCAATGCATTGCTTATTCAATGTACAATCTGGAAAAATATTTGACTTTAACTTTGAAAAAACATCTAACATCACACACACCACGCAACACACACCGGTGCACGCGCACATACACACACACACACACACACACACACTGCCCACTAGGTGCCCTTGCGCCTCTCTCGCTCACTCTCGCTCTCTCCTCTCGCGCGCTCTCTTCCTTCTCTCTCTTCTCTCTCGGAAATAAATCTTATCTGTTTGTGCATTTGTTTTGTGCCAGTGATAGGAATGAACTCACTGAGCCATCCTGAGGCCCAACAAATGATTGTGGGTCCCCAAGGCCAATGTACATTAAATCATTTCAGAGTTCAAGTTCTCTCTCTCTCTCTCTCTCTCTCCTCCTCTCATCCTCTCTCTCTCACGTCCCTCCCCAGCGTCCTCTGCTGCGACTCCCTCCTCTCCCTCCCTCTCCATCTCTCTCTCTCTCTCTCGCTCTCTCCTCCTCTCTCACTCTGCCGGAACAGTGCGAGCCTAAGACAAGCGGCTCCTCCTTGTCCTTCCTGCCCAGCTACACACGGCCATGCTGACCCCGCCGCCATCCTCAGGCCTCTGCCCTGCCACACCACACACTCGCCGTTCCTCTCCTCCAGGTCGGCCTCTAAAGGCCGCACACCGCTATTAAAAAATCACCCTTTTCCTTCTGTTTTTCTATGTGACTCTTCTTTTCATACCGCACGTACTAAGGCATCCACAGAAATAAAAACCACATTTTGTGAAAGACTGCCTCTGACCCAAAACTCATGGGATTTTGAACAAATTTGGTATTTTGAAATTGTTTGAAATTTTTCAGCAAACTCTTACCCTCTCAGTCCTTTTCGACGGCTAGCCTTTCTTAACTGCAATATGCAGGCCGGGGTCCAACGCCTGTAGAATACAGGGCAATCCATCATTGGAATGATTATTTCCAACTTCCGGACTACCTGGTATGGCTCTAGTGTCCTCAAGCCCCAAAAACAATGGCAAAGTCCATTTTATTCATGCGTTTAAAAGTTTGTGAAAATCAACCAACATTTTTCCCACTTGCACTCTATAGAAAATCCTACATGACCCCCCAAATTATACCGTGTGTACCAAAGCAGGGCGTCACAGTAATGCAAGGCAGGGGAGGTAATGCAATCAGCTACTTCTTCTGTGAGCGCACACCAGCAGACACCATGCGTTATATTGGGGTCCAACTCCCTGGGGCGCGGGAGAAGAGAGAGAGAGGAGATAGAGAGAGAGAGGGGGGGGGGAGCAAAGGTCCATGCGCAGCGTGAAGATGCACTGTCACTTTTTTAGATTATGAGTCAGAGGGAGAGATTTATTTAACTTTGAAATATTCACCAGAGAGAGCAATGCAATGACAAATGAACAAATTCTTTTTAGTTCTAGGATAATGAAATAAGCACGCACTCATGTGCTTTTTTTTTTACATCCAGGGTTTCCCCCCCCCGTAGGATACATCTTAATAAAAATCACATTACTTTAACTCTCACACATAGAAACAAAGGGAAATAAATCTCTTTTTCCAAAACAAAATAACAACCCCCCAAAAAAACAACAAACAAAAAAAAATACCCAACAACTCAAACAACAACAACAAACAAACAAAATAAAAGAAAACTCTACCCCCCCCCCCCCCCCTCCACCCTCACTCACGCAGCCCCCGCCCAAATGCCCCAAAAACCAAAACACACAATCAAAACAAAGAATAAAAAACCCAACAAAAAGAAGAAAAAAAGAAAAACAAACAACAACAAACAACAAGAATACAACAAAACCAAAAAAAAATAAGACATAACAACAACCCAAACTTAATAATCATAAAAATAAACATAAAAACTTTGTCAAAATATGTAC
Organism: Rapana venosa; assembly: GCA_028751875.1. Lineage (NCBI taxonomy): Eukaryota > Metazoa > Mollusca > Gastropoda > Neogastropoda > Muricidae > Rapana > Rapana venosa. The sequence goes on along the minus strand of CM054137.1, from coordinate 2,349,333 downwards.
ACATTCTTGTTACATGTAACAATAAGAATATTGAAATAGGGCATTGATTAAATCTTAAGAGTACAGGGACAAGCACAATAAAGTATTGCAAATATAAAGTATGAATGCTGTCATTCAGGATACACTATAACTATTATAAAAACGATAAAAGGTGAGAGTGAGAGAGAGGAGAGAGAAGAGAGAGAGAAGCGAGAGAGAGAGAAGAGAGAGAGAGAGAGAGAGAGAGGAGACCAGAGAGAGAGAGATTCAGATACAGAAGACAGAGAGAGAGTGTGTTGTTTCAAAGATAATATACAAATATATAATACTCAAAGACAGTAAAAACCGATCACCATCAACACCCATTTTAATTATCCCTCGTTCACATTATGTGTCATGATAATGATAAAACTCAATACCCATACATTCAACATAAAAAACCAAGAAACAAAAGAAAAGAAGAAATACAAACCAATACAGTCCATTAGAGAGGGACACGGATGGATAATAGAAAGTGTGGTGTGTGGGGTGGGGGGTTGGGGGGGGTGGGTGGGGGGAGTGGCTGTGTGGTGTGTGTGTGTTTCCAGGGATAATGCTAATTAAAGAAAACTCACATAGCACACAAACACCATCAACACTTTTTGATTATACCTCAAGACAAGTTGGAATGTCATAGATGAAAAAAGTAAGCCCAATACCCCATACACTCACATAATAGTCTCAAGAGGGGAAAAAATCCCCCCCAATAAAGTCGTAAAAAAAATCACATCTACAACATTGTAAGTAAGAGAGACAAATTCTTTTTATTACCGTAGCTAATGAAGAAGTACTACTCAATTGTTGGCGTTTTCTACATTCAGGTCCCCCCCCCCCGCCCGTAGGGAGACATCTTAATAATGAACCCCAAATACTCATACCCACAAACAGTAAAACAAAGAGTGAGTGTGGTGTGTGGAGAGAAGAGAGAAGGGAGGATAGAAGAAGGAGATCAGAGAGAAGAAGAGAGAGGAGAGAGAGAGAGAGAGAGGAGAGGGAGTGAGATAGATGAGACGAGAAGAATAGAGGCGAGATTTAATGCACATCGGTTCTTAGGCCCACATACAGAGAGAGAGAGAGAGAGAAGAGATAGAGAAGAGAGAGGCGAGGGAGAGAGAAAGAAGAGAGAAAGAGAGAGGAGGAGGAGAGAGAGAGAGAGAGAGGAGAGGAGAGTGGATATTCAGAAGAATAATACCTAAATATATAATTCTCAAAACAGTACATATCACCGTCAACATTTATTTTGATTATACGCATACAAATCATAGGTCATGATAATGAAAAAACAACTCAATACCGCCATAGACTCCCTCACTCAACGGACTGCAATAAAATAAAAAAAAAAAAAAAGGAAGAAAAGAAAGACTCACATTATATCCCCCCCCCCCCCCCCCCCCCCAGGCCAAATCTAATGGTCACAGAGAGAGAAAGAAAGAGAGAGAGAGAGAGAGAGAAAAAGAATAGAGGAGGGAGAGAGAGAGAGAGAGGAGGAGAGAGAGAGAAAGAGAGAGAGAGAGAAGAGAGTGAGAGGATGAGAGGAGAGAGAGAGTGTGTGTGTTTCAGGGATAGCACGAAATATAATAATGCGCTAAACAGTACACAATCACCGTCAACACTTCTTTTGATTATATTCATTCTCGTTGAATAGATACAAATATTATGTCTTGATATGAAATATAAAACTGCAATACCCATACACTCACAATAAAAAAACACGGAAGAAGAGAAGGGGGAGGGGGGGGGGGGGGGGGGGGGGGGGGGGGGGGGGGGGGTGGGGGGGGAGGAGCCAAATCTAGTAAGGTCAGGGATTGAGGGCGTGTGTGCCTGTGTGTTTCCAAGGATAATACTTAAATTCTCCAAAACAGTCAACAGGATCACCATCAATATTCTTTTGAATATACCGGTACAAATTGAAACGTAATGATAATAAAATAACTCCCCAATACCCATACACTCATACAAAAAAGAGAAGAAAAAAAAAAAATTTAAGTCTTAAAACGGAAACATCTACATCATTGTACGTGAAGAGAGAGAGAGGGGGGGACGGGGGGGGGGGGATAGAGAAGAGTGGAGGAGAGAGAAGGGGTGAGTGTGTGTATTATAGATAAAGGCTTTTTTGTTTGTAAACAAACCTAAACAAAACAAAAACGACAAAGAAAAAATACTGAAGATAATTCCAAAAAACACGGCACACAACCCAACACCGGCAACAACTCTTTTTGATTATTACTCCTCGTACAGATTAGAGAACAGATTTTTGTGTGTATCTACGATATATTTCTTTAATAGCTAAGTGGCTAGTTTAAAAAAACCTTTCACGTTGTAAAACTTTCACTTACACAACAACAATGAAAATTTAAAAGGAGAGAAGAGAGAGGCGTGAAGAGTAGAGTAAGAAGATGGAGAGAGCGAGAGAGAGAGAGAGAGAGAGAGAGAGAGAGAGAGAGAGAGAGGAGAGAGAGAGAGAGAGAGAAGAGAAAGACTACGGACAAACAGACAGTGAAGGGAAAGGGCAAGGGCAGATAGGTAAGATGGGAAGGCAGATAGTCAGGGAGGATATTAACTTGTTTTTAATAAGGCTATATGGACTGTTCTTTGTTATTGTCGGAGTAATCAAGCAAGAGGAGAGACCAGAGAGACAACAGACAGAGACAGAGAAGAGACAGAAAGAGATTAGGAAATACAGAGAGAGAGGAAGAGAAGAGGAAGGAGAAGAGGAGAGAGGGAGAGATGAAGAGAGACAGACAGACAGACAGAACAGACAGAAACAACAGACAGACAGAGAGCAGGGGAGCGTATGGGGGAAATAGCAGAGATGAAAACCAAATCAATCAACAGACCTAATCATGGACTGTAACTGACCCAGTTGAAGCAGTGGAGCTCAAGGCCGTGCACAGCACAGGACCAGGACAGACACGGACAAGGACAGGACAATGCAGAACAATTCAAGACAGGACAGACAGGACAGGACAGGAAGGACCAAGGACAAGACCAGGGCAGGGACGGCTCAGGGACAGGGGCAAAGACAGGACACAAAGGGCAGTGATCAGGACAGGACAGGACAGGGCCAGGGCAGGGCATGACAGAACAGGACAGCAGCTAGGGCAGGACAGGACCAGGAACAAACAGGGCAAGGACAGGACCAAGCGGACAGAACCAGGACATGGGACAGGGCAGACAAGGGCCAGGACAGACAGGGATTCTCTCTCCCCCCCTCCCCCAGCCTCCCCTAACCTCCCCCCCCTCTTCTCTCGTTTCCCTTCCTCCCCAGCCACCCCCCCATTTCGTCCCCACCCCCCTCTTCTCTCTGTGTCTCGAATTCTTTATCTTCTCCTCTCGCCTGATCTCTTTTCTCTTTACCTAAGCCCCACCCTCTCTCTCTCTCTCTTCCCCTCTCTCTCATCCCATCGCCACTCCTCCTCTTCCGCTTACTCGTCTCTCTCTCCTCTCTCCCTCACCCCTCGTCTCATGCACGCTCTCCCTCTCTCCGCGTCTCTCTCTTGCCTCCCTCCTCCCTCTCTCGCCGCCCTCCTCTCTCTCCTCTGTCCTGTCCTCTCTCTCTTCTGATCTTGTCCTCTCTTCTCTGTCTCTCTCTCTGATCTCCTCTCGTTAGTGATGTTGTATTGATTGATTCAATGTGCCGAGTGGGAGTTGTTTTGTCGGTGCCTGCATGGCGTGTGGGGGTGTGCATGCGTCCGTACGTGCGTGCGTGCGGGCGTGTGTGTGTGTGAGGGTGTGTGTGTGTGTGTGCTGTGTTGGGTAAACTGAGGACTGTGGGATAGATGCTGTTTATCATTTTGACATTCATTGCAATGACGATTATAAGATGAGCCGTTTTCCATTTTCGTCTCACAGACTTTAAAAAAAAAAAAAGATGGGGCTGGTTGTCTTCGTTTGGTCGATGGAATGCATGAGTGATGCAGTTGATGGTTGGTAGTGTGAATGCATCTTTTGTGTGAGGAGAAATTTATGGTGTGTGAACATGAAATGAGCGTCCAATTTTGGCATTGATTGGATAGTTAGTATATAATTGAATACAAGGTGGAGTATTGATATGCAAGTATAACTATGTTTTTTTTTAAGTTTTATGTCAACATCAAGTGTATAGTGCTAGGGCATTTCTTCAGGTTTTGTTTCCTTTTTCCCATTTTTGTCCTTCCTTCCCCCCCCCGCCCTCCCCCCCCCGCCCCACCCCCCCCCCCCCCCCACCCCTCCCCCCCCCCTCCCCCTGTCTGCCCCCCCTCCCCCCCCCCCCCCCCCCTCATCCCCCTGTTTTATGTTGAGGACCCTGGATGTGAAGAAGCCCCTGGCTTTATCCAATTATCCTCAATAAAACATTTCGAGTTCGAGTTCGAGTGTCCGAAAACATTACGAGTTCGTCCTCTGCTCCTCGTGTGTCTGCATTCTTCTTTTGCTCTCCACCCACCTCTCCTCTCTGTTGCTCCGTCTGTCTGCCTGTCGTCCTGCCTGCCTGTCCTGTTGTGGTCCATACATATTACTTCCACTCTGGCATCTGATGTCTCTCTGGCTTCTGTCTTCTTTGTCTGTCCCGTCTTGGTCCCTGTCTCTGTCGTCTCTGTCGGTCTCTGGCTACTGACCCGGTGTAGCTGTGTACCGCTCGCCTCTCTCCCTTTCTCATCTCTCGCCGTCCCGCTCTCTCTCTCTCATCTTTCCTCCCACCACCCCCCCCTCTCTCCTCATCTCGCTCTCTCTTTTCTGATGTTTTGATACGGCGGAGTTAGACCCGATGTGGTGTGAGATCAAGAGTTTATCCTCACCGCCCCTCGCTCTCGCTTCTCTCGTCCGCTCTCATGCGTCTCTCTCCCCCTTACTCTCCTCACTCATCATCAGCCTCCACCTCAGCACTTTTCAACTCTCGTCTCATCTCTACAGTCCTCTCGCACTCGGTCTCTCCTCTTCTCGCCTCTCGCGCTCTCTCTCACACTCCATCGCAGCCGCCTCCTTCCTCTCTCTCGACTCTGCTCAGAGCTCCACTCTCTCCTCTCTCCCCCTCTCCATCTCCTGACTACATCTCCTCCGTCCCGCTTTCCCTCTCTCACTCCCTTTCTCTCTCCCGCTCTCCCTTCCCTCCCTCCTCTCCCTCTCACTCGTCTAACATTCTCCTCTTCTCTCCTCCTCTCATACTCTCTCTCTCTCTCTCTCCTCTCTCTCTTCTCCTCGGCTCCTCTCGCTCACTCTCCCCTGCCTCCTCTCTTCCAATCTCCCCATCCCCTCGTCCACCTCTCCTCTCTTCTCCACGGCTCTCCCTCCCCCCCTCCCTCTCCTCTCTCGTCCCACCTCCCTCGTCTCGCCTCGCCTCCTCCACTCTCTCGTCCGTCTCTGCCTTCTCTCCTCTTCTCCTCTCATCTCCTCTGCACAACACAACTACCCCATTAACAGTACTAAGTGAGGTCCTTCTAACATCCCTACCTCCCTTGTCCTTGCTGCCCCCTTTGATCCCTGTTTTCTTTCCTCTTCTTGGCCCGTGGGTGTCGGATGTCCGACGGACTCCTGCGGGTCGGCCCCTTTGCAGCTGGGGTCGGCACTATAACAGCGCACCCCGGTCTCCGGGCACACCTGTCACTGCTGTGGAGTTGCGGTGTCATGGCCACTGCCTGAACAAAAGAAGAAGAGAGAGAGAGAGAAGGAGAAGACGAGAGAGAGAGAGAGAGAGAGAGAACAGACAGACAGACCAGAGAAAGAGAGAGAAGGGAATAAGACACTGTCAGACACAAACAACATCTGACAAAACAGGACAGGCCTCCACTTATCCTGGACATGAAAGAATAAAAGAATGAAATAAAAAAAAAAACGCCTGGCTCCACACGTATCTCAAGACACAAGAAGTCCAATTTTCCTTATTCCCTCCCTTTCTACCCTGGCCTCCTCTAATCCTCTGGGGGGACGGGACAGCTCAGTGGTCGGAGTCACTCGCTTTCCCCCCACCAATTTAAGCAGGCGTCGAGCGTGGTTCCCATTGGCTGTGGACCGGTTTTGCACGCCTTGGCTTCAGTACATTCCCCCAGTTCCCCCAGCTGTAAATAGGTACCTTGCCTCTTTAGGGTCAGGGAAGGGAAAGCAGGGCGAGGGAAGAAGATGGGCGGCCAAGCCCCTCAATTATGTGCTGGCCCCTGGGAAGTTGAGGTCTCTGACGGGCAGCCCTCGCTCCCTCCCCCATAACGACCTTATAGGTTATGAACTCCTTTACCGTACTTTTCTATGCTTGTAATAGTATACAATGAGTTCTTAACTTATTCCCCCCTTTTCCCTCCCTCCATCATGGCGTTTTCTGCCTCAATCAACAGTTTCTGATTCGCCTTGGCACTTGTAGCCAGCAAACACATACTCAAGACAAAAGAACATACACAAAGCCACACACATCAACAAAGAACACACACACAAAGACACACACACACAAAGGTACCCACCACTAAAACACACAATGACACACACACACTCACACAAAGAACACACATACACAAACACATCCACAACACAAACACACACACACAATGACAACCACACACACAACAAACACACACACACACATACACACACGACACGTCCCTTTGGATGACAACTAAAACCAAGAGCCCCGTGTGCAAAACGCACGCAGAAAATCTGCACTATAACATGAAAAGAGCTGTTTTGGGTTGGGGCCATTTTGTTAGGAGTAGCCTAAGGTCCTATGTGGCCAGTGGGTAACAGATACAAACAGCATCCCCCCACACAGGGTCGAATGTAAAAAAGCAGGTTAAAAGTGTGCTAATTTATTATGCTTACATAAGCACTACATTTATTAAAACCAAAAAACAACCACACCAACACTTTTGGCGGTTGAAATAGTCGGTCCATACATATCCGGAGAACGAATGGAAAACTAAAGGAAAGGGAAAACTACTCTCCAAAATCCTCTCCCCTCACCACAGAAGGGGGGGGGGGGGGGGGGGCGGGCTACTGTGGACCAGACTGGACTGAGCCAAATCAATCTACAGAGACAAATGGGGAAGGAAGAAGGGGGAGGGGAGGGGAGGTGAGTTGAGGGGGGAGCCACAGGGGAGTGGTTGGTCGCAAGCACACCTTCCTTACCGTCAGTCAGAGGCATCTGGGGGAGTAATCGCGGCAGTAATCCCCTCAAGAAAGGGGGGGGGGGGGTGGGGGGGGGGGGGGGGGGGGGGGGGGGGGGGGGGGGGGGGGGGGGGGGGGGGGGGGGGGGGGGGGGGGGGGGGGGGGGGGTGGGGGGGGGGGGGGGGGGGGGGGGGGGGGGGGGGGGGGGGGGGGGGGGGGGGGGGGGGGGGGGGGGGGGGGGGGGGGGGGGGGGGGGGGGGGGGGGGGGGGGGGGGGGGGAGGGGGGGGGGGGGGGGGGGAGGGGGGGGGGGGGGGGGGGGGGGGGGGGGGGGGGGGGGTCTGTTAAGCGCAGGCAGTCACCTAGGCTACACAGGCATCACTAGGCTACACAGACAGGCGTCACTAGGCCTAACACAGGCAGTCACTAGGCTTCACAGGCAGGCAGTCACAGCTACACAGGCAGTCACTTAGGCTACACAGCCAGTCAGTCCACTAGGCTATATCAACAGGCAGTCACTAGCTACAACAGGCATCAGCACTAGCTAAGCCTACACATGCAGTCACAGGCTACACAGGCATCAGCACTAGGCCTACACATGCAGTCACTTAGGCTACACAGGCATCAGTCACTAGGCTACACAGGCAGCACTGGCTACACAGGCAGTCACTAGACTACACAGGCCATTCACAAGGCTACACAGGCAGGGTCATCACTAGGCTTACACAGGCAGGCAGTCACTAGGCTAACACAGGCAGTCACTAGGCTTACACCAGGCAGTCCACTAGCTACACAACAGTCACAGGTCTACACAGTCAGGTCAGCAACTCTTAGGCCTACACAGGCCAGTCCACATAGGCTACACGAGGCAGTCACTCAACTAGGGCTACAACAGACAGTCACTAGGCTACACAAGGCAGTCCACTTTGTAGGCTACAACAGGCAGTCACTGGGCTACACAGGCAGTCAAGACTACACAGTCAGTCACTAGCTACACAGATCCATCCACGAGGCGACACGGCATTCAACTGCTAGGCATACTACACAGCATCACTAGGCTACACAGGCAGTCCGCTAGGCTACACAAGAACAGTCACTAGGCATACACAGGCAAGTCACTAGGCTACACAGGAGAGCAGGCACTAGGCTACACAGACTGTCACTAGCTACACAGACAGCACTAGGCTCACAGGCAGTCACTAGGCAACGACAGGCAGCAGTCACATAGGGCACACAGGCAGTCACTAGCACACCAGGCAGTCACTAGCTACACAGCATCACTATATCAGGCTACAGCAGGCATGTCACCTAAGGCAGCTACACAAGGCAGGCAGTCACTAGGCTACACACAGCAAGTCACTACAAGATACACAGAGGCATTCACTCTAACATAGCTTCACACAGGCATCACTAGGCTACACAGTCATCCCTAGGCTACACAGGCTGAGGCAGTCACTACTAGGTCTACACAGACAACACACAGGAGGCATCCACTAAGGCTTACACAGCATCACAGCACACAGGCAGGCATCACTAGGCTACACAGGACAGGCATGTCACATAGGCTACAACAGGCACTAGAGGCAGTCACTAGGCTAACACAAGGCATCACTAGGCGACACAGACAAGGCATTCACTCTAGCTTACACAGGAAAGGCTGGTTGCAACTATGCTACAACAAGGCAGCGAGGCAGTCACTAGGTGCATAGGCAACACAGTCAGTGCCTAGCTACCACAGGCACGCAGTCACAGGCTACACAGGCAGGTCAGTCCACTAGGCTACACAGGCAGAGTTCACAGGCTATCACAGGCAGGTCACTAGCTACACCAGGCAGTCAACTACTAGCTACACAGCAGGCATCACACGATACAACAGGCAGGCAGTAGTCACTACTACTACAAACCAGGCACAGTCCACTTAGGCCTACCAGCAAGTCCACTAGCTAAACACAGGCAGAAAGGCAGTCACTAGGCTACACCAGGCAGGCATCACAGGCTAACACCAGGCAAGGCAGTCACGACTAACTAGGCTACACACAGGCAGTCACTATGCCTACACAGGACAGTCACTAGGCTACATCAATACACAGTCACTAGCTACACAGGCAGTCACTACTACACAGTCAGGCCCTCTAAAGGCTACCACAGCAGGTCCACTAGGCTACACAGATACAGGCAGGGTGCACTAGGCTACACAGCACCACTTAGGTCTACACAGTTCGGCCAACAAGCTAGCATGATTGCAGGGAAGTGTGGGGTGGAAGTAGGAGGGGGGAGGGGGGCGTAGGAGTGGTAGGGCGGGGGGGGGGTGGAAGGGAGGGAGGAAGGGAGTGGGGAGGGGAGGGGGGAGTGCGAAGGCTGGAGGAGGGGGAGGGGGGAGGGAGGGGGGCCTGAAAGCACAGGGAAGTCCTTATTGTGGGGGAAGAAAGATACAGTCCCCGGGACTATGTAACCATCCAGTGGGAGGTGGCTGAAGTATTTACCCCTATTTGATGTTTTTTTTTTTTTTTGCTCATCTAAAACGTGATTAATGTCTTGCGAGCACGCGCGCGTGTGAGTTTGTGTGAAGAATCCACAATAAGAAATTATTTATCACCCCCAATGTCCCACTGGATTTTTGATACAAGTGATCATGTGGTGGTAGTGTGTGTGTGTGATGGTTGGTGTGGTGTGTGTGTGTGTGTTTGTGTGTGTGTGCAGCTGTCGATAGGCTACACTATCCTTGGGCTAAACACAAAAGGCTGAACTATTTATTCGTTTTCAGGACCTGAGAAAGTGATCACCTGAAAAGAGCTCTCTCCTCCTCTCACGCTCCACCCCTCTCTGCCGTCTTCTCCTCCCTCTCTCTCCTCTCTCTCTTTTTTTCCCTCATTTCTTTTCTCTTCTTTCTCCTTTCATCTTTTCTCTTTCTCGTTTCTTACTCTTGCGTCCTTCCCTCCTCCCTCTCTTCTCCTCTCTCTCTCTCTCGCCTCTCTCTGCCTTCGCGACCTCCTCTCTCTCTCCTCTCCTCCTCTCTCTCTCATCTCTTTCTCTCGACACCACATAACGCACACGCCACACGCGCGTACACGCACGCGCACACACATACTACTACGACTACGTACACTACCGACTACCAACTGACTACTACTACTACGCTACTAATACTACGACTACACTACGACTACTACCACTACCTACTACGACTACTACGACTACGAAAACGACGACGAGACGACGACGACTACTACTACTACTACTAGCTCACGAACTCACTACTACGGCTCTACAACTACTACTACTACGACTAAACGATATTACACAACTACTACTACTACGACTTTACGACTACTACTACTACTACTACTACGACTACTAACTACTTAACTGGTGATCGGTGGTCTAGAGTATCGCTGCCTGTCTAAAGAATGCGAAAAAGTTCCGGTTCGGCTTTGTGCGTGGGTTCGTATCCCGATTATTAAGGGGGCCCGAAATTTTTTCTTTTCCCCCATCCCATTAGACCATGATGTGTCTGGGCGCGAGTCTTTCGGATGAGAACGATAGAAACCCACGAGGTCCCGGTGTTACAAACCTAAAATTTTCAGCAGCGCACGTGTAAAAGAACCCCAAACGCAACAATAGAGTGGTCTCCCTGGGCACAATTCTTAGAAAAAAAGGCCACTCTGATAGGAAACTAATATCAGTTGCAGACCAAAAAAAATCAAGGGTGGTGGCGCTGGCTCTTGTGGACGCGCTCTCCGGGTCCCCGTGGAGAGCAGCCCGAATTCAAACGCAGACAAAATCGCGTGACTTAAAGTGGATAAAATAAATAAACTAAAATTAAATAAATAGAATCAATAAACTTTACTACTACTACACTACTACTACTACTACTACTACACGGACGACTACTGCTATACTTACTACTACGACTGACGACACGACTCTACTACTACTACAACTACTCAACGGACTACACGACGACTATACGACTCTACGACTACCTACAACTACTACTACTACTAC
>CM054137.1:2325484-2337747 GCA_028751875.1 Rapana venosa | reverse complement strand
GTTGTGAGTGTGTGGGTGGGGGGTGTGGGGACAGAAACAAGAATGATTGGATAAATGAATGAATGAATCAATGAATGAATGGATGGTTGATCGTTATTTTTCATTGGTTACAGAAAGTAAAATTAAATTACTTTTTTTTTTTTTACAGAGAGAGGAGGGGAGGCAGAGAGACAGACAGACAGACAAAAGCCAGGACAGGGAGAGGAGAGAAAGAGAGACCAGACAGACAGAGAAAGACAGACAATCGAAAAAAACAACAACAACAGCCAGACAGCCAGCGTGGGGGTGGGGTGGGGTGGGGTGTGTGTGTGTGGGGGGGGGGGGGGGGGGGGGGGGGGGGGGGGGGGGGCCGGTGCTTCCAGAAGAGGGAGGTAACGCACAGAGAAGGTCTCTGAAGGGCCATCATTACTTCATTACTGTCGGAGTCCCCCACATAACGGATACATTTCCCTCAGCCGCCCCCTAATGTGCCTCTGTGGGATGTGGAGAGGAAATGTGGTACTTCGCCACATCACTGCCGCCAAGAAGAGCATTGCTGACGTCATGACGTTGTGTACGTCACATCCTTGCTTTGTTTTTTACAAGATTCAGCGCTATATAAATTCCATATTATTATTATTATTATTATTATTATTATTATTATGCTTGACTGTGGAAATAACCATTGTTGTGTACAGACAACATCTTGCCATCACAGAACTGCTCTTTTCTGGAGAACATTCTGAACATCTCTCTCTGTCTCTGTCTCTCTGTCTCTGTCTCTCTCTGTGTCTATCTCTCTTACATTACCCCTTTGTGCCTCGATACATGGCATATTCACGTACGCGCACAGGCACACCACACACACCCCACACACACCAACAAAACCCACACACACACACACAACACACACACACAACCCACACACACACACACACAGAGTTAACATCAGTGCAGACTCCACTCTCCCAAATCCTTCGGATGAGACTATAAAACCGAGGCCCCGTGCGCGAACGCACGCGGGAACTTTCTTGCGCACACGTTAAATTCTGTTCCGCTTTTCGTAAGAGTAGGCCATTGTCTGCCGGTGGGAACAGATGACAAAATTGACAAAACCGCTTACACACGGGGACTGGATGTAAAAAAGCACATAAAGTCTTATTCCATTATCCCCCGATATAAAAGAAAAAATAAATAATAAAAACATAAAACACACACACACACACACCACACACACAACACACACACACACACACACACCACACACCCCAAACACCACACAAACACACTCACACACACACACACCCCACACACACACACATCCTTGAGTTTCTCACTGGCAGTGCAGAACCCACATTCTCCCCACAAATAGAAGAAGCAGGCAGAGGGCGGAGCTAGCTGCCAGACCAGCCTGTCTTCAGCACCCCCAGCAGGCTCCTCCCTTTGCCTGCTGCCTGCCTGCCTGCCTTCAGGCCTTCCTGTGATGCCAGACCTCTCCCCAGCCTCTCTGCAATCACTTCCACCCCAGGCGGGCACTTCCATCTGCCTCTTCCAACCTCGCTATGCTTGCACTTCAAAGAGGAGTGCCGCTGAGGTGAATGACTTTTCACTTGAGTGACCTTGGGAAGTGATGAAAGACGTACGAGTGAACGGCATTTTGGGAAGGAGGAGAGGCATGTTCATTAAGAGCTTGTTGGAGATTCATTTAAACTGGAGTAGTTGGGGAGGTTTAGGAACAAAAGTCATTATGAGAGAAACTTCATTGATTAATTAAAGGCATTTTAGCTGACCGATATTTCTGACGCTTGCACCCTCCTAATGGCTACCGTGCGTTCTTTTGAAGACGTTTTTCCAGTGAGGCTGAAAAGAACTGTGTCTAAGTTCTTGTCAGCTAAAACAGGAGTGATCAGAGAAGTCCTTTAAGAAAAGAAACAAAATTGAAAAAAGAACAAAAGTGCAAACTCCTGTCAGTAAAAGTGTGTCGTTGAGAGGTCCTTTGGCAAAACGAGACGAGTGCACACGGCTGTGGCCGCCAGCTGACCAGCAGCAGCAGTGCTTTGTGTGGTGTTTGTTCTGTCACCAGCAGGAGCAGTGCTTTGTGTGGTGTTTGTTCTGTCACCAGCAGCAGCAGTGCTTTGTGTGGTGCTTGTTCTGTCACAGCAGAAACAGCAGGCAGCAGCAGTGCTTTTTTGTGGTGCTTGTTCTGGGCGACCAGCCCGCAGCAGCATGTGCTTGTGTGGTGTTTTTGTACTGTCACCAGAAGGCCCCTTCCAGGCAAAGGGCCTGGCCAGTCACAGTTGTCAGGACAGATCCACACAATGTCTGGTCCTTGTACCATGCTGTACCATGCTGTACCATGTTGTACCATGTTGCACCATGTACCATGCTGTACCATGCTGTACCATGCTGTACCATGTTGCACCATGTTGTACCATGTTGTACCATGTTGTACCATGTTGCACCATGTTGTACCATGTTGCACCATGTTGCACCATGTTGTACCATGTTGTACCATGTTGTACCATGTTGTACCATGTACCATGTTGTACCATGTTGTACCATGTTGTACCATGTTGTACCATGTACCATGTTGTACCATGTTGTACCATGCTGTACCATGTTGTACCATGTTGTACCATGTACCATGTTGTACCATGTTGTACCATGTTGTACCATGTTGTACCATGTACCATGTTGTACCATGTTGTACCATGGGACGATGTTGTACCCTGTTGGGACCATGTTGTACCATGTACCATGTTGTAACCATATTGGGACCATGTTTCCATGTGTACCATGTTGTACCATGTTGTACCATGTTGTACCATGTTGTGCCATGTACCATGTTGTACCATGTACCATGTTGTACCATGTTGTACCATGTTGTACCATGTTGTACCATGTTGCACCATGTACCATGTTGTACCATGTTGTACCATGTTGTACCATGTTGCACCATGTACCATGTTGTACCATGTTGTACCATGTACCATGTACCATGTTGTACCATGTACCATGTACCATGTTGTACCATGTTGTACCATGTTGTACCATGTTGTGCCATGTTGTACCATGTTGTACCATGTTGCACCATGTTGTACCATGTTGTACCATGTTGTACCATGTTGTACAATGTACCATGTACCATGTTGTACCATGTACCATGTACCATGCTGTACCATGTTGTACCATGTTGTACCATGTTGTACCATGTACCATGTTGTACCATGTTGTACCATGTACCATGTACCATGTTTTTACCATGTCCCTTGTACCATGCTTGTAAACCATGTTGGGCCATGTTGTACCATGTTTGCACCATGCTGTACCATGTTGTAACCATGTTGTACCATGTTGCACCATGTTGCACCATGTTGTACCATGCTGCACCATGTTGTTACCATGGGTTTTACCCCTGTTGCACCATGTTGTACCCCTGCTGTACCATTTGCACCATGTTGTACCATGCTGCACCATGTTGTACCATGGGTTTTACCATGTTGCAAACCATGTTGTACCATGCGCACCATGTTGCACCATATTGTACCATGTTGTACCATGTTGTACCATGTTGTACCATGTTGCACCATGTTGTACCATGCTGCACCATGTTGTATCATGTTGTACCATGTTGCACCATGTTGTACCATGTTGCACCATGTTGCACCATGTTGCACCGTGTCATGCTGACAAACTTCTCTAGGCGGGCGGACTACAGGCATGCAGCAACCTTCGGGGCTGACAGTGGAACAACGTCAGAACTGAACTCTCCTGGCTTCTGACATGCCACGTCCTCTGAAAATAGCATCTCTTGGGTGAGGGACAGAGGAGGGTGGTGTAAAGACACAGAGAAGGGTGGTGTAAAGACACAGAGAAGGGCGGTTTTAAAGACACAGAGAAGGATGTTGTGCGAAAAAGGGAAACAAAGAAGGGTGTTGTGGGAGAAAAAAAAGGAGGGTGTTGTGCAGAAACAAAGGAGGGTGTTGTGCAGAAACAAAGGAGGGTGTTGTGCAGAAACAAAGAAGGATGTTGTGCAGAAACAAAGAAGGGCGTTGTGCAGAAACAAAGAAGGGTGTTGTGCAGAAACAAAGAAGGGTGTTGTGCAGAAACAAAGGAGGGTGTTGTGCAGAAACAAAGAAGGGTGTTGTGCAGAAACAAAGAAGGGTGTTGTGCAGAAACAAAGAAGGGTGTTGTGCAGAAACAAAGAAGGGTGTTGTGCAGAAACAAAGAAGGGTGTTGTGCAGAGGCCTTCAGCACGTTACATGGGTCAGGAGTTAGCTAAGTGTGCCCCCCCCCCCTCTCCAGGCAGCAGGGGAAGAAGAGGCTCCACCACGTTCTCCTGGACCATGCCCGCCCCAGACATGGCGAAACATGTCTGCCAGGCCAGCACCTCAGCAACTCCACAGGGGGGGACGGGAAAGTCACAGTCAACCAGCCAGCCTGTCAGTCAGTCAGGCAATCATTCCAGCCTGTCAGTCAGGCGATTATTCAGTCAGCCAGCCTGTCAGTCAATCATTCAGTCAGCCAGCCAGCCAGTCAGTCAATCATTCAGTCAGCCAGCCAGTCAGTCAATCATTCAGTCAGCCAGCCAGCCAGCCAGCCAAGCCAGCCAGCCAGCCAATCAGTCAGGCAATCATTCAGTCAGCCAGCCAGCCAGTCAATCATTCAGTCAGCCAGCCAGTCAATCATTCAGTCAGCCAGCCAGCCAGTCAATCATTCAGTCAGCCAGCCAGTCAGTCAATCATTCAGCCAGCCAGCCAGCTAATCAGTCAGTCAGTCATGTCACGGCTCCATGTTGAAAGAAACACGGGGACACCGAGTGTGGCCAGGGATCATGGAGAGTGGGGAGATTGCCCTTGCCCAAGCCTGCCTTCCCTTCTTTCCCCTCTGCCATGACTGACTGCCATGACTGACTGCCATGACTGACTGCCATGACTGCCATGACTGCCATGACTGACTGCCATGACTGCCATGACTGACTGCCATGACTGACTGCCATGACTGACTGCCATGACTGACTGCCATGACTGCCATGACTGCCATGACTGACTGCCATGACTGCCATGACTGACTGAGCCATGACTGCCATGACTGCCTGCCATGACTGACTGCCATGACTGCCTGCCATGACTGCCATGACTGACTGCCATGACTGCCATGACTGCCATGACTGCCATGACTGCCATGACTGCCTGCCATGACTGCCATGACTGCCATGACTGCCTGCCATGACTGCCATGACTGCCATGACTGCCATGACTGCCATGACTGACTGCCATGACTGCCTGCCATGACTGCCATGACTGACTGCCATGACTGACTGCCATGACTGCCTGCCATGACTGCCATGACTGACTGCCATGACTGACTGCCATGACTGCCATGACTGCCATGACTGCCATGACTGACTGCCATGACTGGCCATGGCTGCCATGACTGCCTGCCATGACTGCCATGACTGCCATGACTTGCCATGACTGCGATGACTGACTGCCATGACTCCCTGCCATGACTGCCATGACTGACTCCATGACTGACGCCTGCTGCCTCCCATGACGGGGGGCCAGACTAATCCCAAATGACTGGCCATGACTGCCTGCCTGACTGCCATACTGACTGCCATGCGCCGCCTGCTGCCATACTGACTGCCATGACGACTGCCATGATGCCGCCATGACTCCATGATGATGCCATGTTTGACTGCCATGACTGCCAGATGCCATGACTGCCCATGACTGCCAGACTGCCGACTGCTCCCCAGACTGCCATGTGCCGTGACTGCCATGATGCTCCAAGACTGCCATGACGCCAGGGATGCCATGACTGCCGGCCTCTGTGTTCTGCGCAGTGTAAAATGTGCATTCCCATTGCCAGTGATGACGGAAACACTCTAGCTCTCCATTCTGAAAAATGCATACAAAAAAAGAGAGGGAGAAAAGAGAGAGAGAGAGGAGAGAGAGAGGAGAGAGAGAGACAAGACAGAGGACAGAGAGAGAGAGAGGGGACAGACGAGAGACGACAGACAGAAGCATAGAGAAGAGAGAAGAGACAGAAAGAGAAGAAGCGCATCCTAAAAAAGTTTGTACAAAAAAGAGAAGGAAGTGCTGAGATAAACACAGCTCAACTTCTGTGGGAGACAGAATGGAGAGAGAGAGAGACGAACAGACAGCAAAAAGACAACGACAGGAAAAGACAGGGACAACGGGAATAGAGCGACAGACGACAGACAGACAGACGGACGGACAGACAACAGACAGACAGACGGACAGACATATTTGAAGGTTTAGTCCTACCACAGCCAGAGGCACCCCGCAGAGGGGGGGAGACGATGTTGGCCCACCTCCCCCCCCCCCCCACCCCACACACACAGGCCACACACTCCACCTTCCTTCCCGGGCTACAGCAGCAGCCCTTCTGGGGGGCCGTGTTGCAATGCGGGGGGGAGAAAAACTTAATGGACTATACCCCCCCATGGCTCCCACAGTAGGATAAATGCACAAGTCAGTCTTAGGTTTACAATGTGGTGGGGGAGATATGTGGCATTACATCATATCGCATCCCCCTTTAAGAAAAAATAATCAGACGTAAACCCCTCCTGGGGGAGACAGGGGGGGGGGGGAGTAATGGGGCCCGTGGTTTGGACCATTCGGCTGGTGATGTGAGGGCCTGGGGTGGAGCCCCCCGCAAGGCAGCGTGTGAGGCATTAGTCGTCTTCTGGGGGGTGAAAAATCAGTGCTCACGCCAAATCCCTCAAAGACACTTAAAAAACGGAAATCCCTGAATGAACGCACCTGAAAATCTTGGTCACACTTTAAAATCCTTCCACTTTTTGAAGAGTAGCCATTGCAGCCAGTAGGAACAATGACAAATTAAAAAATTCAATTTTTAAGTTTTTTTAATTTTTTTTTTTATTTCGAGGATAATGGGAAAAGACTCTGTCCCTTTTTTTACAGTCCCCCCTGGATGAAATTTTTTTCAATTTTTCTCCTTCCACCGGCACCAATGGGCCTCTCTTCGAAAAGCGGAAGGGTTTTAACGGTTTCGCAAGATGTTCTCGTGCGTTGCACAGGGGCCCGGTTGGCCGCCGCTCTTTTCTAAATTCGGGGCCATCGACCTGGAAGAGCTCCTCTCTCTTTCGCCAGAAACCTGTTTTTGACCTTTAAAACCGCCTCAAGACATTTTTTTTTAAAACCCCAAGATTTCCCCCCCTGCTTCATATCAGAAAATATCCCCCCTTCACTAACCCATGTCCCTTTACCCGCCTAAAGTATAACCTGGTGAGTGTGTGTGTGCTTTGAAAAAACATTTGACTATTTAAATTTTTTTTTCTAGTTTTGTCTGAGCGCCCATGTTTTTAAAACTGTTTTTTTTAAAATTGATTTTTATCATTATTGCATACTGTGTAAATTTGGTTGAAAGCTGCGCTTTTTGGTTTTCAAATATGCGCTAAACGTTCCCTTTTTCTTCTTCTTCTTTTTCTTCTTCTTTTTTTTTTTTTCTTCTTCTTCTTTTTCTTCTTTATAGTCTCATTTGAAAGGGCTTTTAGGGAAGGAGGAGTCTTCACTGGGGTGAACTCAGAGGAAAAATTCCCGAAGGGAATGGAACCGGGTCAGAAGACGACGATCAGGCCCGTCACCACCGGGCTGACTGACCCCTGCCCCCTGCTGCCTGCAGACATCCCAGTCCCAAAAAAGGGCGGGCAGGACTCCTCAGACGGGCACAAACGGCGGGGTACGCCCCAAATCGGCCCCTTTTGGGTTAAGCTTGGGCTCCCCCAGAAAAAGAGGGGGGGGGGGGGGGGACTGGACGTAAACCCATTTCCTCAACACTGCTGAGTCAGTGCAGTCTGGACTCACAAACTGACTGCCTTTTCCCCGACAATCACCAGTCTGCGTCTTTAGTGGCATGTGCACACACAAAAAAGACAGGGGCGCGTGCACACCCACATATTTAGCAAACATGTCTGTTCTTTTTCTTGCCCCTGCTCCCTCTAATGTTTTTTTACGCAAAAGAAAATGAAGGGAAAACAAGCGCAGGTAGGCGTTACAACCCTTTTCAGCAACCACGGTTCCGAAGTAAAACATCTCCCTATGTATGTGTTTTAAAACAACACACCACACACCACACACACCCACCCAACACACACACACACACACAAACACACACACACATATATATTTTATATATATATATATATATATATATATATTTTATATATATATATATATATTATATAAAATATATTTTATATTTTTATGTCTGGGACAATTTTTTTTGCTAGTGGAACTCCCCCCCCTGCAGGTGCAGGGGTGAAAGGGGATTTTTTCCCCTTTTCCCGTCCCACAAAAGCTGAAAATCAAGGGGGATCTTAAAATTGCTTTACTGCCTTTGCAGGATATTTGCACGAAAGGATTAAGGAAAAGTGCAGAGACAGAAAACCCAAGGAAAGGAGAAGGGGCCAAAAGGAAGTGCATGACAGAAGGAGAAGGAAAGAGACAGAATGCAAAAGGTCAGAAAGTGCAGAGACAAAAAGTGCAGAGCCCAATTTGCAGATACAGAAGTGCAGGGGAAAAAGTGCAGAGCAGAGGAAAAGGGGCAGAGAAGTGCAGGGGCCCGTTTTCCCTTTTAACGGGAAAAGGGTTTAATCCCTTCAACCCCAGCTAAAAAAACCTCTGTGGTAAGGGAGAGGGGGGAAAAGGAGGGGGAAGAGGGAGAGAGGAGAGGAGAGGAGAGGAGGGGAAGGGGGGGGAGAGGAGGAGAGAGAGACGGGCAGAAAGACAGACAGAGACAAAAGACAGACAGAGACAACAGAGAGAGAGACAGACGGGAAAAAAAACACGAGGTAGGGGCTTTTAAAAGTAAAACCTAAGAAAGCCCACAAAAGACTTTTCCCTCTCTTGCCAGAAAGAGTTCTATTCTCTGCCTCTTTTTTTTCGGGGGGGGAAAATTTACATGATGGTTTATGCATGAGAAAAAACCCGGGAAAGGAGGGGGAAGAAGGGGGAAGACATCGGGTCTTTAAACGGGTTCCTTTTTGCCAACATTTTCAATGTCTGTTTCTTTTCTTCTTTTCTTTTTCTTCTTCTTCTTCTTCTTCTTTTCTTCTTCTTCTTCTTTTCTTTTCTTCTAAACCCCCCCTTCTCTTTTCGCCCCTTTCTTCTATCTCTCTCCCCAGTCTCCTAATAATGTCCCACCATTCCCATGCTATGTATGCACTATTCTGTCTGTCCGTTTGTCTGTTGCTGTCTTTCTCTGTTAAAATTGGTTTTCAGTTGAAAGGGAATAAAATTTGTTTGAATATGGCTTTGGCTTTGTTTGGATTAATAAAAGGTTTTGGGAAGATGTAAAAAAATTTTTTCTTTAAATTTAGGAGGGGCCCGGGGTAGAATGTCGATGGCGGGGCGGGGAATTCTCATGTTCAAAATAGGATGACTTTTTTTGGGTTAGATTTTTTTTTTTCCCACACATTTGAATAGGTACCAACCAAACGGGCTTGAATTTTTGATAAAAAAAAATTTAAAGCGTATCATGCCCCAAATTTGATCGGAATTTAGTATATTTGTCCTTTAAAAACGCTATAGTACCCTCAGATGGTAGACCCTTTGGGAAAATGTCCACTGTGAAGGATTCAATAAAGAGGGAAGGTTCTTTTTTTTTTTTTCTTGCCCGAATTAAAAGATATCAGAAAAACAATTTTTTCCCGGCAAAATTTTTCCAGGTTTCCATGTCTGTATAAACAATATTTTTTTAATGTCAGCTACAAATGAAAAAATAAAAAGGGAATTAAGCTATATTTGTACAAAGTTTTTTAAAAGGCAAAAGTGAGGTTTAGCAAATTTTTAAAATTGTGGATGTGTCTTTTCAAGAAGGGTTTTGTAAAAACCCCCTTCAAAGGGGGCCCAAAAGGGCCCTTTTTTTGAATAAATATCATTTTCATATCATATTTTTCCCCCTCCCTCCCCCCTCCCTTCCTCCTTCTTTCTCTCTAAACACATGGTCTCGGGGGAAAAAAAACCCCCAGACACGCAAAAGGACGGGACTAAACCCGACTTTCAGATGTTTGGGCTGAGAGCTAGAAAAAGGAATCAGTTGATAAGGGATCACGGCCCCCGGGACATGGCGTCTGCCTGTTTGGGCCGTGGACAGTTTTTCGCACGCCCCCAAAGACACTGAAATACTACTTACTACTACTACAAACTACAAATACAAATCTATACTACATACTATACTACTATAATATAGGGAAACTTATATAGGGGTGAATCTTGAAAAAAAAACCCCAAACAAATGAAGCGCTTGCACTAAACCCATTTTTACAGGATGCAACTCTCCTTAAACATAATGAAAACAGATTTAAAAAACAATGCCGCGGCACGCATGCACGCACGCACGCACGCACACCCACACAACACACACACACCCACACCAAAACACCACCACACACCCCAACACACCACACACACACACACACACACACCACAAACCACTGTACACACGGCCTGGGTTGCAGATGCATGAGGGGGTTTGACCATTTTCCGGGCTCTGCCATGTCTGGACACCAGCACAACGGGGCCGTTTCTCACGTGCATACCCCATTTCCCTGCTGCCGATAAACAACGCGGGCTATCCGAAAACTACACGCAGCAGAGCAGAGCAGACCCAAGAGCGTGCAGAAACACCCAAACATTAAAAGTACAGTCGGGTGCAGTACATTTGCAGTAAGGGGCAGTACGTAAATTTACAGTGAGTAAGTACGGTACGTACATTTACGTACAGTCCCATTTCAGTACAGGGGCATTTCCCGGGCTGGTTGCATGATGAGCTCTGCGGCTTTGGGTTTTCATCGACACAAACAACAGCCGTTTTTGACTGATCCCACATACACTGCAGAGAGAGAGAGAGAGAGGAGGAGAGGAGGGGGAGAGGGGAGAGAGAGAGAGGAGAGAGAGAGGGAGAGAGAGGGAGAGAGGGGAGAGGAGAGAGAGGAGAAGAGGGGGGAGGGAGGAAAGGGGAAAAAGGAAAAAAAGAAGCATTGTTGTTTCTCTTCAACCCTCGATTACTGATGAATGCTGACAAACCTTTTCTTTTAAACTTTCAGAAATACACCCCAGGGAAACAATAAGCAGAGGAGAGAGAGAAAGAGAGAGGGGAGAGAGAGAGAGATGAGAGAGAGAGAGAGGAGGGGGGGGGGGGATGGTGCAGGGGGGCTGGAAATTAGAGCAAATGGAAATTCCCAAGAAAGTTTTTTAAGGGGTTTGTCGGTTTGCGGGAGAAGGGAAAAACCTGTGTCACTTTCGTCGGTCAAAAAAGAATGGAACTCCATTTTGGGGCTGGCTATCAGGGGGGGGCATAGCTCAGCGGGTCAGAGCTCTCGTTCCCCCCAGCCAAAAGGTTTTGCAGCATTTGAGCATGGGTTTCCCAATTTGATGGGTGACCGATTGCCACGCCTTGGCTTCAATACGTCCCCCGTTCACCCCGCTGTTAAAAAGGGGGACCTGAAATCTTTAGGGTCAGGGAAGGTTAAAACGCGAGGGGGAGGGGGAGGGGGGCCGGGCCCTCAATATGCTGGGGCCCCTAGAGAAGTTGAGGTCTCTGACGCCCCGATCCCCTACGACCACATAGGTTTTTGAGGGCACCCTTTTCACGCACAGCACAGCAAATTTTTGTGAGCTGTCCCATCACAGCACAGCTACTTTTGTTTAGCCTTTCCCATCCCCCGCAAGCTACATTTAGTGAGCTGTCCCATCACAGCCCCCAAACTTTCATTTAGTGAGCTCTTATCACAGCACCCCCCTTTCATTTAGTGAGTGTTCCCTCACGCACGGACAGTTTCATTTAGTGAGCTGTCCCATCACAGCACAGCACAGCTATATTAAGTGAGCGTCCTAAACACAGCCCGCTATATTTAGTGAGCTGTCCTATCCAGCACAGTACATTTTTTTTGGGGCTGTTT
The DNA here is from genome assembly GCA_028751875.1 of Rapana venosa. Taxonomy (NCBI): domain Eukaryota; kingdom Metazoa; phylum Mollusca; class Gastropoda; order Neogastropoda; family Muricidae; genus Rapana; species Rapana venosa. Next base: position 2,325,815 of record CM054137.1, on the reverse strand, counting down.
TAACCAGCCAAAGCTTAAAAAAGTGAGCTGTCCTATAAAAAGCACCACTACATTTTTTTAATGAGCTGTCCTATCACAGCAAAAGCTACATTTAGTGAGTGTCCTATCACAGCCAGGGTAATTTAGGGGGAAACTGGGCCCTCCCCAGCACCGACAGCTACATATAGTGAGCTGTCTATCACAGCACAGCTACAATAGTGAGCTTCTTCCAAAAGCACCGCTTCAAAAGTGAGCTGTCCTATAAAAGCACAACTAATTTTTTTAATTAGCTGTCCATCACGCGCAGCAAAAGCTACATTTAGTGGGGTTTTCCATCACAGGGACAGCTATA
>CM054137.1:2290484-2320484 GCA_028751875.1 Rapana venosa | reverse complement strand
ACCCCCAAAACAGGCAATTTTTACCTGTTGCGGCATCTTTGGTACACTACATGAGCACAAATGCATCCAATCTTGTTGAAATTAAGTCAGGTATAACTCCAAAACTTTAAAACCCAAATAGTAAAGAAAAAGTCTATTATTTTACTTTCATAATGGAAAAGGGGGCCCTTTTTGATACCAACCCCCTTATTTGGATTTCTCTCCCTTTGCGACAGTCCAAACAGATGGTTCTATAGTGATTCAAGCACCCCTCTTCCCAGCTAATATCTGGCTTTGAAAAAAAGGCAAGGGCAATCCACAGTTCAATGTCTACAGTGGTCTCAAAACCCTATTTCATAACTGAAATTTTTTTAAACTTTTCTCCTAGTATTACCCCTTTTTGAAAATTAGGTAACAGTGAAAAAAACTGTTTTCGCATGTGTAAGTCTACTCTCTTTGACAATAGCTGTACTTTACAGATGTAGGAAATGATCTTTTCATTTTTAATAAGAAAAAGAGGATTCAAAGTGTTCATGAAAGGCTAAAAACCTACCCCGTGGTGCCTCTTGGCTCACATTTTACTTCTTCTGACAGTATGAAAAAGCTTCTCGACTTTGTAAATACACTGTATAAGGAGGTTTGCATGAAACATCAGTTGGCTATCAAATACGACTCAAAACAATGCACACAGCATAGTTTGTTATTTAATATATCAATACTTATCTGTCTAGCCATTAATCATCCAGGGGTTACTCCACCCAGGCTGCATTGTCCCCCCCCCCCCCCCCCCCCCCCCCTCCCCCCCCCCCCCCCCCCCCCCCCCCCCCCCCCCCCCCCCCATTTCATGCTGGAAATACATTCTAACTCATACATATGTGTACAAGACAAATACAGGTATACCCCGCATGTTTGTGAACTACACTTCACCCTACAGACACACTTTTTATGTTCATCCTTCTTCCCCCTCCCCCTTCTTTCCTCCCTCCCCATCCCCCCTCCAACCTCACCCCTGCGGCTGATTTTTGGATCTCACCCGATTTCTCTTTGCCACAATTGGGAATACTTCATCATTCTGTGCAGAAAGAGCAGGGGGGAGGGGGGGGGGGGGGTGGGGGATCTTGTTGGTGAAGGAAAAACCATCAGCAAAACCACATGAAAACGAAGCAATATATATATATATATTAAAAATTTTTTTTTTAAAAAGATCACCCAAATGACATTTTCAGTTTCACTTACAGAAGACATAAAATGTAAACACCGCTCTCTCCCCCACCCCCCTCATCCTTTTCCTGCAGTTTTATTCTATTCTTTTTATCTCAGTGAAGCTGTTTGGACTCAAAACTGATATGAAAAACTGAAATATGCATGCTGATGAGGCACACACACGAGGGAATGTATAATCCCCGTGTTGACATCATGCGACTCAACACACACTAAAATCTGCTACTGAATGTACTTTTCAATGCCCAAATCTTACTAAAAAAACATCCACATGGGTACAGAAATACATTTCAATAACTTATATACATCATTCTGAGGAGCCGGTGGCTGAAGATTGGCTCAAACTTCTCTCGCTCCATTGTTGTATTGGTAAACAGTCCTAGAAGGGTTTTCATTAAAAATGAAAGAAGTAGCTGACAAACAGCATTTCAATTTATTAGATGCTCTAAAATACTTACAGCAATGATCTGCCCCAAAACTAAGCCAGCAGGGCGTTCAAAATACCCCGCTTGCAAAACAGCCCTGAATGTATACAGGCTACACACCGGTATTAAAAAAATCACTCTTTTCCTTTTTTTTTCTATGTAACTCTTATATTCATTACCCCACGCACTAAGGCATCCACAGAAATAAAAAACCACTTTTTGTGAAAGGACTAGCCCCTGACTCAAAAACTCATTTTGATTTTGAACAAATTTGGGTAGGTTTTAAATTTTTTTATTTTTCAGCAAACACCCGTAAACCCCCTCAGTCCTTTGTCGTCTGCTAAATTCCTTACCGCAATATGCATGCGCGGGGGCAACGCTGTAGGAATACAGGGAAACCTCATTTGATGTTATTTCCAACTTTCTCGTGACTACTGGTTATTGCTCTATGTCCTCAATCCAAAAACCAAGTGCACAGTGCATCATTTCATGCTTTAAAAAATCTGTGAAAATCACCAACAGTTTTTTCCACTCGCACTCTATAGAAGATACTACATGACCCCCAAATTAATACCGGTGTGTAGCCTAATGCAAGGCAGGGGAGGTAATGCAATCAGCACTTCCTGTGAGCGCACACCAGCAGACACCATGGCGTCTATTGGGGCCATCTCCCTGGGCGAGGGGAAAGGAGAGAGGGGAGAGAGAGAGAGAGAGTGGAGAGAGAGGAGAGAGAGAGGGGGGGGGGGGGTTGGGGGGGGGGGGGGAGGGGGGCAAAAGGGTTTCCTTGCAGACGTGAAGATGCACTGGTCACTTATATTAGCTTATGAGTCAGAGGGAGAGACTTTTAACTTTTAAAATTCACAGAGAGAGGCAATGACAATGACAAATTCTTTTAGTTCGAGGATAATGAATAAGCACTCATGTGCTTTTTTACATCCAGTTCCCGCCCGTAGGGATACATCTTAATAATAATCCAATACTTATACTCTCACACAGTAGAAACAAAGGGAAATAATCTTTTTCAAAAACAACCCCCCCAAAAAAAACAACAACAAAAAAAACCAACAACACAACAACAACAAAAAATCAAACAAATAAAAGAAAACTCTAACCCCCCTCCACCCTCACCCCCAAATCCCCAACCAAAACAAACCAACAAAACAAAGAAAAAACAAACCAACAAAAAGAAGAAAAAAAGAGAAAAACAAACAACAACAACAACAAGAATAACAACAAAACCAAGAAAAATAACAAAAAACCCAAAACCTTAATAAGTCATAAAAATAAAACTTTTACACTTTGTCAAATGGTACACATTTTTGTTACATATAACAATAAGATATTGAAATAGGGCATGATTAAACTTAAGTACAGGGACAAGCCAATAAAGTATTGAAAATAAAAAAGTATGAATCCTTCATCAGGATACACTATAACTATAAGCAAAACGATAAAGGTGAGAGAGAGGAGAGAGAGAGAGAGAGAGGAAGAGAAGGGGAGAGAGAGGAGAGAGAGAGAAGAGAGAGAAAAGGGGAGAGAGAGAGGTGAGGAGGGGAGAGAGAGAGAGAGAGAGAGAGAGAAGAGAGAAAGAGAGAAGAGAGAGGGGAGGGGAGAGAGAGAGAGAGAAGAGGAGAGAGAGACAGAGAGAGAGAGGAGTCAGATACAGAGAGACAGAGAGAGAGAGTGTGTTGTGTTTCAGAGATAATATCAAATATATAATTCTCAAAACAGTACACGATCACCATCAACACTCATTTTTAATTATCTATCTATCTATCTGTCCCGTAGTCTGACGACCGTGGGGGCACCCTCAAAGACTCAGCAACCAGTTCCCTCCATTCCTCTCTCTGTTCTGCCTTTCTCAGGGTTTTGTTGAGTTCTAGGCCTGTCCATTCACTGATGTTATCCTCCCAGCTCTTCCTTGGTCTGCCTCTTCTTCTTCCTCCTTGGACAGTGCCTTGCAAAACTGTCTTTGTAATTCCTTGGGATCTTGTGACATTTTTAATTATACTCGTTCAAATTATGTGTCATGATAATGAAATAAACTCAATACCCATACATTCACAATAAAAAACAAGAAACAAAAGAAAAGAAGAAATCCAAAACCTATACAGTCATTGAGAGAGAGAATGTGATGTGTGTGTGTGTGTGGGGGGGGGGGGGGGGGGGGGGGAGGGGGGGGAGGGTGGGGCTGTGTGGGTGTGTTGTGTTTCTGGGATAATGCTAAATATATAATACTCACATAGCACACAATCACCATCAACACTTTTTGATTATACTCATACAATTTGAATGTCATGATGATAAAGTAAGCCCAATACCCATACACTCACATAATAAAGAGGGGAAAAAAATTCCCCCAATAAAGTCATAAAAAGAACATCTACACATTGTAAGTAAGAGAGACAAATTCTTTTATTACCAGGACAATGAATAAGTACTCGTGCTTTTTTACATCTAGTCTCCGCCCGTAGGGATACATCTTAATAATGAACCCAATACTCATACTCTCAAACAGTAGAAACAAAGAGAGAGAGAGAGAGACAGAGATAGAGAGAGAGAGACAGAGATTTAATGCACATCGGTCTTAGGCCACAATACAGAGAGAGAGAGAGAGAGAGTGTATTTCAGAGATAATACTAAATATATAATTCTCAAAACAGTACACAATCACCGTCAACACTTATTTTGATTATATTCATACAAATTATATGTCATGATAATGAAATAAACTCAATACCCATACACTCACAATAAAAACAAGGAAGAAGAGAAGGGGGGGGGGGGGGGGGGGGAGGGAGCCAAATCTATAAGGTCAGGGAGAGAGGGTGTGTGCCTGTGTGTTTCAACGATAATACTTAAATTCTCAAGACAGCACAGGATCACCATCAATATTCTTTTTGAATATACTCGTACAAATTGAACGTCATGATAATAAAATAAGCCCAATACCCATACACTCATACAATAAAGAGAAAAAAAAATTAAAGTCATAAAATGAACATCTACACATTGTAGTAAGAGAGAGAGAGGGGGGGGGGGGGGAGATGAGAGAGAGTGGGAGAGAGAGAGGGGTGAGTGTGTGTGTGTGTGTGTGTGTTAAAGATAATGCTTTTTGTTTGTAAACAAACAAAACAAAACAAAAACGACAAAGAAAAAACCACCTGAATATAATTCTCAAAACAGCACACCATCACCGTCAACACTCTTTTTGATTATACTCGTACAGATTAGCATATATTATTGTTATGATAGATATATTTCTGATAGCTATAGTGCAATTAAAAAAAAACCTTTCACTTTGGTAAACTCACTTACACAACAACAATGAAAATTTTTAAAAAGGGAGAGAGAGAGAGAGAAGAGAGGAGAAGGGAGAGAGGGAGAGAGAGAGTTGAGAAAAAGGGGGAAGGAGGGAGAGAGAGGGGAGAGAGAAAGAAAGACAAGGCGACGAAGACAGGTAAGGGAAAGGGCGGGGAGTAGGAAGATGGGAAGGGCAGATAGGTCGGGAGGAATGTAACTTGTTTTTAAGGTATGGACTGTTCTTTGTTTTTGTGAGTATCAAGAGAGACAGAGAGCAGCAGGCAGAGACAGAAAGAGACAGAAAGAGATGAAATACAAAAGAGAGGAGAGGAGGAGGAAGACGACGACAGACAGACAGAAAGACAGACAGAGACGGGGGGCATGGGGAAGGGCGAGAGAGATTGAACCAAGTCAACAGCCAAACTGTGGGGTGTAAAATGACCCAGTGAAGCAGTGGAGCTCAGCGTGGGCCCCAGCCGTGCACAGGACAGGAAGGACAGGACGGAAGGACAGGAAGGGCAGACAGGAAGGGAAGGACGGACGGGAAAGGGCAGGCGGAAAGGGCAGGACAGGGCAGGACAGGAAGGGCGGACGGACAGGACAGGACCGGGAGGACAGGAAGAACAGGACAGGACAGGAAAAAGGGGAGGACAGGACAGGCAGGGAAGGACAGGACAGGGAAAGGGCAGGGAGGAAGGACGGGAAGGACGGACAGGACGGAAGGACAGGACAGGGGGGACGGACAGGACAGGACAGGCAGGGAAGGACGGGGGCCCGGACGGACAGGCAGGGGGGACAGGACAGGACAGGACAGGGAGGACGGACAGGACAGGGCAGGACAGGGAGGACGGGGAGGACAGGACAGGACAGGGGAAGGACAGGGCGGGCCAGGCAGGGGAACGGACAGGACAGGGGAAAGGAAGGACGGACAGGCAGGAGGGCAGGAAGGACAGGGCAGGAAGGACAGGGGAAAGGGCAGGAGGACAGGACAGGGCAGGACAGGGGAGGACGGACAGGGCAGGACGGCAGGAAGGACAGGACAGGGCAGGGGGGAAGGACGGACAGGACGGGCAGGAAGGACAGGGGCAGGGAGGGGTTCCTTTTTTCCCCCTCCCCGCCCCTACCCCCCCTCTCTTTTCCCCCGCCCCCATTTCTTCCCCCCCCCCCTCCTTTTGTGTCTCCGTAGTTTTTATCTTCTCGCCTGATTCTCTTTACCCCCCCCCCCTCTCTCTCTCTCCTTTTTCTTCCCCTCTTCCCCTCTTCTCTCTCTCCCCTTCTCTCTCTCTTCTTCTTCCTGTCTCTCTCTCTCTGTGTCTCTCTCTTGTCTCTCTCTGTCTCTTGTTTTTGATTTGTTGATTTGATTATGTGCATTGGAGTTTTTTTGTGCCTGATGTGCGTGGTGGTGTGTGCTTTCGTCCCACGGCGTGCGTGGGGCGTGTTTTTGTGAGTGTGTGGTTTTGGTGTGTGTGTGTGTGTGCTGTGTTTGTAAAAAAGTCACGTGGAAAAGAGGGGGTGTTACATCATTTTCTTTTTGCAAGACTGAGTAAAAATGAGCCCTTTCCTTTTGTCTCGACTTTAAAAAAAAAAAAAAATGGGTGGTTGCTTCGTTTGGTTTTGGAATGCATGATTTTGGAGTTTGGGGTGGGGGGTAATGGAATGCATCTTTAGTGTGAGGGGGAAATTTTGATGTGTATAGACATGAAAAATTTGAATTTGCATTGATTGGTGTTTAGTATATAATTGAATACTAATGTGATTTGTTTATTGCAAGTAAATATGTGTTTAAGTTTATTGTAACTCATTGTTTTACTAGCATTTCTTATGTTTGTTCCCTTTTTTCCCTTTTTCTTTTCCCCCCCCCCCCGCTGTTTTTTTTGAGGACCCGGGGTGAAAAAGCCCCGGCTTATCCCAAATTTTCCTATTAAAAATTGAGTCCTCTCTCTCTTGCTTCTTTCTTTTTTTTCCCCCCACCTTTTTTTTGTTGCTCCCCCTGTTGCCTGTCTGCCTGTCTGTGTGTGTCCACATTTCTTCCACTCTGTATTTTGTTTTTTCTCTGTCTGTCTGTTGTCTGCTGTTGTTGTCCCTCTTGGTCCCTGTCTTCTGTCTCTGTCTGTCTCTGTCTCTGACCCTGTGTATCTGTGTATCTCTCTCTCTCTCTCTCTCTCTCTCTCTCTCTTTCTCCTCTCTCTCTCTCTCTCTCTTTCTGATGTGTTGATAGCGGAGGTTAGACCCTGAGTGTGGTGTGACGATCAATAGTTTTCCTCGCCGCCTCTCTCTCTCTCTCTCTCTCTCTCTCTCTCTCTCTCTCTGCACAACACACTCCGTGCTGTCGGCACACATGTCACTGCTGTGGAGTGAGGTGATCATGGCACTGCCTGAACAGAGAGAGAGAGAGAGAGAGAGAGACAGACAGACAGACAGACAGACAGAGAAAGAGAGAGAGGGAATACACTGTCAGACACAAACAACATCTGACACAACAGGACAGGCTCCATTATCCTCGACATGAAAGAATAAAAGAAATAAATAAATAAAAAAAGCTGGGCTCCACAAGTAGCTAAAGACACAAGAAGTCCATTTCCTTATTCCCTCCCTTTCCCTGCCTGCTCTATGCCTGTGGGGACGCGATAGCTCAGTGGTCGGAGCACTCGCTTTCCCCTACCAGCCAAGTTAAGCAGCGTCGAGCGTGGTTACCACTTGGATGGGTGACCGTTTGCGCGCCTTGGCTTCAGTACAGTTCCCCCAGTTCCCCCAGCTGTAAATAGGTACCTTGCCTCTTTAGGGTCAGGGAAGGTAAAGCAGCGAGGGAGAGGAGATGGGCGCCGCCCTCAATATGCTGGCCCCTGGAGAAGGGAGGTCTCTGACGGCTCACTCCCCTACGACCTTATAGGTTATGGGACTCCTTTACCTGTACTTTTCTATGCTCGTATTATTATACAATAGTTCTTAATTTATTCCCCCCTTTTCCCTGCCTCCATCTGTGCTTTTCTAATCAACAGTTTCTTGATTCTCCTTGCACTTGTAGCCAGCAAACACATACTCACACAAAGACATACACAAAGACACACACACACACAAAGACACACACACAAAGACACACACACAAAGACACACACACAAACACACAAAGACACACACACACACTCACACAAAGACACACATACACAAACACACACACACAGACACACACACACACAAACACACACACACACACATACACACACACGTCCTTTGGATGAAACTATAAACCAAGATCCCGTGTGCAAACGCACGCAGAAAATCTTGCACATACATTAAAAGCTGTTTTGCCTTTTGGTAGAGTAGGCCATTGTGTGCCAGTGGGAACAGATAAAAACAGCATCCACACAGGGATCGAATGTAAAAAGCAGGTAAGTGCTCATTTATTATGCTTACACAAGCATTAAATTTAAAAAAAAAATCACACAAACACTTTTGGCGTTGATAGTCGTCATGAAATCCGGAACTATGGAAACAAAAAGGAAAGGGAAACAACTCCAAATCCTCCCCTCCCACAGAAGGGGGGGGGGGGGGGGGGGGGGCTACTGTGGGCAGACGACAGCCAAATCATACAGAGAAATGGGGAATGGAAGGGGGAGGGGGGGGGGAGGGGGGGGGAGCAGGGGGAGTGGTGTCGCAAGCAGAGCCTTCCTTTAGTCAGTCAGAGGCAGCTGGGGAGTAATCGGCAGTAATCCTTCAAGGGGGGGGGGGGGGGGGGGGGGGGGGGGGGGGGGGGGGGAAGGGTTGGTCCAAAGGGAGTCCTGCTACACGACAGTCAAGGCTAGCCAGCAGGTCACTAGACCGGCAGTCACTTGCTACACAGGGGGGGGCGCTGGAGGAGGGGGGAGGCTGGCTAACAGGCAGTCACTAGGCTACACAGGCAGCAGTCACTAGGCTACACAGGCAGTCACTAGGCTACACAGGCAGTCACTAGGCTACACAGGCAGTCACTAGGCTACACAGGCAGTCACTAGGCTACACAGGCAGTCACTAGGCTACACAGGCAGTCACTAGGCTACACAGACAGTCACTAGGCTACACAGACAGTCACTAGGCTACACAGGCAGTCACTAGGCTACACAGGCAGTCACTAGGCTACACAGGCAGGCAGTCACTAGGCTACACAGGCAGTCACTAGGCTACACAGGCAGTCACTAGGCTACACAGACAGTCACTAGGCTACACAGGCAGGCAGTCACTAGGCTACACAGGCAGTCACTAGGCTACACAGGCAGGCAGTCACTAGGCTACACAGGCAGTCACTAGGCTACACAGGCAGTCACTAGGCTACACAGGCAGTCACTAGGCTACACAGGCAGGCAGTCACTAGGCTACACAGGCAGTCACTAGGCTACACAGGCAGGCAGTCACTAGGCTACACAGGCAGTCACTAGGCTACACAGCAGGCAGTCACTAGCTACACAGGCAGTCACTAGGCTACACAGGCAGGCAGTCACTAGGCTACACAGGCAGTCACTAGGCTACACAGGCAGTCACTAGGCTACACAGGCAGTCACTAGGCTACACAGGCAGTCACTAGGCTACACAGGCAGGCAGTCACTAGGCTACACAGGCAGTCACTAGGCTACACAGGCAGGCAGTCACTAGGCTACACAGGACAGTCAGCACAAGGACTAACACAGGAGGCAGTCACTAGGCTACACAGGCAGTCACTAGGCTACACAGGCAGCATCACTAGGGTACACAGTCAGTCACTAGGCTACAGCAGGCAGTCACTAGGCTACACAGGCAGTCACTAGGCTACACAGGCAAAAGGGCCACTAGGCTACAACAGGCAGTCACTAGGCTACACAGGCAGTCACTAGGCTACACAGCAGCAGTCACTAGGCTACACAGGCAGTCACTAGGCTACACAGGCAGGCAGTCACTAGGCTACACAGGCAGTCACTAGGCTACACAGGCAGGCAGTCACTAGGCTACACAGGCAGTCACTAGGCTACACAGGCAGTCACTAGGCTACACAGGCAGTCACTAGGCTACACAGGCAGTCACTAGGCTACACAGGCAGTCACTAGGCTACACAGGCAGTCACTAGGCTACACAGGCAGTCACTAGGCTACACAGGCAGTCACTAGGCTACACAGGCAGTCACTAGGCTACACAGGCAGGCAGTCACTAGGCTACACAGGCAGACAGTCACTAGGCTACACAGGCAGGCAGTCACTAGGCTACACAGGCAGACAGTCACTGCTGGGCTAGGCCTATGGGATTTCGTTGTACAGGAGCATTGGTTACGCCTGTAGACGAAGTTTCGGCACAGGCTAGCATGATTGCAGGGAAGTGGGGTGGAAGGTAGGGCCTGAAGCACAGGGAGTCCTTATTGTGAAGACAAATACAGTTCTGGACTATGTAAGCATGCCAGGTGGAGTGTTGAATTATTTACCTGATTTGATGTTTTTGCTATACAAAGTGATAGATGTGCTTGCGAGCACGCGCGCGTGTGTGTATGTGTGTAGAATCACAATAAGAAATTATTTATCGCTTCAAAAGTCACATGGATTTATTTGATAAAAGTGATAAGTGTGTGTGTGTGCGTGTGTGTGTGTGTGTGCAGCTGTCATAGGCTACACTGCCCTGGGGCTAAACACAAAAGGCTGTATCATTTATGGTCAGTTTTCAGACCTGTAGAAAGTGATCACCTGAAGAGCTCTCTCTACTCTCTCGTCTCGTCCTCTCTCATCTCCTGCAAACACACGTCTCTCTTCTCGTTCTTCTACTTATTCCTAACTCTCTCTCTCTCATCTCTCTCTCTCTCATCCTCTCTCTCATCTCTCTCTCTCTCTCTCTCTCTTTCTCTCACACACATACGCACACGCACAACGCCGTACACGCACGCGCACACTACTACACTACTACTACTACTAACTACTACTACTACTAACTACTACTACTACTACTACTAATACTACACTACTACTACTACGACTACTACCACTACTACTACGACACTACGACTACGACGACGACGACGACAACGACTACTACACTACTAACAACTAACTACTAACTACTACTACTACTAACTACTAACTACTTACTAACTACTACGACTATTAACCTACTACTACTACTACTACTACTACGACTACGACTACTACTACTACTACTACTACGACTACTACTACTACTGGTGGATCGGTGGTCTAGAGGTAACGCGCCTGTCTAGAATGCGAAAAGTCCGGGTCGGGTTTGTGCGTGGTTCGTATCCCGATTAGGCCCGAAATTTTCCCCCATCCATTAGACCATGAGTGGTGGTCTGGGCGCTAGTCTTTCGGATGAGACGATAAACCGAGGTCCCGTGTGTTACACAAAATTTTCAGCGCACGTAAAAGAACCCACGGCAACAATAGAGTTGTCCCTGGCAAAATTCTTAGAAAAAAGCCACTCTGATAGGGAAACAAATACAGTTGCAGACCAAAAGAAAATAAAGGGTGGCGCTGCTCTTGTGGCGACGCGCTCTCCCCGTGGAGAGCAGCCCGAATTTCACGCAGACAAATCTCGTGACTTAAAGTGGTATAAAATAAATAAATAAATAAATAAATAAATAAATAAACTACTACTACTACTACTACTACTACTACTACTACTACTACGACTACTACTGCTACTACGACTACGACTACGACTAACTACTACTACTACTACTACTACTACGACACTAACGACGACTACACTACTACGACTACTACACTACTACTACTACTACTACTAAACTACAACTACTACTACGACTACTACTACTACGACTACACTAGACTACTACTACCACTACTACTAACAACTACTACTACTACTACTACTACTACTACTACTACTACTACTACTACTACTACTACTACTACTACTACTACTACTACTACTACTACGACTACTACTACTACTACTACTACTACTACTACTACTACTACTACTACGACTACGACTAGGACTACTACTACTACCACTACTGCTACGACTACGACTACTACTACGACTACTACGACTACTACTACTACTACTTCTACCACTACCTACTACTACTACTACTACGACACTACGACTACTACTACTACTACTACTACTACTACTACGACTACTACGACTACTACTACTACTACTAATCTACATACTATCTACCACATACTACTACATACTACTACTACTACTACTACTACATACTACTACACTACTACACTACTACTACTACTACTACTACTACTACTACTACTACCACTACCTACTACTACTAACTACTACACTACTACTACTACTACTACTACTACTACTACTAAACTAACTACTACTACTACGACTACTAACACTATCTACGACTACTACGACTACTACTATCTACTATCTCCACTTACACTACTACTATCTACTACGACTACTACTACTACTACTACTACTACTACTACTACTACTACTACTACTTACTACTACTACTAGAGAGGGTTCTGCACAGACTCTTGCTATAGTACTGTTAGGCTAATCAGGCCATTGTGCATATAAAGGCCCTCTCCTGTCCTATCTGCCTTCACTGCCCACCCCCCTCTCTCTATATCTATCTATCTATATCTATCTATCTATCTATCTATCTATCTATCTATCTATCTATCTATCTATCTATCTATCTATCTATCTATCTATCTATCTATCTATATGGTCTACTCTCTCTCTCTATCTTATATGGCCTACTCTCTCTATCTATCTATCTATCTATCTATATGGCCTACTCTCTCTATATATCTATCTATCTATCTATATGGCCTACTCTCTCTCTATATATATCTATCTATCTATATGGCCTACTCTCTCTCTCTATATATATATCTATCTATCTATATGGCCTACTCTCTCTCTCTCTCTATCTATCTATATGGCCTACCTCTCTTCCTATCTATCTATCTATACTGTGCCTACTCTCTCTCTATATATATCTATCTATCTATATGCCTAATCCTCTCTCTCTCTATCTATCTATCTATCTATATGGCCTACTCTCTTTTCTCTCCTCTCTACTATCTATTCTATCTATATGGCCTACTCTCTCTCTATATATATCTATCTATCTATATGGCCTACTCTCTCTCTATCTATCTATATGGCCTACTCTCTCTCTCTATATCTATCTATCTATATGGCCTACTCTCTCTATCTATCTATCTATCTATATGGCCTACTCTCTCTCTCTATCTATCTATATGGCCTACTCTCTCTATATATATCTATCTATATGGCCTACTCTCTCTCTCTCTATATATATCTATCTATCTATATGGCCTACTCTCTATATATATCTATCTATCTATATGGCCTACTCTCTCTCTATATATATCTATCTATATGGCCTACTCTCTATATATATCTATCTATCTATATGGCCTACTCTCTCTATATATCTATCTATCTATATGGCCTACTCTCTCTATATCTATCTATCTATATGGCCTACTCTCTCTCTCTATATATCTATCTATATGGCCTACTCTCTCTATATATATCTATCTATATGGCCTACTCTCTCTATATCTATCTATCTATATGGCCTACTCTCTATATATCTATCTATCTATATGGCCTACTCTCTCTCTCTATATATCTATCTATCTATATGGCCTACTCTCTCTCTCTATATATATCTATCTATCTATATGGCCTACTCTCTCTCTCTCTATATCTATCTATATGGCCTACTCTCTCTCTATATATATCTATCTATCTATATGGCTTACTCTCTATCTATCTATCTATATATCTATCTATCTATATCTATCTATATGGCCTACTCTCTATATATATCTATCTATCTATATGGCCTACTCTCTCTCTATATATATCTATATGGCCTACTCTCTCTCTTTATATATCTATCTATATGGCCTACTCTCTCTCTATATATATATATATATCTGTCTATATGGCCTACTCTCTCTATCTATCTATATGGCCTACTCTATATATATATCTATCTATCTATATGGCTTACTCTCTCTCTCTATCTATCTATCTATCTATCTATCTATCTATATGGCCTACTCTCTCTCTCTCTATATATATATATCTATCTATATGGCCTACTCTCTCTATCTATCTATATGGCCTACTCTCTCTATATATATATCTATCTATCTATATGGCTTACTCTCTCTCTCTCTATCTATCTATCATATATATCTATCTATCTATCTATATGGCCTACTCTCTCTCTCTCTCTCTATATCATCTATCTATATGGCCTACTTCTCTATCTATCTATATGGCCTACCTCTCTCTCTCTATATATCTATCTATCTATATGGCTTTACTCTCTCTCCTCCTCTATCTATCTATCTATCTATCATCTATATTGCCTACCTCTCTCTCTCTCTAATATATACTACAAATCTACTATATGCCTCACTCTCTCCCATCTATCTATATGCCTACTCTCTCTCATATCTATCTATCTACTCTATATGGCCTAACTCTCTCTCTCTCTCTATAATATATATTTATCTCTCTCTCACTCTATAATATATCTAACTATATGCCTTTTCTCTCATCTCCCCTCATCCCATCCTAATCTAACTATCTATATGAGCCTACTCTCCCCTATATATAACTACTATCTATATGGGACTACCTCACTCTATATATAATCTATCATATGGCCTACTCCTCTATCATCTATATGGCCTACTCTCCTGCTATAATACATCTATCTATCTATAATGGCCTACTCTCTCTCTCTCTATATAAAATATCTATCTATCTATCTATCTCTCTCTATATATATCTATCTATCTATATGGCCTACCCCTCTCTCTCCCCTCATCTATCTATATCTAAACTATACTATATGGCCTACTCTCTCTCTATATATATCTATCTATCTATATGGCCTACTCTCTCTCCTATATATATCTATCTATCTATATGGCCTACTCTCTCCCCTCTCTCTCTATCTATCTATCTATCTATCTATATCTATCTATCTATCTATCTATCTATCTATATCTATCTATATGGCCTATTCTCTCTCTCTATATATCTATCTATCTCTCTATCTATCTATCTATATATCTATCTATATATCTATCTATATATCTATCTATCCTCTATCTATCTATCTATCTATATATCTATCTATCTATCTATCTATCTATCTATCTATCTATAATCTATCTATCTATATGGCCTATTCTCTCTGCAGTGACTCTGCCCTCCCCAGGCTCTTATTATTGCTCAGACGCCATCTGTCCGCCATCTTGACACCTACAAGCCCCATGCCACACGCCTTCCGCTGTGCATCTTCCCCCCCCCCCCCCCCCCCCCCCCCACACACACACACATACTACACTACAACAACACTACACTGCACTACACTGCACTAACACTACACAACACTATACTACACAACACTACACTACAACTACACAACACTACACTACACTGCACTACACTGCACTACACTGCACTGCACTACACAACACTATACTACACTACACTGCACTACACTGCACTGCACTGCACTACACTACACAACACTACACTACACTGCACTGCACTACACTACACAACACTACACTACACTACACTACACTACACTACACTACACTGCACTGCACTGCACTACACTGCACTGCACTGCACTACACTACACAACACTACACTACACTGCACTGCACTACACTACACTGCACTGCACTACACTACACTACACTGCACTGCACTGCACTGCACTGCACTGCACTACACTACACAACACTACACTACACTGCACTGCACTGCACTACACTGCACTACACTGCACTGCACTGCACTGCAGTACACTGCACTGCACTGCACTACACTACACTGCACTGCACTACACTACACTGCAATGCACTACACTGCAATGCACTACACTGCACTGCACTGCACTGCACTACACTACACTACACTTCACTACAATATACTACGCTACGCTACACTACACTACACTACACTACACTACACTACACAACACTACACTACACTACACTGCACTGCACTGCACTACACTTACCCTACACTACACTACACTACACTACACTACACTGCACTGCACTACACTACACTACACTACAATATACTACACTACACTACACTGCACTACACTGCACTACACTACACTACACTACACTACACTGCACTGCACTACACTACACTACAATATACTACACTACACTACACTACACTGCACTGCACTACACTAACACTACACTACACTACACTGCACTGCACTACACTACACTACACTACAATATAACTACACTACACTACACTACACTACACTACACTACACTGCACTGCACTACACTACACTACAATATACTACACTACACTACACTACACTACACTACACTACACTACACTGCACTACACTACGCCTTTCTTTTCCTTGCTCCTGTCGGCACTCTGGAGCCTTCCTGTCTCAATACAAAGGCTTGCTTTCTTCCGCTTCTTCTGTCTTCTCCCCCTCCTCCTTTTTCTATTCCTCCTTTTTCCTCCTCCTCCTCGTCTTCTTCTTCTCCTCCTCCTCTGCAATGCTCTGTACCTCTTTCTCCTTCTCAAAGAATAAACTGTCCAAGTGTGCTACTACAAGGGCGCGCGCGCGCGCACGCACACACACACACGCACGCACGCACGCACGCACGCACACACACACACACACACACACACACACACATACACAGAAAGATTGATATTCAAATACTTTATTATCTCAAACAGAGAAATTCATTTAGCTTATGAGCCAAGAGTCAAACTTCTAAGGATAAAAGAAGGAATGACATGCATGCCATCACAAGGTCTACAGCACCATACAAACCAACACATTGATTATGTCCTCAGGACCAACAGCACACCTCATCTGACACAGGCCGCTCCTGCACCTCTCACCAGTTAGGGCCACAGTCAGGCCAGGAAGGCCATGTGGAAAGCACAGCGCAGTGTTATCCTGCCTCGCTGCCAAAGAGCCAGCCTGTGCTCCCTCCTGAAGAGTACCGACGTCTTGAGGTGCCAGGCTGTCTGTGTTCCTAGCACTGCTTTCTCCACACCTTGCGTCACTTCCAGTGACGTCAGAGTTCTTTTTTCTAACCTTCGCAACGATTACACCCCTCCCTCCCTCCCTTACCCCACGTGAAGACATGCTGTGGCACAGTTCCCATTTGTTCAGGAGAAGAAAGACAAGTTGTGGTTGAGCTTTCTTTCATTCCATTAGATCAGGAATAAGTTTTGTCATTTTGCCGACATAACCACAAAACAAAACAAATAAAGAAGTCTTGTTTCTGTGTCGCACTGAAACAGGCGTGCATGCAAAACTGACTCTCTACTTCTGTCTGTGACTGCCCCTCAGTTTCTATTTTAAATAGTATGTTGGGCTTGTTGACTGTGCTTGACATCCAGTGAATGTCCTATTTACATATCTTATTGTTAGTGTAACAACTATGTGTACCACTTTACAATATGAAGGTGTTCAATTTTATGACTCTATAAGTTTGGCTAATTTCTTTTGTGTGTGTGCTTTTTTTGTTTTGTTTGTGTTTTGTTTTTGCTTTTGTCTCTCTCTCTTTGTTGTTGTTATTGTTTTGGGTTGTCCTGCTTTTTAAAAAAAAAATTGTTTGGGTTTTGTTTTTGTTTTTTGTTTTTGGTGTGTGAGTGGGAAGGGGGTGGGTTGATCAGGTCAGACTCCCTCTGCTACTGGTAACCATGTAACCCAGTACCACCTGCCACATGTGGGGAGTAAACCCAACCAAAAAATCCGACCTGGAGAGGGATGGGCTCCGCCAGGTTTGATTTGCCCAAGACACACCCATGAAAAAGACAGCCAGAATTTCCATACCGGATCGGTCGTCGCCGGGTTACCAAGGACCGCGCCTTCTGTTGCTCATCAGGACAGAGGTCGAAAGTATGCTACTGATGTAAAACAGCAAAATCCGTGCCAGAAACAACACTATCATTGGCACATGGAATGTACGGACACTAAGTTTTCCAGGAGCAGACATAGGGAGTGATCATGATCTTGTGATGATGACTTTCCGACTACGTCTAAAGAAAATCCACAAGCGAAACAACACCAGGATCAAATTTGACCTCGAGAAGCTGAAGGACCCAGAGGTAGTAGAAATTTTTCAAGCAAGGATAGGTGGAAAGTTTGCAGCACTCACTGTGATAGACTCAGACATAGATACACTGACGAATAGTTTCAATACAGCAGTGACTGAAACAGCAATCGAGCTTCTTGGCAAACACCGACCAGTCAAAAAACCATGGGTCACACCTAACATCCTACAACTATGCGACAAGCATAGAGAGTTGAAGAAAAAGAAAAATGAAACGAAAGAAAGTGCAGAACATTATAGGGCAGTCAACAAAAGAATCAGGAAGTCCATGACGGAGGCAAAAGAGAAATGGATCGGTGAACAGTGCCAAGACATTGAAGAGAACATCAAGAAAAACAATAGCAAGAAAGCATATCCGCTGGTGAAAGACCTGACTAGCACAAAACAGGGAAAAGGTTTAACAATCCAAGACAAAAATGGGAAGTGTCTCACTGACGACCAGGATATTCTGAACAGATGGACAGAATACTGCTCCGACCTGTATAACTATAGAACCGCAGGAGATCCAGAAGTCCTTAATGTACCCACACAGACAGTCACCCTATCCTCCGAGAAGAAGTGGAAACAGCAGTCAGATCGCTGAAAAAGGGGAAGTCAGCAGGGGCTGACAACATTCCAGCTGAGTTAGTTCAAGCTGGAGGGGAAGCCATGATCAGCGCCCTACTAAGAATCTGCAACAAGATCTGGCAGACAGGAAAATGGCCAACACCATGGACACAGTCACTCATCATCACCCTCCCCAAGAAAGGAAATCTACAACAGTGCCATAATTACCGCACAATCAGCCTCATATGCCACCCAAGCAAGGTCATGCTGCAGATAATATTGAATAGACTGAAGCCACAAGCAGAGACCATCATTGCTGAGGAACAAGCAGGTTTCAGAGCAGGGCGCAGCACAACAGAACAGATATTCAACCTCAGAATACTATGTGAGCGGTACCTTCAACATCAACAAGACCTTTACCATGTATTTATCGATTTTAAGAAGGCATTTGACAGGGTGTGGCATGCAGCTTTGTGGGCAACCATGAATTTGTACAGCATCAATGCAAACTTGATCAGAGTCATCAAACAGCTGTACAGCGAGGCCACCAGTGCAGTGTACTACAACAACAACATTGGAGAATGGTTTCGAACAACAGTTGGAGTAAGGCAGGGCTGTCTACTCTCACCCACTCTTTTCAACATCTTCCTTGAGAGAATCATGGCTGATGCACTGGAACATCATGAAGGATCAGTCAGCATTGGTGGCAGAACGATCACAAACCTCCGCTTCGCAGATGACATTGATGGAATAGCAGGATCAGAAAAAGAGCTTGCCAGCCAAACAGAACACCTGAATAAGGCCTCCAAAACATACGGCATGGAAATCAGTGCAGAGAAGACCAAACTGATGACTAATAACACCAACGGCATTAGCACTGATATCAGAGTTAATGACCAGAAGCTGGAAACAGTTCAAAGCTTCAAGTACCTGGGAGCCATTGTATCAGATCAGGGATCCAAGCCAGAAATAGTATGCAGGACTGCACAGACAATAACAGCACTGTCAAAACTAAACACCATCTGGAGAGATAAAAATATCTCGCTTATCTCCAAGATCAGACTAGTGGTGGATCGGTGGTCTAGAGGTAACGCGCCTGTCTAGAATGCGAAAAGTCCGGGTCGGGTGTGTGCGTGGTTCGTACCCCGTTTGGGCCCGAAATTTTTCCCCATCCATTAGACCATGAGTGGTGGTCTTTGCGCTAGTCTTTCGGATGAGACGATAAACCGAGGTCCCGTGTGTTACACAAAATTTTCAGCGCACGTAAAAGAACCCACGGCAACAAGGGAGTTGTCCCTGGCAAAATTCTTAGAAAAAAGCCACTCTGATAGGAAAACAAATACAGTTGCAGACCAAAAAAAAAAAAAAAAAGGGTGGCGCTGCTCTTGTGGCGACGCGCTCTCCCCGGGGAGAGCAGCCCGAATTTCACGCAGAGAAATCTCGTGACTTAAAGTGGTATAAAATAAAAAATAAAATAAAATAAAATAAATAGACTAATGCGCTCCCTTGTCATATCCATATTTCTGTATGCCTGTGAATCATGGACCCTGACTGCAGATTTGGAGAGAAGAGTACAGGCGGTGGAGATGAGATGCTTTCGGAGACTCCTTGGCATCTCCTACAAAGACCACATAAGCAACGAAAGCGTGCATAACAGAATCCAGCAAACCATTGGACCCTATGAGGACCTTCTAACGATCGTGAAAAAGCGTAAACTTAAATGGTATGGGCATGTCACAAGATCCCAAGGACTTGCAAAGACAGTTTTACAAGGCACTGTCCAAGGAGGAAGAAGAAGAGGCAGACCAAGGAAGAGCTGGGAGGATAACATCAGCGAATGGACAGGCCTAGAACTCAACAAAACCCTGAGAAAGGCAGAAGAGAGAGAGGAATGGAGGGAACTGGTTGTTGAGTCTTTGAGGGTGCCCCCACGGTCGTCATACTACGGGACAGATAGATAGATAGTGTGTGTGTGTGTGTGTGGGGGGGGGGGGGGGGGGGGGTTGTTGTTGTTGTTGTTTGTTGTTTTTTTAAAATCTCTTTTATTTGTTTGTTTGTTGTTGTTTTTTCTTCTTTTTTGTTTGTTTAGGGTTTTGTGGGGGTGGGGTGGGGGTTCTTTTGTTTTTTGTTTGTCTGGTTGTTTTTTGTTTAAAAAAAAAGTTTTTTCCCTTTGTTTCTACTGTTTGAGAGTATGAGTATTGGGTTCATTATTAAGATGTGTCCCTACGGCGGGGACTGGATGTAAAAAGCACACGAGTACTTATTCATTATCCTGGTAATAAAAAAATTTGTCTCTCTTACTTACAATGTGTAGATGTTCTTTTTATGACTTTATTGGGTTTTTACCCCCCCCCCCCCCCTTTATTGTTTGAATGTATGGGTATTGGGCTTACTTTATCATCATGACATTCAATTTGTATGAGTATAATTAAAAAGTGTTGATGGTGATCGTGTGCTATGTGAGTATTATATATTTACCATTATCCCTGAAACACACACATACCCACACCACCACACACCACACACACACACACACACACACACACACACACACACACACACACACACACACACACACACCTCTCTTCTCTCTCTCTCTCTCTCTCTCTCAATGACTGTATAGGTTTGGATTTCTTCTTTTCTTTTGTTTCTTGTTTTTATTGTGTCAGTGTATGGGTATTGAGTTTATTTCATTATCATGACATGTAATTTAACGAGTATAATCAAAAATGAGTGTTGATGGTGATCGTGCACTGTTTTGAGAATGATATATTTGATCTTATCTCTGAAACACACACACACTCTCTATCTCTCTGTCTCTGTCTCTGTCTCTCTCTCACCTGTTATCGTTTTGCTTATAGTTATAGTGTATCCTGATGAAGGATTCATACTTTATATTTTCAATACTTTATTGGGCTTGTCCCTGTACTTAAGTTTTAATGAATGCCATATTTCAATATCTTATTGTTATATGTAATGTGTGCCATTTGACAAAGTTTTTATGTTTATTTTTATGACTTATTAAGTTTGGTTGTTGTTATTTTTCTTGGTTTTGTTGTTATTCTTGTTGTTGTTGTTTGTTTTTCTCTTTTTTTCTTGTTTTCTTCTTTTTGTTGGTTTGATTTTTCTTTTTCTTTTTTGTTTGTTTGTTTTGGTTGTGTTTTTTTTGGGGGGGTGTTTTTAGGTTTTTCTTTTATTTGTTTTTGTTTTTTGTTGTTTTGTTTTGTTTTGCTTTGAAAAGGGTTATTTCCCTTTGTTTCTACTGTGTGAGAGTATAAGTATCGGGTTATTATTAAGATGTATCCCTACGGGTGGGGACTGAATTTAAAAAAGCACATGAGTGCTTATTTATTATCCTCGAAATAAAAGAATTTGTCATTGTCATTGTTTCTCTCTCTCCCTCCCTCTCTCTCTCTCTCTCTCTCTCTCTCTCTCTCTCTCTCTCTCTCTCTCTCTCTCTCTCTTCTGTCTCTCTGTCTGCGAGTCAGGACGCCAGTACAGCCCACTCTCCCAGCCCAGACTTTCAGGATGAACTCACCATAACAGTCCCTTGCTCTGTAGTTAGCGTTTTGTGCTGGCCTCGTAAAAACGACATAAACATAGCTGTGCTCTTTGCAGCTAAGAGAATCTCAGTTACAGAGAGAGAGAGAGAGAGAGAGAGAGAGAGAGAGAGAGAGAAGAGAGAGAGAGAGAGAGAGAGGAGAGAGAGAGAGAGAGAGGAGAGAGAGAGAGAGAGAGAGAGAGAGAGAGAGAGAGAGAGAGAGAGAGAGAGAGAGAGAGAGAGAGAGAGAGAGAGCGGAGAGAGAGAGAGAGAGAGTGAGTGAGGGAGGGGGAAAGAGATTCTTTTATTCTTTTATTTTGAGGATAATGGAATAAGCACTCATGTGCTTTGTTTCATTCAGTCCCCGCGTGTATGCAGTTTTGTCAATTTTGTCATCCGTTTCCACTGGCACACAATGACCTACTCTTCCGAAAAGCGGAACGGGTTTTAACGTGTGCTCAAGATGTTCTGCGCCCGTTCGCACAGGGGCCTCGGTTTATAGTCTCATCCAAATGACTTTTGGGGAGAGTGGAGCCGGCACTGATGTTAATTCCAGGAAAAAATCCTCTTGAACGAATTTCGAACCTGGGTCAGCAGATGAGGAATGCATCACACTAACTATCGGAGAGAGAACTCTGAATACTGAACTAGTTAATAGTACATGGGCCTTAGGCCACAACACAGCACAAGGGAGTTGGGGGAGGGAGGGTAGCAACAAAAAAGGGGTGATTTTACATATACAATAAGAGAGAGAGAGGGAGAGAGAGAGCGAGAGAGAGAGAGGGGGGGGGAGAGAGAGAGAGAGAGAGAGACGGGGGGGGGGGGGGGGGGGGGGAGGAGAGAGAGGGAGGAGGGAGGAGGACCAGAAGAAGAAAAGAAGAAGGAGGAGGAGGAGGAGGAGGAGAGAAGAAGGAGCAGAAGAAGGAGCAAAAGAAGGAGCAGAAGAAGCAGAAGAAGCCCACAAGACAAAAGACAGAAAGAAAGGAGGGCGGGAGACAGTGCAGCGTCTTCCACAGCAGCAGGGAGGGCCCTGGCAAACCGATTTCTTCTGGCCTGGAACCAGCAGAGCCAGACATGATGCAACGCGCTGCCAGGCGCAGCATGACATGCACACACAGACACACAGACAGACAGGTAGGCAGACAGACAGAAAGACAGAGAGGGAGAAATAGGGTGAGGGTATAAATAAAGGAAAGCAAGATGGCCCAGAGATGGAGCTGGGGGCAGAAAGAGAGAGAGAGAGAGAGAGAGAGAGAGAGAGGAGAGAGAGAGAGAGAGAGATTTAGGAACCTGCCAGCTTGCACGACGGTATACATGTGTGCTAGTTCATGCTTCACGCACTTGCATTTACAACACCTTAATTAATGGGTTTTCTTAGGCACCTAAGAATTCAAAGAATAGGAAGAAGAAGAAGAAGAAGAAGAAGAAGAAGAAGAAGAAGAAGAAGAAGAAGAGTACTTCACACAAGAAACAGACCTCCCATTGTGCGCGCTCCAGGCAAAGATCATCACAAAAGACATTCCGTTAAAAATAGGTGCAGCAAATAAAAAGCCATACAGAGCAGAGCAGAGCAAAGCAGAAAAGAGCAGAGCAGAGCAGAATAAAACAGAGCAGAACAGAGCAGAGCAGAACCGAGCAGAATAGAGCAGAGCAGAGCAGAGCAGAGCAGAGCAGAACCGAACAGAGCAGAGCAGAGCAGAGCAGAACGAGCAGAAAGCGAGAGCAGCAGAGCAGAAGCAGAGCAGAACAGAGCAGAACAGAGCAGAGCAGAACAGAGCAGAGCAGAGCAGAGGAGAGCAGAGCGAACAGAACAGAGCAGAACAGAGCAGAGCAAAGCAGAAAAGAGCAGAGCAGAGCAGAAGCAAAGCAGAAAGAGCAGAGCAGAGCAGAATAAAACAGAGCAGAACAGAGCAGAGCAGAACAGAGCAGAATAAAACAGAGCAGAGCCAGAGCAAAAGCAGAAAAGAACAGAGCAGAACAGAACAGAGCAGAAACAGAGCAGACAGAGCAGAGCAGAACAGAGCAGAGCAGAACAGAGCAGAGCAGAGCAGAACAGAACAGAGCAGAACAGAGCAGAACAGACAGAGCAGAACAAGAGCAGAACAGAGCAGAACAGAGCGGAACAGAACAGAGCGAACAGAACAGAGCAGAACAGAGCAGAACAGAAAAGAGCAGAACAGAGCGGAACAGAACAGAGCAGAGCAGAACAGAGCAGAACAGAACAGGGCAGAACAGAACAGAACAGAACTGAACAGAGCAGAGCAGAACAGAGCAGAACAGGGCAGAGCAGAACAGAACAGAACAGAACAGAGCAGAGCAGAACAGAGCAGAACAGGGCAGAACGAACAGAACAGGCAAAGCAGAACAGACAGAACAGAGCAGGCAGAACAGAACAGAGCAGAGCAGAGCAGAGCAGAACAGAACAGAAACAGAGCAGAACAGAACAGAGCAGAACGGAACAGGGCAGAACAGAACAGACATTCTGGGGAACAGGGGGGTGTGGGTAGTGAAAACACACCTGTCGTAAAGGGGGGAAAGACAAGAGAGAAAGGAAGAGAAGACAGGACAGGAGGAACAGGGAAGACAGACAGAAAGACGAGAGACAGACAGAGGACAGACTGACAACAACAGCATTGAGTGTCTATCGTATAATACTATGCCTTGTTTCAGGCAGTCACTGATGATTACCATAACACTACTATTCTTTTTGCAAGTAATGTTCAACATCTGAAATAATTATGACTTCATCCATCTCGTGTCCTGTCTTACTTTGATCTCCATCATCATCGTAAATCGTCATCATGATCATCACCTCTGTCATCCTTGTTAACCTACACCATCATCCACCCAATAACAATTAATGCTCTCAACCTGGTTTGTTATCTTCATCACCATCATCGCCGCCACCACCACACCACCACCACCATCGTCATCCAAGCACAAAGAGACAGAACTCACCGACACCAATGACGTCATCAGGATGACGGCCACGGCCGCTCTCTGTACACTCCGCCATGACGTCACGGCCATTGTCACGTGATTCGCTGTTCCCTTCCGGTACCGTGATCCTCCTTTCGTCTTCCTTGTCTTTCTTCTTCCACACGCTCTTCTCTTTTCTCTCTTTCTTCCGGCACAGACTTCCACCTCTACTCCTATTCCCTCTCTGTGTTGTTTGTTCTCTGGTTTGTTTCCCGCAGCTCTATCTGTGCTGCTGTCTGTGCTGCTGTCTGTGCTGCTGTCTGTGCTGCTGCTGTCTGTGCTGCTGTCTGTTGTTCAGCCTTGCTGGCTCGACTCTCTCTCTCTCTCCTGGGCCAGAGCTACTCAGTGCTGTTGCTGTGTGCAGCTACTCAGTGCTGTTGCTGTTGCTGTGTGCAGCTACTCAATGCTGTTGCAGTGTGCAACTACTCAGTGCTGTTGCAGTGTGCAGCTACTCAGTGCTGTTGCTGTGTGCTGTTGCTGTGTGCTGTTGCTGTGTGCAGCTACTCAGTGCTGTGCTGTGTGCTGTTGCTGTGTGCTGTTGCTGTGTGCTGTTGCTGTGTGCAGCTACTCAGTGCTGTTGCTGTGTGCTGTTTATGTGTGCTGTTGCTGTGTGCAGCTACTCAGTGCTGTTGCTGTGTGCAGCTACTCAGTGCTGTTGCTGTGTGCTGTTGCTGTGTGCTGTTGCTGTGTGCAGCTACTCAGTGCTGTTGCTGTGTGCAGCTACTCAGTGCTGTTGCTGTGTGCAGCTACTCAGTGCTGTTGCTGTGTGCAGCTACTCAGTGCTGTTGCTGTGTGCAGCTACTCAGTGCTGTTGCTGTGTGCTGTTGCAGTGTGCAGCTACTCAGTGCTGTGCTGTGTGCAGGGTGTCGCCATGTGCTGCGGAACTTGTTGACTCAGATGACCCTGTCGTGCTCAGTGACACTTCATGAAGCACGCTGATTTCGTTGTGTCCATTTCTCCCCTGAACATCTGTGGGACTCCAGGAACGCCAGTTCTGCAGGCCTAGAGCAGTATGTCGACCTTAGCTCTGCATGTCCATATCTACACTGCTCTCTGTTGCTGTTCTGCAGTGGTCCCGTGTTGGTTCTAGCTGTGCCCGTGGGGAGCACTGCCGGCCACAGAGTCTCTGATGGATGCAGTGGTGCCGGCAGCTGCAGTCTGGTGCAGTGTGCTCGTGGCTTTAGCCCAGGTCTGGACACTGCCGCACCCGCTCCAAGCTGGTCCGCTGTTTGTGAGAAAGGCGTGAGGTTCTGTTAGAAGTGTCAAGAGTGAAGGAGCTTGTCTCTGGAGATCTGCTGCTGGCCACTCTTCCTGCAGGGACTGTCTTCGTGTGGCTTGTATGATGTGTTTGTGTATTAGTTTGAGGATGTGCTTGCTGTTAGGTGTGTGATGTTCTTGTTGTGGTGTGTTCGATGTCTGTTATACGTTTGAGGATGTTCTTGTTGTGGTGTGTTGATGTTCTTGTTTATAGGTTTTCTGATGTTCTTGTTATGGTTTGTTGATGTTTTTGTTATGGTGTGTTTGATGTTCTTGTTATAGTTTTCTGATATTCTTGTTATGGGTTTGTTGATGTTCTTGTTGTGGTGTGTGTGATGTTCTTGTTATAGTTTGTCTGTGTTCTTGTTATAGTTTTCTGATGTTCTTGTTATGGTGTGTTGAGTTCTTGTTATGGTTGTGATTTCTGATGTTTGGTTTGTTGATGTTCTTGTTGTGGTTGTTGATGTTCTTGTTATAGGTTGATGATGTTCTTGTTATGGCTTGTTGATGTTCTTGTTATGGTGTGTTGATGTTCTTGTTATAGGTTGATGATGTTCTTGTTATGGCTTGTTGATGTTCTTGTTCTAGTTTGAGGATGTTCTTGTTATGGTGTGTTGATGTTCTTGTTGTGGCTTGTTGTTCTTGTTATGGTTTGTTGATGTCCTTGTTATAGTTTTCTGATATTCTTTTTATGGTTTAGCAATGTACCTGTTATAGTGTGTTGATGCTCTTGTTATGGTTTGATGTTTTTGTTATACTCTGCTGATGTCGTGTTATGGTTTGCTGATGTGGCCAATGTTTGCTTCTAAAGCCTAGAATTCAATTCTGTGTGAACGTGAGTCAGCTCGGAACGACTTTCAATCCTGACATTGATTTCTTGAATTTTTCGGACTGAAAATTCTGGGTGTGTCTACCCGTTTAAAGATACTGTGAAGATGTCGGGGGCATGGAGTGCATGGTTCTCTTTGGTGTTCCCACACACAGTATTCAACTTCTAGTTCTTCTATCAAAGCAATCTGCCAACCGTCAGAAATATTTTCTTGGTTGTAGAAGTACACACCTTCAAAATAAGCTAGGTCCTGTTTTGTTACCTAGCAAACGACCATCAACACACACAATTGAGACCTGCAAATCTGTGATGCAGTGTGACGTCACTCTATACGTCACTCACCGGTATGACGTCAAAGACGAAGAAGAATGAGGACAGGTGTGACGACTCTTCCCAACACAATGAACAAAACTAACCACACACAATCCCCAGGAATGAACAGAACTAACACAGTCAGTGTCTTTCAGAAGACTGCAGACTTGACATTGCCAATCCCGTGACAATGCTGACCTCGTGACAGTGCTGACCTCGTGACACTGCTGACCTCGTGACACTGCTGACCTCGTGACACTGCTGACACTGCTGACCTCGTGACACTGCTGACCTCGTGACACTGCTGACCTCTGACAGTGGTGCTACACCAGGGACTGGGGTGTGTTGGTCACAAGGTCACTGACATACACCAGAGGTCATTACTGACGTTTCATCTGGCTCCACTTCTGTATCGCGATGTGTCATACCCCCTCTGACACATTCCTTTCACATTCTCTACATCCTCACTGTCAGCTGTCTTACAGACACTGGAAGGGACAGGTGTACCTGTCTTGAATGGCAGGCAGGCAGGAAGGGACAGGTGTACCTGTCTTGAATGGCAGGCAGGAAGGAAGGGACAGGTGTACCTGTCTTGAATGGCAGGCAGGAAGGAAGGGACAGGTGTACCAGTCTTGTCATGCACTCACCTGCTGTTTTCCCACCTGCAACAGAACAAGACAACATTACAACTGTAGTGAAGCTCCTCTCGTGTTTTGACACTGATATTGTATTCTTTCACTTTATTTGGACAAAGTAACAGTTGAATGCTGTTACAATGTGGGAGACGACAAGTTAGATGATCACAAAGCCGTTATTTCTAGCAGTTCGACATTACTTTGTGTTGTTCCATATCATTCAAACACAGTATCGTAGTGTTATAGTGTGCACTTTGCGCACTATGACGTTTGGACTACAACCCCCCCCCCCCCTTTCCCTCCCCCCCCCCCCCCCCTTCTAGTAAGAACTGTTCAACCTGGTTAGACTTCATGATTTGCTTAGTTCAGCAATTCTAAAAGACAGAATTAGGTTTCTTTGTCAACCTCTAAGTTACAGTGTGCTGTTTGGACAAACTTCTCATCTGTTTGTATACCCATGGTTGTGGCTTTGGAATTTCTAGTAATCCACTTGAGGCTTTCTGTAAAGAAACCAATTGAAGTCTGTGCAGTGTCACTCCTCTTTGTTAAGGTGTCCAGCATGTCTCTGTGGGCTGGGAGACCTAGCAATTGATTGAGGCCTGTGTACTGTCACACATTCTCTCAGGTTAAGTGTCCAGCATGTCTCTGTGAGCTAGAAGATGGACAACTCAGTGTGATGGTGTAGCTAAGTGTCCTCATTGTAGGCCTACAGTTCCAGGGCTGGTGGCTCAGCCTTTGTCTTAAGCGTCCCTTTGTCAGCTACAGTGTGGTCCTCTCTATTCATGGCCTGAGGCATTGTTGTAGCCTAGGAACAGTCATGTGGTAAACACGTCAGAGCTTGCTACAGCTAGTCTTATTCAGCAGGCTTGTGGGGGGCCTCTTTCTTGTTGAACAGCATCCCTCCTTCCCCCTCTCTCTTACCCCATCCCCCTCCTCTACTGAATCAGCAGATCCGTCATGTAAAGACTGCATTGGTTGATTTTAGTTTGTGAATAAATTTGTCAGCTGATTTGATGTGTGGTTAGGATTTGTTAGTCTCAGTTTCCAAATGTATTAATTGGTCAGTTGGAATTAGTAGTCCTGCAAATGAACCAACATAACAGGGTGTACATGGCATTTTAAAGTCTTTCTCTTGCTGGCTGTCTGAGGCAACTTTCTTCTTGAGTTAGGCTGTGTTCCGTAAAACCTGACAGAATGACTTAGAAGGAAAACAGCAACTGTGTTTCTTCTGCTTGAGCTGTAAGTGAGAATTTCTCTATTTGATAGCAGTTGTTGGTTAAAAAGAATTATTAAAGTAAAAGCTAATTTGATGAGTGAATTTTGTTTGTGTCCAATAGCTGAATTTAACTACTGATTGAATATTGTGACTGGTACAGTGAAAGCGTGTGTAGTTTTACACATGAAGTTGACAAATTTCATGAGACTTTTATTTTTTTTTTGGGGGGGGTATTGTGTGATCTTGGATTTATTCTATAGTTGGATGTTCCTGTGAGAAGTGGGATTTCATGAGTAAGTAATCATCATTTGATGTGTGTATCATGTTGTGAAAAAGTTGTTGAATGGCACTGATCAAAATAATGTGGATTTGGTAACAGAGCTATTGGGATAAACTACCATGGCAAAGTTGAATTGAGATAAGAGTTGACAAACTAAAAGAGTTGAAGACTTGAGGGTTAGACTTGAATTCAGTATAGGACTAGGCCTAGCTAGGCCCTTGTAGTAGTGACCTGGTAAAAGTAGGCAATTCAACATGTAGGTGTGACTTGGTGTATGGTTAGTCATTTCTGTCAAAAGTGGTTCATTTGTATGTGGTTTTGTGACATTCTAG